>CDMY01000297.1:0-24130 GCA_001179505.1 Vitrella brassicaformis | reverse complement strand
TTGTCTGTTGCATTGGTGCGGGCTGCTAGCCTGTGTTTGAGGGGCGGGAGGCAGTCATGGCGTGGTGTTGGGGCGATGGACGGGGCGGGGGTGTTCTCATCGGATGAGTGAGCGTGCCCTTTGTGCATAGGCATATGTGGATAGATTCATGGAGACGATTTGGACAAGCGAGTGCATGGATGCCATCTGTCAATTATCTCTCATCAGGTTTGTGTATGACTCACGGCTGTTTGTCATGAGTTCATGCAGGCGTACCTGCTGTACCGCAGTCAGTCAACGCTGGTCATCCATGCCATGGGAGTATGTGCAGACTGTCACTCACTCACACAGAGCGTTCGGCTTTTCTGTGAGACCTTTCTGAGCTTGCACGCTTGAGGGTGGAAGATCTTCGGCGGAGATCTGATCTTCGGCGTTCCCGGGTGCGCACATGCACGCACATAACGCAGACGCTCTCGCATGTTGGCCTCTGTTGTGTGTAGATGGTTCGAAAGAGGCAGGTGTTGATGGACCACGATGGCGGGACACCGGACGACTACATGGCCACCGCACTCCTTCTCACCATGCCGCACATCGACCCCGTCGGCTTCGTCGTCACGCCTGCGGATTGTTACATTGAGCCGGCCACTCGCGCCACGCGCAAGATTCTCGCCCTGTTCGGGAGGGAGCATGTGCCGGTGGCTGCGAGCGAGGCCAAGGGACACAATCCGTTCCCTGCGGCTTGGCGGCAGAACTCATACGCCTTCGACGACCTCATTGGCGGCGCTGATATGATGGAGCCTGCCTCCGCTGCAGTCCCATCGGGCGTCGGGTTGATGGAGCAGCTGCTGGGGCAGGCTGAGGCTCCGCTGACCCTGCTGGTGACTGGACCGTTGTCCAATGTGGCTGCATTGGTCGACCGCAGACCAGATCTGGCCGGCCGCATCGAAGAGATGGTACGCGCCTAACCAAACTGCGTGGCTGGGCTACGGTCTCCTATCCATTTCCTTTTCCTCAGGTGTGGATGGGAGGCTCCCTGGATGTGCCAGGCAACGTCAGCCCCGAGATGGAACCTTCTCATGACGGCTCTGCCGAGTGATGACAGTCACTACCGGTGACACGCCAGAGAATTCATCGCTGCAAATCCCTCTGTTCAGGTGGAACGCCTATTGGGACCCCTCTGCAGTGCAAACCGTGTGGCAGACTGACATCCCGATCGTCCTCTGCCCTCTCGATGTGTGTGAAAAGGTACAGACAGGAAGAGAGAAGAGAGAAGAGATGGAGGGACACACAAGAATGATATTTCTGTTCGGCTCCTTTCGTTGTGTTTCAAGGTGCCTGTCACGCGTGGCTTCATCGGTAGCTTACGTGCACAGTCACAGCACCGCCTCTCCCAGGTCGCCGCGGCCGGCTACGAGATGAACATTGAGCGCGACAAGCAGTGTCTGTGGGACGTGCTGGCGGCCGCTTACCTCGCCAAGCCCGAGCTCTTCACGTCGGATCTGATTGAAACAGCCATCATCACCACGGGCCCCAGCCGAGGGCGCATCTTTCGCCACCCTGGCGGGCGGCCTGTGCGGGTCCTGCGGGATGTGAAGGCAGAAGAAGTGCTGCATTACGTCCTTGAGCAGTGGGCACGCTAGAGGAGGGCTGAGGCTCTCTGAGAGACGGTGTCGATGCCGCATAGTCATCTGTTGTCGAGACGTGCATGAGCTTTTTGTCTTTTGAGCGTTGATGTGAATGGGTGCTGCGCATGGCGACGATGCAGATGTAGAAATGCTGCATAGGCTGATTTGGTTTTGTGTTCAATCACTGAATGGCACGATCGAATGTCTCTCGGCCGCAGCGAAGAGCCATACGCACACAACATGATGAATCCCTTAAACGAACACAGGCCAATCTGTCCCAACAATCACGAGTTCACTAGGCAGAGACACATTTATTAGCAGTCAGGCGGAACACACCCAGTCCCACGAAGCCCCATTGCATACTGCTGTAAGATACCGGCGGGCAGGTATTCTGAAAGTGAATGCCGCCTTCTCAGTGTATGTATCGTCAGCCAGAGGTTGTCACCCATTGGCGTTTGCAGCAGCCCGGACGAGTTTCTCCACTCTGCCATGGGCCGCCTCCATCTGCTTCCACGCGGCCAGCAGCCGACCCAGGGCCACGTGAGATGACAGGCGGCAGGCTCCCAACACCTCAATGAATTCGCTGAGGATCAGTACTACTGAGGGTCAGAGTAGGGCGGGGAGCGCCGTTGTTAGTCCGCAGACCGAGATCTTCCGGGGTGTTTATCGTGGCTGACCGGATCTCTATCTGCCGATCCTTGCATTGAAGCTCGCACCCTTTCGTCCCAGCCGCTGCCCCCAACTTCTCCTTTTCCCCCCTCCCTCCGTCAGAAGGTGCAGGTCCATTGGCGGGGCTGCGTGCAGGCGGTGTCTGCCTTGCGGTGGGCGTTCACGTGAGCACGGCCAGCACGACAACGGGGCCGCCAAGCAGTGTGGCCAAGACCTCTCAGCCGCCCTTCCATGGCCGCCCTCACAGCAGTCGAGACCGTAATCCCGTCAGTGGAAGCAGGTCGGTATGTGCAGCCACAGAGACAGACAAGACAGACATTCCACCAGGTTTCCTTCTCTGCTTGTATTGTAGCATCCCCTGGTCAGCCTGACGCAGCAGCCAAGTCACCACCGAGCACAGGCGCACCAGAGCCGACGCAGCAGACCAAACCCGTGAGAGGGCCATTGAGGGACAGACAGCAGAGTCCTGGCACATACGGCAGACTCTTCTCTTTCGCTCTTGCATGTGCAGGCGGACACCATCCTAACAGTGGATGGTGAAGCCCTTTCGGTGATATCGAAGATCAAACGGGTGATATCGACAGAGCACGGCAGCTGATCGTTCACGCCTCACGCGGTCGCCTGTATGTGTCTTCTAGAGGAACATCCACGATGCGGTGAGAGCTGGTGACCTGACATCCGTCGGCGACCGTCGCTCAGCTGATCAAGCTGCACGGACTGAATATCCTTGACGAGAGAGAATTTTGGTGCCTCTGCTGCCGCTGCCAAGATGTAATAGCATTTCGACTCCCTTGCACTTGCAGCAAAATCACTCGACTTGAGTATACTGCAGGTTGGCGACACACCTTTCATCGTGGCCGCGCAGAAGGGTCACGTGGGTATCATGTCGATGATGTATGCGAGCAAACCTGACGTACTGCAGCAAACAGACGGGGTACCGACACAGCCAAACCATCTTGTGTGCTGCTGTTGGTGATGAGGAGATGTGTGTTGGCTGTGATGAAATTCAGATTGGTCACACGGCCATGCACTATGCGGCACAGAACATGCACTATGCGGCAGAGAAGGGCCATGTTGCGGCTGTCAATCAGCTGCTGGATTGGGATCCCAAACTGATCGACGCACGCACCAAATATGTAACAAACCACACACATGTCTCTGACGCTTTGTGTGCCGATTGTGTGTGTGTATGCTGATTCCAGAGAATGGGCATGACGCCATTCATCACGGCTGCCAGGTATGGAAAAGTCGATGTGCTAAAGGCACTGTATGCCAAAGGAGGCGACAAGCTGCTCACGCAGACCGACGCTGTGAGACACACAGGAAGTAAGTCTCTCATCTGATTTATTGCCTTTCCCATGCCGCACACAGCATCGCTGGACGGCACTCCATCGTGCTGCATACGGCCGTCACTCTGCGGCTGTTTCTCAGCTGTGAGACTCAGATGAATGACGGAAATACCTCATCCGCACTCTCTCTCCTCGTGTCCTAGGCTGGAGTGGGGTGGCGGTGCTTTCCTTGACATCAAGGACTCGGAGGTAAGTGCACAGGCATACACATCATTGCTCATCTGGTCTCTTGACGACAGGGGAAGACGCTCTGGGACTATGCGGGCAAAGCGGACAGAAAGATCATGGAGAAATACAGACGGTAGTCACTGTGTGGTGTGAATGCACAATCAATACATCAACAGGGAGACACGCGGGCAGAGACACACTAGGTAGATTATGTTCTTTGGCTGCACAGGGACTGCAAGAAGCCCGGTGAGGGGGTCTTCACGTTTGCTGACGGCTCCTGGGAGGGCCAGTGGACGGGCGACGACTTGCAGGGATCCGGGACGTACAAATGGACCGACGGCCGTATCTACATGGGACAGGTCATACACAGCACACTCATCGCCTGCTTGCTTGCCCGACCGCCTGTGTGTGTCTTATGCCGTACAGTATGATCGTGGCGAAATGCACGGTGAGGGTCTCATGGAGTGGCCCGACGGCCGTCGTTACGAGGGCCAATACTGCCATGACAAGAAACACGGATGGGCAAACTCTCGTGGCCCGACGGCCGCTGCTACGAGGTGCGTGAGAGACTCAAATCCCGTAAGCCACTTCATCATCATCTGTGTCCTGTCTGCTTTTCAGGGCGAGTGGAAGGCCGGCAAGATGCATGGCAAAGGGACATATACCACTGCAACAGGTAAGCACCGCAGACAGCTCAAGGAGTTGTGTACGGATGTCATTCGTGCAGGTGAATCGAGAACAGGTGAATGGGCTGACGGCACCTGGCTGGCAGAGGCACAGGCAGGTGCGGGACTCCCGATGATACGCTGGAGGGAGATCGTATATTTTCTTATGATCTCTTGATCAGACGTCAGTGACGACGGTGCCCAGAGTTCACCCATGAGCATCGAGCACGTGAGAAGGCAATACGCCAATGAACTATCGATATCATTGTCGTGTGTCAGACTGACGTCTTTGATGCCGTCCTGGCCGGCGATGAGCAGTCCCAGACCCTTCGTTTGCTCATCAGCAAGGACGGCAATCACATTCTCGACAAACGAGACGAGAGCAAGTTGAAGGTATGCAGTCGTGAAGATGACGCAGGAATGCATTCAGTGGTCTGTTGTGTGTTCTCATTTCTGCGCGCAGTTCACCCCCTTCCTTCGAGCTGTGGAGGAGGGTCACGTGGGCGTCATGTCGGTCATGTACGAGAGCAAACCTGACGTACTGCAGCAAACAACGGGGGTACCAACACAGCCAAACCATCTTGTGTGCTGCTACTTGTGATGAGGAGATGTGCGTTGGCTGTGATGGAATGTAACAGGGTGGTGATAATGCAATGTACTTGGCTGCCGAGTATGGCCATGTTGCGGCGGTCAATCAGCTGCTGGAGTGGGATCCCAAACTGCTCTATTCACCCGACGATGTAACAGACCACACACATGTCTCTGTCATGTCTCTGACGCCTCAGTGAGGGTCGATTGTGTGTGTGTGTGTGGGTTGCGAGGGTAGTCTCACGCCATTCATGTATGCTGCCGCGGCAGGAAAAGTCGATGTGATGGAGGCCATGTATGCCAAAGGAGGGAAACAGCTTCTCACACAGACCTTCGACGTCGGAGACACTGCCCGAAAATGCACACAGAATGCCTCTCATCTGATTGATTGCCTTTTCATGTGTGCATAACACACACAGCACGGCGCCTTCACGGCACTCCATTGTGCTGTGCTCAATGACCAGCCTGCAGCTGTGTCTCAGCTGTGAGCGACACATATGACTGTAACCAACTTCTCCTCTCACTGTGTATGTGTCATTCTCGAAGGCTCGAGTGGGGTGGTGGTGGTGCTCTCCTGGACATCAAGAAAAGAGCGGTGAGTACACATAAATGGTCACATCATTTCGATGGGTTCAGTGAGTGATGTGCTCATCTCATCTCATGACAACGGAGATCAGGGGATTTGCTCTGCCTATAAATACTACACGCCCTGGGAATTGGCGGTTAAGTACCGCAAGCCGGAGATGATAGAGATCATGAAACCGTACAAGCCTAATTGTGGGCCTTGCTGCATGATGATGTTTAGAATCAAAGATCATTTCAGATGATTGATCATGATTCATCATGCATGTGTCGTCGCAAATGACGTGTCAAATACATACGAATGACAGCCCCCGATTTCTTTCCTGTGTCTTCATCTGGACCATTGCGCGGGCCGGGGAGGTGTGGTGTGTTCCATGAGACATCAAGACTTGATGGAAATGTGCATCAACACGTGAGCATGCAGCCCTCAGTTTCTCTCTACATCGATGCTGCCCTGCTCTCACACGCTACAAACTGAGCGGTCGATTCGTCCGCCTCGTTCGTCCGCGTCGTTGTTATCACGCTGGCGAGCAACAAGACACAAACTAATGACTGACACAGACAAGCAAGGAGACACGTAGGCAATTCAAGTGCTGTATATTCCATGTCTCAACCAAGAAAAGATATCACTGAGACCGACCAAACACACATACTAACTGGTCAGCTGCTCACAAAGGGTGCGATTTCCCCCATCCAAAGCGCCCTGTACCCTTTCGATTTTCGTTCTTCGCTTCCCGCATTCATTGTTTCAAAGGTTTCGTTTCTCTCAGGCTCGGTCTCACACTGCCTGCCCGATCCACGTATGAACACGACATCAGCCAGCACATAGACGGCAGCCAACCAAAAGTAGCCAGCCACTATGTATGTAAGACAGAGAGATGTCACTCACCCCGTGTGTGTGTGAGCGCATCCATCCATCCAGCCATCCATCGGTGTCCATCCATATGTATGTGGGCCGTCAATGGCGCCTCAACAATTGTACATCCCAGCTGGCACCAAAGAAACGACACACACGGCGACGTACAAGCAGAAGCACAGCAGCCAGCCAGTCGGGGAGGGGAGGGAAGAGGTCCAAGGTGTGTATGTGATGGGGAGGGGTCATAAATCTTATCCATCCATCCATCCATTCATTCAGAGTAGACGACCAGACTGACTGGGTGGTCGTCTGTCTGTGTCTGCCACACGAGGCGATGAAAGGCATGATGGCCAAACAAAAGAAAGACGAGTCAAGACTTATACGCCAATCATCCGTCAAGTGCCCCCCACCCACACAGTCGCACATCGAGTTCCCCTGCCCCCCCCCCCGCGACAATGGACGAAGAAGACGGAGAAAGGAAACGATCAATCGACGACGACAAAAAGACCCTCACGACACCATACGCGGCACCCCACCCCATCCCTCCATCCGACCCATCGACCTACCCCGTGCATTTGTCTCCATTACTGCCCCTCTCCTCAGCTCGCCAAGGGCGCGGCCAGAGAAGGAACAAAGCAGTAATGGGCTGACTGTGGTAAGGCGGTGTGGGGAGGTACCAACACAGTCGGCAAAATGGCAAAGGAAAACCGACACACTGAGTTCTCCACCCGATGAGAAACAAAAGATGGAGAATGGACCGATAGGCCGACGACGACAGAAATGAACCCCATGACACCACCCACACGCAGCACCCAACCCTCCATCCATCCGACCAATTTGTGTCCATCACTGCCCCTCTCCCCAGCTCTTCAGAGAAGCGGCCAGGGGAAAAATTCATAAGGAAGGCAAACAACAGTGATGGGCTGACTGACTGTAGTACGAGGGGTATGGGGGAATCAACACAAACACAACACGCAATGCGCTGATTGCATTGCCCGGCCTGTCCACCGCTGCCCATCGATCCCCCGCTAGTCCCGAGGAGCGGCGAGGTCAGAGCAGTGGTGGACTGACTGACTGACTGGCGAGGGAATGCGCTGCGGTGACAAAAAAGACCGACCGACAAACGACGACTGATGTTGGAAAAAACACCATCACACACACCATTGGCAGGCAGGCCAGACGCCATAGCAGTGGCCATATCTCTCTCCCGCTCTCTCACATCCACCCACGCACAAGAGACGCAGCCATCCGCATAGTCTCCTCCACCCCTATCAGTCTGTCTGTCGGATGGCCTCTATCTCTTCACTAAACGGCCATCAATCAAAGAAAAGGCACTCACTACAGACACGAGAAAGGCGGACAGTCGGCCGGGTACTCCACTCACTACACTCGTGAGTGACAGACACAGGACAGACAGAAAGAGAGAGAAAGGCCATCGACAAATCAATCGGTCAGCCAGCGAGGCGAACGTGTTGGCAGCACACACAGCACACACACGACAGCTAACACCGTAAATGAATGCAGGCAGACAGACGGACACCAACCGCACACACGTCACTCACTGAAAAAAGCACTTGAGCTCATCCATCAGCCAAGACAGACAGACAGACAGACGATCCAGACACGATCAACAGGCAGTCAGAGAGCAGCGAGGAATGGGTGGCTGAGCGCATCGGTGGGCCAAATGCGCTCGTCGGGCTGCCACGCCAACATCCGCTGCACCAGCTCACCACACACACACACACACAGAGAGAGAGAGGTGCTTTCAGGCGTCGTGTCGGCAGCTGTCCCTCCCGCCCGCTCACCGTGAGGAGGTCCATGCCGTCGGCGTCTTTGTGCAGAGGAATGTCGGGCGACTCCTGGGACACACAGACAGGTTCGCCACTGTTGGCGCTCACTCACACACGCTTGGGTCGCGTGGCATGCCTTGATCCAGACACGGCGAGGACCCTCTGCGTCAGCGGACTGTGCACCTTGACCTGCGACGCTTTGAGACAGAACACACCGACCCCATTCTCGATCGCATTCCTCTCGCCATAGCACCAGATCACCGAAGGGCTCCCCATACTTACCTTCCAAGCAGCACGAACCAAAGAAACTCATCACACACATGACGGATCTGTGTTGTTCGCGTGTTGTCTGCTCACCACTGCAATGATGCCTCCGTGCATGCGCCCCATGGTGGTGTTGTTGATGCCGTCCATCGACTTGCGGTTGGTCCTCTTGCAGAAGGCGTCACAGCTCTGCTGGACGTTTGTGCTGGCCCCGCACTGCGTCGTTTTCCACCAAGGCGTATCGCCGCCCTGTCACTGCTCCTGCACACACACATCCACCACGCACGATGCATGTGCACGCACTCATGTGTCCACATGTGTTTACCTCTGGCATCGCCGTCAGGTGCTTCTCCCGTGGCGCCTTGATGAGCAAGTGCTCCGTCACAGGCTGCACGTTGGTCGCAAAGACGCTGAGCGCCATCGACGGTCCGTCGTTGCAGGCGAGGGTGTTGCCTTGGCCCCTCTTCTGTGCGTGTCGATACCAATCGTCCTGGCAAACACAACACACACAGGACAGGTATATGTATGTGCACGTCAGATGGTGTTGGACTCATCTGGCATGACTTACGATTGGTTTCTCGGGCGGTTTGGTGGACCGGCGGCGTCTTGCACGTGGGTCAGCTGCCGCTGCTGCTGCCGCTGCCGATGAGGAGGACTGCTCGTGCTGGTGATGCTTCCTGGTGTCGCGTGACATGCCGGAGGGGTATTTGTGCCCATACCCGAGCACCACACCCCGAGCGATAGACGTACTCGTCACCAACCACGCCTGGCAGACAAACACCGCCGAGAATTCTTTGCCTAAACCCTAGTCCCTGCCTCTCAACTCCTCTCTGCTGTGGAAAACCCTACACCCCACGATTAGGGTTTTAAACCCTATCAGGAGATATCAGAGATGGGCAACAACGCCACTAGCGAGGATAGACAGCTGATATATCACGCCTTGATATCCTCTGACATTCCCGCTGAGGACATCCCCCACTGCCAGTACCTCCACAAAGAGTATGCTTCAGTCTTCAAGAGGTTCATGGACGAAGAGGGCAGGATCACCGACCATGGTGCTTTCGCCGCCTGGGCGCGTTTCGTCAAGCGGAAGGAGTACGAGCGGTACGGCTTCCCTGACGGCTTCCGCCCTGGCGATACTTGGGTGAGTGGGTGGCAAGTGCTGCTGGACGGAGGAGAGCGGTCAGCGTTCTCGACACGATCACCGCAGTCATCCGGTGCGCCATCCAAGCCCTCTCCGGGAGCAGAGGCATCCAGGACAGCATCCGAGTCGGCATCTTCCATCCCTGCTGCGCCAACAGATTCGAACACCCCGGCGGGACCATGCGGCCTCAGCGTCAGATCGGCCAGACCCAACACCGCAGACGGAGAGCGCGAGCCGCTCTTGGTGCGTCATGACGCCACCGTGGAGAGCAGGAGGGGGATCATGGGGCAGGGGGACAAACGGAAGTGGGAGTGAAGCTCAGGGATAACTTACTGACTGAACTCGTTTTATAAAGCCTTGTGTATGTTCTGTGTTGCGGACTGAGCGGCTGAGATCTGCACGGCAAGGGGGACGGGCGGACGATGTGTGTATTGTTAGCTGAATGAACACATGTCGGGCGGTGCTCGCCAGTCAATCATTTGTCGTTCCATGCACAACCAGCTCTATACCTAGGGATCTATAGCATTGGGTGATGGACAGACCTCATTCGGCCAAGCACTGCATTCTTCAGAAGAATACGTCTAGACAGGAGTGAGTGCCATGAGCATAGCTGCCCAACCGTGCTGCGCTTGTGTGACGTCTCTCGCCCTCCCCTGCCCCATCGTGATGGCGCTTGTGCGTCACGAGAGACAGGGACACACAAGAAGCACCACACAAGCCCGGACAAGGAGGCCAAACCAATCAGGTACTCATCATCAGATGCAAGGAGGACGTGGCTGACCTCATACCGAGCTTAACTTTGATCGACACGCAGAGCATCATTCCCCACACAGGCGTACCACACACACGTGGGGTCAAAAAAAGACTAGCTCGGCACCGCACGACTTACATGACACAATGGATAAAGGAAGATAGACAGAAGTGGCCTGGCTGTGGGTGCACACTCACATACGCTGGCCCTCATCGCATTACATTCACACCACCGCCTCTCTGGAGAATGCGTCACTGAGCCTTTTGCTCGGGGAGCGGCGCAGTCTCCTCTTCCGTCGGCTCGCGACCTCTGCACACCGCACACACAAACATGAAACACACGCAGTGTACCCGACAGGAACACCCACACAATCCCCCCTCACCCACCGGAACTTGTCGGGCAGCGGTTCGAAGACGATGTCCTTCATGGCCTCGTTGCTGGGCGGCAGCACCCCGGGGTACTTGGACAGGTCCGTCTCGTCGTCGGGGATCTCATAGGCATCCCACATGCAGCAGTCGGCACCCATGATCTCGGCACAGATGCCGTCACCGCCCTGACCGGGGCCGCGCAGCCAGCGGTGAGGCAGCACCCAACGATTGCCCTCACGGTCCTCGCCTGCAGCCACACACACACACACGTGTCAACAACACAGACGAGCATTAAACGTGCCATTCTTCCTGCGGTTGTGTGCTCACAGATGAAGTCCGATGAGGGGTGTAGTCCACAGACGAGTATCTTGTCGCCTGGGTTGAAGACCTTGGTCTTGCTGGGGTCGTCGGCACCCACCATCGACGACGGCTCAGACAGATTCGCCAGAGTGTGCGACGGCTGCCCAAACGAACACCGAGAGAGAGACAGAGGGGTGGCAGATCAGTGCGGCAGCCGCTCTCAGGTATCCTAGCGTGTGTGTTGTGTTGTGCTGCCTGCCTGCCTGGCTGGCTGCCTGTCTCGTAGCGCTGTCTGCCTGTCTCAGGCCGTTGTCCGTACCGGGTGCCTGAAGAGCGGATATCGCAGCTGAGGCATCTTGTCACTGAGGATCAGTTGCTACAGCACACAAAACGCGTCGGCAGCAAAGAGGATCCGAACAGAGTCAGTTACGGCTTAGCTCGCAAATGCGAGCTCTCCCCTCCCCGACTGATCTCCGTCCTTTGGGGCAAATGCGTGAAGGACCTGCCCAATAGTGCTGTTCTGCGAGCCCTGGTACATCTGAAGTGAGAGATCCATTGAGCGATGGAGAGCGCCTCCCGTGTGGACCTGAAGGCGGCCTCGGGCGAGTATTCGATTCTCATCGGGCGAGATCTGCTGCCGCACATCGCACAGCACCTCAAGCAGGTCAGAAAAACAATCAAACAAACCACGCCGATAGACGGACAGACAGACAGACTCATTCATCTCATGTCGGTTGCCTCTGTGGTGTGTGTGTGTGTCAGGAGAAGATCGGCGCGTCCATGTATGTGATAGTGACGGATGTGACCATCGAGCGGCTCCATCCGCAGCGCATCGACACCCTAAAGCAGCAGCTGACTGGCGACTCTGCGTCACCGACACGTGTGCTGGTGTACGTGATTCCCAATGGGGAGAAGAGCAAGACGCGCGAGATGAAGGGCCGCATCGAGGACTTCATGCTCAGAGAGAAATGCGACAAGGGCACCGTACTCGTGGCACGTGAGTGACCTGAAAGGACCTCCACCAGGTGCTGACTGGATGGCTAGCCGTATGTGTGTGTATGTCAGTGGGTGGTGGGGTGATTGGTGATATGATTGGGTTTGTGGCCGCCACCTACTACAGAGGCATCAAGTAAGCATCTCTAACAACTCAATGCTCAACCGTTCGTGTGTCTGTTCCTCCGTGTCAGTTTCATCCAGATCCCCACCACACTGCTGTCAATGGTCGACTCGTCGGTCGGCGGCAAGACCGCCGTCAACACGCCTTTCGGGAAAAACCTCATCGGTCGGTCGGTATCGGCCAGCACAAGAGAATGCTCAATCAATGTGTGTTTGTGTGTCGCCGTGTCAATCAGGAGCGTTCAAGCAGCCGGTGGCCGTGTATGTGGACATGGCCTTCCTCGACACTATCGACGACAGGAACATGGCCAACGGTATGGCTGCTCTGTCACACACACACACACACGTGTGTGAATGCATGTGTGTGTGGTGTCTATATGCAGGGATGGCAGAGGTCATCAAGTCGGGCCTCACATCGATGCCTGACGTGTTCGAACTATGCGCCGACAACGCTGCCACATACAGGTGTGGCTCACACACGCACATCTCCCCGGCATATGCCGACAGATTCTTGCGTGTGTGTGTGCTCACCCTGCAGGAAGGACGCGAAGCTGCTGCAGGAGCTGATATACCGCGCCATCGCCTTCAAGGCCGACGTGGTCATGCAGGACGAACGCGACGGCGGCATCCGCAATATCCTCAACTTCGGCCACTCTGTCGGCCACGCAGTCGAGCTGCTGCCCAACAACACATGGTCAGCCGGGCGCGGTCATCCGCTGGACGAATGCCTTTGTTGGAGTGTCTCCGTGAGTGAGTGTGTGTGTGTGTGGATGTGTGTGTGTGTGGATGTAGGCTGCACGGCGAGTGTGTGAGTGTGGGGTGTGTGCATGAGCTCATGGCGGCACGTGCGATGGGCCGGTGCAGCGCAGAGCTCGTCCAGAGAGCCGAAAAATGCTTCCAGGTCACACACACACACACTCATTCAAACACAGGCTCCACGCACAGCAATGCCTTCATTGTGTGGGTCGGCCGTCGATGTGTGTCATGATTCACACTTCTGCAGGCCTACAAGTTGCCGACCCGCCTGCAGCCTCCCTACTTCGATGTGGGTCACATGATGTCCAACATGGCGATGGACAAAAAGAACAAGGGCGGCCGCAAGAGAATCGTCATGGTCACAGACGTCGGCAAGACGGCAGACGGACTCATGGAATGTGAGGAAGGAAAAGGTGTCAACCACAGTGTCGCTCGCCACGTGCAATTTGTTCGTTCAGATGTGTCTGATGATTTGTTCATCCGGCTGCTGTCGCCCTCTGTGGAAATCACGTCACCACTGGACACGCAAGCCCCGACACAGACAGACGGTGAGTGAGACGCAAAACAGAAACAAGATCCACATGTCTGTGTGTGTGTCTGACTCAGCTGTGAATGGCGTGGTGGTGCCTCCTCCGCGAGTGATTGCCAATGGGAGTGTCATCCTGCCTGGTATGGACCCACACACCGACTACCCATGCTTCTGCACATACACACACATTTCTTATTGCACATGTCTAACAGGCTCCAAGTCGGTGGCCAACCGTGCCCTCCTCCTCGCCGCACTCGGCAGAGGTAACCACACCGAGGCAACACACACACACAAATCTGTCCCTTCCTCCTTCACTCCCAGGTCCGTGTGAGTTGTCCAACCTGCCCGCGTGTGAGGACATCCGTGTGATGCTCACCGCCCTGGCCAACCGGCTGTCGGTGCCACTCACATACCGCAAGGGCAGCGGCGAGGTGCCTGACGTCATGCTGGAGGGCATGGGGGTCACCAGCGGGGGAATAGAGCAGGCCAAGGCACTCTCCAAGAAATTCGTGATAGAGGTGGGGATCTGCCCTCATGAGCATTGGGCGAAAAGGGCGTATACGCGTGTGTGTGTGTGTGTCTGTGCACGTTTGTGCAGGATGGCGTGTTGCATGTGTGGGTGGAGAATGCCGGGACAGTTGCCCGCTTCCTCACACCCGCACTCACCCTGATTCTCCTCTGGAGCGATCCAAAGGTCTTTGTGAAAATGGGCGCACACCACACACATGTACCCGGATGTGTGTGTATGTGTGGATTCGTCAGGTGTTGACCAAGGTGGTGTTGGACGGCAACAATCGGATGCGCGTGCGGCCTTTGAAGGACCTGGTGGAGTGCATCAAGCTCGCATTCACCGGCGTCAACGTCAAGGTGGCCCAAGCACAGCCACACCACACAAGTGCAACTACACACACGCACACACACAGATGTGTGTTTCTTTCTTTCATGTCAGTATTTGGGCAAGGAGGGGTGTCCGCCGATAGAGATCACCCACACGTCAGCCGATGTGTCGGCCTCCTTCCCGGGAGCCGACATACCCATCGACAACAAAGTAGCCAACGAAGCACCCATACAGATGGATGGATGAATGAATGGATGGATGGATGGATGTGGTCAGGTGAGCAGTCAGTTTGTGAGTGCGATGCTGATGGTGGCACCCTTCGCCAAAGAGAGCGTCGAAGTGCAGCTCAAACACCTCCAGGCACGACCCCTATTCACACACACACACACACACACATGATGCATCACCTTTTCTCTATGTGTGTCCCTCTCTCTGTGCAGGAGGACGCGTCAAGTGGTGTGCAGGAGGCCGTATCACAGCCCTACATCGACATGACCATCCAGATGATGAAGCACTGGGGAGTTGAGGTGCAGCAGCTCGGCCCGGGACGATACAAAGTCCCCACAGGTATCTCATCCACCACCCCACCACACGCACCTTCTGCACTCCTTGGTGTGTATGAGCAGGTGGGTACGTCAATCCCCCCACTTATGCCGTAGAGGCCGATGCGTCGGCGGCCTCGTACCCCCTGGCTTTGGCGGCCATAACTGGGGGCAGGGTGACGGTCAACATGAAGATGCCATCTGTCGACAAGCCACCTCTGCAGGTGCGTCAAGACGGATCCATGTGTCTTCGCGTCCACACGTATTGTGCTGTGTGCTGTGCTGTGCTGTGCTGTCAGGGTGACGCCAACTTCGTGCACCTGCTGGCCGAGATGGGGTGCAAAGTGGAATCAGACCAAGTGGGCGAGACGAATGGGCACCGAACGAGTAGTGTGTGTGTGTATGTGTGTGGGTGTGTGGTCCATGTGCAGACGAGCGTGACGGTGACGGGCCCATCCAACGGCCATCTGCTGCCGGTCTCATCCGACATGGGCAAGATGACCGACACCTTCATGACGGCGGGAGTGCTCATGGCCCGGGCGGCACAGTGTGTGTACGCCACGAGTGGCGAGTCATCCGAGCCGTGTTGCGTCATCACCAATGTGGAGAACCAGCGCGTCAAGGAGTGCAACCGCATAGAGGCAATGGTCGACAACCTTTCCAGATGTGGCTGCAAGGTGGGTCGACGGCCAAACACAACACGCCGATCCATTCACCCACATGGTAGTGCGTGGATGGATACGTACAGATCCGCGATCGTCAAGATGGCCTGGAGCTGTTCCCCTCGCCCCCGCCGGTGGGCTGCCCGGCACCGACCGTCATCAACTGCCATGAGGACCACCGACTCGCCATGTGCTTCGGCGTCTACTCGTGCGTCCAGGCCAACGTCAAAATACCAGAGGTACAGTGATAGACGTGGGGGCAAGAGAGAGAGGGGCGCACCTGTGAGATGTGCGTGTGTGTCACATGTGTGTGTGTGCAGTGGCGTTGTGTGGAGAAGACCTTCAGTGACTACTGGGACGTCCTAGAACGCCTGGGGCTCACCATCAGAGGCAGCAACGCCAAGGTACATGTCCATCTCCACACACATATATCAACACAGCACACACTCCCCCACACGCACTTTGCTCTTAGGTGGAGGACATCCTCCAATCGTCGTCAGTGCCGTCCGAGTCGCCATTGGTGTTGGTGGGGATGCGCAACGTGGGCAAGACGACACTGGGCAGGGCGGCGGCCACCCGACTCGGCCGGCCCTTTGTGGACCTGGACGAGGCCTTCCCGTTCGACATCAAGGCGTTTGTGGAGAAACACGGATGGGACGCATTCAGACAGGTGGGTGGGCGGGCGGGTGGAGCATGTGTGGATCACACACAGTGATGTGTGTTTGTCGCCTAGGAGGAGCTGGCTGTTCTGTCACGCCATCTGGATCCCGCCAGCTTCCCGGATGGAAAGTACGCAGACAGCAGCAAGAGGCGCTCATCTGTTATACGTGTCTGTGTAACAGGGCCCCGGTGATTGCGTGTGGCGGGGGCATTGTCGAGTCACCCAAGGCGATCGAACGGCTGCAGAAGGAACAACAGGTGCTGACACACACACATCCATCCATCCATCCATTCGTCCATCTGCCGCTGCGTTTGTATTTGTGCAGGTGGTGTGGATTCACGTCAGTGACGAGGAGGTCATCCGGCGGTGCGAGAACGAGGCCGTCAAGCCAGCTTACGGCCAGCCTGTCAGGGACGTGTACATGCGCAGAAAACCCCTGTTCAAGGAGGTATGCACTCACACGGAAACAGTCGCTGACAGGCCTGTCATTGGAATGTCTTCTTGTGTGTAGGTGTCGACGTATGAGTTCTGCCCACCCGTGAAGGCCGATGACAAGGCGGTTGAACAGGTGAAAGGGACATACACACGGCCACTGCTGTGCTGGTGTCTGCAAGGGTGTGTCGATGCTCTCCTTCAGGCGTTTTGCACCTTCACCCGCCACGTTGTTTCCCCACCATCTCCCGTGTTGGAGGGCTCCACCTTCCTCTCACTCACATCGCCAGACCTCACAACGGCAGGCATCAACCTCGCAGACATGGCCAAGTGAGCACACACACCACATCAACACCTACCAACGTATCCACTGCTGTTTGCCATCCATCCATCCATTTGTCTTGACAGAGACGTCGACGCGTTGGAGCTGCGTGTGGACCTGCTGGCCGACCCGTCCACCCTGCCGCACCAGATATTCCACATCCGGAGCCAGACGAGCCGACCGATAGTGCTGACGGTGCGGTCCAGAGGAGAGGGCGGGAGGTTCGACGGCGACGACACGGCCATGGCGGCGCTGCTGTGTGAGGGTGTGAGGTGCGGCGTGGAGTTTGTGGACGTGGAAAAGAGGTGGGTGAGCCGAAAATGGGTAGGAGGCTACACACAATGGCTGTGCGTGTGGTTGTCGTGCAGGCTGCCGTCTTCGCTTATTGATACCGTCGTGAGATCGAAGCCACGGCGGACTCGATTGATCCTGTCGCAGCACTTCATTTCGCCAGGCGTGCCGCCGGCAAGCGACGTGCAGAGTGAGCTCACTAACTCAGGCAATATGCTTGCTGCATCATGGCTGCTGCGATGTGTGTGTGGGCAGATCTGATCCGTCAGTTTGACCGCGATTACGTGGATGTGATCAAGGTGGTCTTCACGGCCAGCTGCACAGACGACTGCCTCACACTTGCCCACGCCGTCAGGTACAGGAACCACACACATCACACACACGTGCCGTCATGAGATGAGTGCTATCAGGTCCAGTGGCGTCCGCAAGCCCGTGATAGCCCTGGCGATGGGCGAGGCCGGCCGTCTCTCCCGCGTGCTCAACACACACATGACGCCCGTCACACACAAGGCACTCAGCACCAAAGCGGCACCTGGGCAAATGACCGTTCAGGAGATCGACGCAATGCGGTAAGGATACATCCATCCCTTCATTAGACGCATGGATCCTCTGCCTGTGAGGGTGCAGGCAATCGATGGGTCTGCCGACCCGTTTCTACTACGTCTTCGGCAAGCCCACATCCAAGTCGGCCTCCCCCGCCCTCTACAACGCACTTTTCCCTGTCAAAGGGGTGCCGTGCTACTACGACAGGTCGGCCACTTGTCAGTGGCACGTGCACTCAATCACCTCTTGCACCATCGTTGCGCACTCTCTCGGTCTGGCTGTCTGTCCGTCTGTGTGTGCGTGCAGGCATGAGACCGACGATCCGAAGACCGTCGAGGCCGTCATCAGCTCGCCGCGATTCGGTGGGGGATCGGTGACCATCCCACTTAAGGAGAAGGTCGCCCCACTGCTGCACAGCGTGTCCGAAGACGCCAAGATCATCGGAGCGGTACGTGTGTGGATACACAGACAGCCAGAACGGCGGCTGCCGTGCCCCTTTGTGCATGTAGTATGTGTGTGTCTGCAGGTGAACACCATCTACAAGGATGCCAAGGGCCGTCTGGTCGGCACCAACACCGACTACCTGGCCTTGACACGTGGCCTCAAGCACGCCACTTCACGGAGCGGCAACCAGGCGGCCAAGAGCGTGCTGGTGCTGGGCGCTGGCGGGGCCGCCAGAGCCGCATGCTACGCCGTCAAGAAGCTGGGGATGGACCTCTTCCTGTGGAACAGAACGAAGACCAAGGTGGGCGGCCGACAACTAAACACACATGCGTGCTGGTGGAATCTTGGTGTCGGTCGGTGTGTCCCTCTGTCAGGCGGACTCATTAGCGTCAGAGTTTGGGGGGCAGACAATTGTCATCGACGGCCCTCAAAACACACCACAAGGCGGATTCGCCGCACTGGTACGACGCAATGACTGTTGTTCTGTTGGTCGTCTGCATTGGTTGCTTTCTCTCTATGGTGTCTGGTCAGATCGGCACGGTGCCGGGTTCTTCGCCCTTGGATGTGTCTTCCTCTCTGTTCACGTCATCTGCGCTGCCACCAGTGGTCATCGAGATGGCCTATCTGCCCAAAGAAACACCGCTCGTCAAAGCGGTATGGACGTTACACACAACGTGCATGGATATGTGTGGGAGTCTCTGTGCGTGTAGGGTGCCGCGCATGGGTGTGAGTGTGTGTACGGCATCGACATTCTGATATGGCAGGGGGTGGAGCAGGCCCGGCTGTATCTTGGTCAAGACATCACTGCCCAAGAGGAGAAGGCAGCCACGCAGGCCGTGTACGCCTACTACGAGCAGGTGGCAGCTTCAACCTACACATAACAGCTGGGTGCTAGCTGCATGTGTGCCGGCTGGTCCATGTACATGTCCGTGTTTGATCTATCAAGATGCGCCACGCATCCATCCATCCATCGAGATGCACATGGCATCATGATTGCATGTTGGCCGAAGGAGGCTGGCCAGGTTAGGTGCTGTGTGTATGTATCCAGTGTTTTCAATGAGTCTCTCGTCAACGAGACTGACAGGTGCTTTAGAGGACTTGTAGTATTTGTCTGAAGAGTTCCCGGGGAGCCCGGTTCTTGGGGCCTCGGGCCCCGGAAGGATCGCGAAGGATCGCCCTGGTGTTCTGCCCGCACACGAAGAATGGCTGGCCTTGGCCAGCAGACATCCCTCAAGGTCCTGAACAAGACTGGCAGCGATGCATCGGTAAGGGGGCTCGGTTTCGTGATGTGGGACGGACATGAGTCGATGTGTGTTCACATCAGGTGCGACTGGTGCCGGAGGCCGGTATCGAGAGGGTCCATGAGCAGATCATCAAAGCCGAGACGAACTACGACAGAGACAACCCAGAAGCCGAAATATCTTTGCAATTTGGTGATATCGGAATCGGCGGAAAGCTGGAACGTGGGAGAGAGAGCGGGTATGCACAAAGAAGGGCATGCGCAAGGGACCCAGCGTGCATCGTTTTTCTTCTTCAGCCGTGGAAAAAAGAGTGCGGTAGATGTGGAGGTCGAGTTCGGCTCGCTCCGCCAAGCGGTGGGCTGGCAGTTGCTCGATGTTGGCTCTGAGACAACTCTCCACTCGTACACCCCGTGTTTCATCTCAATCTACATCGAAGGCGGCAAAAACAAGGCCTTGAATCGCCCCATCGACCCCAGCCATTCGGAGCTGCGTAACGGCATTGTCCTCGTCAAAGCCAACCCCCCTTTCGTCCCCTACAATACGTATCTCTATCAGCAGATAAACACAAAGGCCAAACCGTTCCGGCTGCAAAACATCCGAACTGGCCTTGTGCTTACGGCCCTGCGCGGCGTTGGCCAGGAGGCTTCAGTCGTCTTGCAACGGAAGATTGCCACCAAGGATGGGGAGCTACCTGACCCGTCGCAGCAATGGATCGAGCACGAGGACATCCTCTGTCCCATACAGACCTTTCGCCTCGTGCCAGTGGCGTTTCCGCACCTGACGCTTCGGGTGCACAAGATGAACCTCGTCTTGAGCCGGCCCACTACCGAAATAGGCAAGCCGAACGCAGAAGAGGAGGCCTCCTACGAGCAGTGGGAAATGACGCCCTCCTATGAGAGCCATAGTTGTCTGTTTCGATTCATCTTTGGATGCTCCGGATGCTGCGAGCCCCCCGTCGCGACAAGTGACGTGTTTGTGGGACGGCGGGGCAGCGCAGAGTATGGCGGACCAGTGACTCTGTCGTGCGTCGGCCTATCAGAGTATCTAGTGTGTTTGTCGAACGACACCGTCGTCATGAAGAAGATTGGATATTGTGACCGGACGCCTCACCTGTGGCAGCTCAGTGAGCCGATCGCGACTGCAGGTACTGAAGGAAGAGCTTCTTGATGTTGTATGGTGAGCAATGTCTCATATACGCAGGCACCGATATCCAGTACAGTACCCCAGGCGCCATACCGGGATGAGCGAGTCACTGACTGATGCAGCCGCGAATACAGCATGGGGTCTTGTCCTTTCTGCGTGGATGTATGTGCAGCACCCCGCCCCACCGTGTGATAGGTCACCCCAGCTCCCCGAAGGGCGCCACACAGGTATATACCCAGCGAATTTGGAAGCCCGCCCACACTGTGTGTGTGCGTTTGTAAGCAGGTGGCAGAGATTGAGGCAGAGATAAGCGAAGATGGACAGGCGTTGGATAACAAAGGCACAATAGCGAGTCCTCCCGCAGAGCAAGCAGGTCGGTGCGTGAAGCGCCACACATAGAGGAGAGACACAACACATTACGTTACCAAACCGGATAATCTGTCCTGTCGTGCAGTCGAGCAAGGAGAATATTCGGGAACAATTTTCGTGGAGGTGTCGGCCGATGATCCGTCCGCAGACAGAATAAAAAGAGAAATACTCAAGGAACATCCGCATGTCCGTTTCCTCGCCGTATAAGCATCAAGCCATAAGGCCTGCGCTCAGATAGCTCTCTTTTCTCTCTGCTGCAGGCTCGAATCGTTGTCGTGCCACGCAGAGAGCCGATGCTTTAAGTTGCTGTCCCGTTGGCCTGCCCGCAAGCAGCAGCACCCAGATATGGCTCTGCGGGGCCATCTGCGGGTGTCCCGATGGCAGCATCTCCATCGACCGACGAGAATGGAAGAAATTGGGAGATGGGCACTGGGATGGAGACGCCCACAGGTTTCCATTTCCAAACTGCCCATCTCAACAAAGTCTGTGGGAAATTAGAAGAAGTCAACAAACTGCACACACACGTTCGGTGCTCCATACGTTCTGTCTCTCGTTTGTGCCGAGGGCGACCTAAGTGCGTTGATCAGCATCATCGACAAAGAGGGCCGCGAGTGTCTCGAAATGGTTGACGATGACGGTTTCACGCCGCTGCATTACAGCGCCCAAAACGGCCGGGAGGAGCTGGTCAAGGAGATTGTCGAGCACGGAGGGATAGATCTGGTTGAGAAACGGACAAAGATCCAGTCAGAGCCCACTCCCCTACATCTCGCCGCCAAGAAGGGGCATGTGTCGGTGGTCAATCTGCTGCTTGATCTGGGTTATTCAGATCGTCTTTTGACCATCCAGGACAAGGTCAGTTCAATCGAGGAGCACAGACAAAGGGAAAGAACTGTCGACAATGCAATTGGCTCGCTGTGTCTCTTGCATGCAGTTTGGTCGCACGATCGCCAGTGTGGCCGCGGAGGAGGGACAGCTGGAGGTGCTCAATTCCATCGCCAACCGAAAGGACATCAATTTTATTCTCTCGATCGAATCCAACGTACACTCGCTCAACAGGCCATGTCTCCCGCCCCGCATAAATCTCATCTGTGTCTCTCTTAGGGCCGGACGATTTTCCACGACGCCGCATTTGGCGGCCACGTGAATGTGTTGCAGCAGCTAGTCGAGTGGAGCGGCAACCCTTCGCCGCTCGAACGCGGCAACAAACATGGTCTGACGCCTCTCCACATGGCTGCCAGCGGCAATCGCGTTGAGGCCATAGAGTACATGCTGGCCGCGAGAGGCGTGAAGCTTCTCCAGAAGACCAGCAATGTGAGGAATGGCATCACAGGCTCGATGTGAACACGTGATCTTGATGCCATTGGTCTACTGCGTGCATGCAGGATGCCAATTCGGCGATGCACCTGGCCTGTCTGAAAGGGCACAGGGAGGCGGTCATGTGCATGGTCAACAAGGAAGGCAGCCGGGGTCTGCTCAAAAGAACCAACAACTACGTAAGTGGGCCGAAGACATGACGCCCTCTCTCTCTCTCTCTCTCTTTCTCTCTCGCTGTGTATGTGTGTGTTTGTGTGTGTGTCTGAAGGGGAAGACACTGATAGATTTGGCGGAGTGGAAGCGCCACGATGAACTTGTGAAAGAGTTGAAGAGCATGGCTTGATAGGCAGAGGACGTCCACAAGGCTGTGGGTGTTACGCTGAGGGCTGTAAGACATGCCGGCACAGCAGGTTTTCCTCAATTCTAAGGTCCCGTTGGGCGTGTGTATGCGGATGCGCCTCTCATGTATTCATCGACTGCAATTCGTTTCACCAAGTCCCGTGCTTCGTCGGTAAATCGGTTCTCCCACCCACCCACACATCACACATCATAGCCACGCACACGCACACGACAGAAAGCCATACACACGTCTCATCCCACATACACAGGAGGATATCAAACAGGATGTTGCTCGCCAGCAGGTGCGTCTCGGCTGCCCAAATGGCCCACGCCGAATGGTGGCGGGGGCGGGGGCGGGATGCGGACGCCCATGTTGTCGACGGCCACGCCGACCAGAATGCCCATGAGTGAGGTGAGCATGCCGTAGCAACCGTACAGCCAACCCGCCTGCTTGTCGTCAAGGCCATACTCCTCGCTGCATACCATCCATCCGGCACACAGACAGAGAGATGACGCACAGAGAGGAGGGAAAGTGCCTGTTTGCCCACTCCCGCACACACCTTAGCCATATGACGAGAATGACGTTGAATGAGAAGTAAGCGAATTATTCGCCCGACTTAACGAAATGCACATATAGCAGCTCTGCAGCACACACACAGGCAGACACAGACAGACAGACAGACAGATGCACAGAAGCCGACAAGAGAATAGATCTACAGTACATGCATCTGTGTGAGTGTGTCTGCTGGCTGACCTCGTGGGCACTCTGTCAAGGTGGCCAACTTCTCATACAGATGGAGAGCCACCAAGCAGCCTGCACACGGCACCCACCACTTGTGAGAGGTGAGCTCGAGGTCGCCGTCCGTCTCATCATCTGGCAGCGAAGCATCGTATGGCGTTCGGCGCAGGCCGCGAGGTAGACGGGGAAGGAAGCTGCAACGGCACAACTCATCCCTCCCGATTCGTCCTGTTTACGTGCGAGCTTGGGGTCCAGGGAACTTGCTGGGCCTCCAGAGGTTCCCCGGCCCTTGTCGGCCTCCGAGCCCTCTTCAATCATTATGGCTGCTGATTTGGTGATCGACCCGAAGGACCTCACTGTGGGCGACAAGGAGCTCGGTCAGCACCACTCACATACACGGTGGAGTCCACGGGCATTGGATGCCGTGTGTGTGTGTGTGTTATCCTGTTCCCTAGGGAGTGGTGGATTCGGAGTGGTCTTTCGAGAGAGCTGCGAGGGCGGCCCGTGGCGGTCAAAATCTATAAAGGACATGAAGAGCTTGTCAGGATTGCCAGCTTGGCAAGACGAACCACTGCGAGCTTGTGAGGTAGGGTAGATTGCTGTGTAACGGGTGGAGAGAGGAGAAGACAAGGAAAGACAAGGAAAGCATTCTGAGGAGACACGATCTTATCAGCCATCACCGAAGTGAGATCTGTGTTGACCACCCTTCATGATGCCATACATGGACAGAAACAACTTTGACTGACTGGCC
>CDMY01000296.1:25973-109019 GCA_001179505.1 Vitrella brassicaformis | reverse complement strand
CGCATCTAATCGCATCATCCATGCTCTCTGATTGCTTGTTCGACTGACTCACTCGCATGTCGTCACTCTCCACACTTCACACGGTGTTTTGTAGTTTTGTAAAATTCGCCGCCCGCCCACTTACCCACTTATGACCCATGCCATGCCTTGCACGCACACGCTAAGCGACGCGCGCCTCCTCGGTATCCACACTTACACTTACACTCACTGGCTGTTTGATTGATCGATCAGGGGAGGAAAGAGAGCACACACAGGGCAGGGAGGAGGGAAGCCGAGAGGGCTTCATTGATGGGGGAAAGAGGCGGGAAGATCTACAGGGTGTCTGTCTGTCTGTCCGTGGATGTCTGTCTGTGGATGTCTGTCTGTCTATGGATGCGATGCGATGCATGTGATCTATCTGTATGGTGTCTGTCTGTCCCATAACTAACGCCACACACGCATCCGTTCGTACATACCCACCTGCGTACAGATGCAGTATGTAGTATTCAAGTACAAGTGTGTAAGTACTGATGGATGATTCATATGTATGATCGAATGTGTGCACGTCGAGCTGGATCGAGTGTCAGCTGCAGGCGAGTGGGATTGTGGGAAGACCATCCCCTCGTCCGTCGTCTGATCCGATCGGCCGGCTGATGTGATGAGGCCTATAATTCTCTCTTCAATCAAGTTGCTCGCTCCGCCTCTCTGCTCGACTGCTTGTTTGCTTGCTTGTTTGTTTGTCTATTTATCGCTGCTTTCATTCATAGCCTCTTCTCTGCCTCTCTTGCTCTCGTGCTCTCGTGCTCTCTTGCTCTCTTGCTCTCTGTGTGTGTTGTGTGTGTTTGTTGCACCGAACTCTCTTTTATTTATTTAATCCTCTGTTTGTCTCTGCCTGTCTGTCGGCTGTTTCTCTCTCTCTCCTCTGTCATATGGCCTGTTCTATTCTGATGAGCAAACCGACGACCGACGAACAACACGTACATGCAGTGCATTACACATTACCTACATACATACATATACATGCACGACTACGTACGTACTACAGACCACATAAATCCGTGAGGGCATGACCGAACTCCCTAAAAAATGGCCAAAGCAAGCTGGCCAGGACCAGTGATCAAAAGCTCGCAACGATCTCCCCTTGTGCCGCACGCGTTGTCTGCAGAATGAAGAGCCTGGTGTGCGTGGTGCTGTCCCTGTGTGTGTGCTCTGCCATCGCGGCCACCCTCCGCTCATCCAAACAGAGCCCATCCACCGGATTCGCAGCACCCGTGCTGACCCCTCCCAAGGCAGCCAATGCTCTCAGCAAGAGGCTCGATAACTCGTTCGTCAACCCCGTGACGCTTGTGGGTGAGTCATCGCCGCGTTCGGGGTATGGCGTCTATGATGGGCCGAGGATGTCCCTGCCGCCTGGCGAGAAGCCGGTGGTGATCGGTGTGGCGGCTGACTCGGGGTGCGGCAAGTCAACCTTCATGAGGAGGGTCACTCAGGTGTGGCGAGAGTGATAGATCTTTGACCATGGATTATCCGCTCTCGTGTGTGGCTCTGCAGATCTTTGGCGGCAAGAACGTCGGTCTGCTGCCCATCGGTCGCGAGACCAACACGCTTGTGTCTGACATTGCGACCATTATCTGTCTGGACGACTACCACTCGCTGGACAGGAAGGGGAGGGCCGAGACGGGCCTGTCAGCGCTGGACCCCAAGGCCAACAACTTCGACCTCATGTACGAGCAGGTCAAGGCCATCAAGGAGGGAACCACCGTCGAGAAACCCATCTACAACCACATCACGGGTGGGTGTGAATGGATACCTAGATAGCCACACACGGACAGATGCGCACAGACGGATCTCTGTCTGCCTGTGCAGGTGAGCTGGATCCCGCTGAGACGATTGAGCCGTCGCCCATCTTTATTGTGGAGGGCCTCCACCCCATCTACGACTCGCGAGTCAAGTAAGCGACGGTTTGCAAAGCAACACAGCACAATTGCAAACAGGACAATTGAATTACCACATGGATGGGATGGCTCTGCATTATGGATTGCGTCTGTTCGTGTGAATGCAATCAATGCGCGTGTGTGTGTAGGGATCTGGTAGACTTCAGCGTGTATCTGGACATCACTGACGACGTCAAGTTCGCCTGGAAAATCCAGCGTGACATGGAGGAGAGAGGACACTCACTCGAATCCATCCAAAAGGTCAGTCGGTGGAGAGGCACACACAACCACCCCACCCCATACACCCCCCCCCCTCTCCCTCTCCCGTGGCAGTCGATCGAGTCGCGGAAGCCCGATTTCGCCGCCTACGTTGAGCCCCAGAAGAAGGAGGCCGATATAGTGATCCAGGTGCTGCCGAGCTCCCTGGTGGATGACCCCAAGGGCAAGTACCTCAAGGTGCGGCTTATCCAGCGGCTGGGCGTCGAGAACTTCACGCCCGTCGAGCTGTTCGAGAGCGGCGCTGACGTCGACGGATTCGCACCCTCCAAGACATCTGTGCCGCAATCCACCATTGGTCAGGCTCATAGAGAGGGAGAGGGGATGGATGGATGGATGGACCTGTGTGCTGTTTTGTGTTGTGGTCTGTGGTGTGTGCGTGTGCAGGTCTGAAGATCAAGCAGTACTCTGAAGATTGGTTCGGACACGTGAGCTACCCGCCCAGCCACACACTCAGTCAGCCACACACTCAGCCCCTGTGTGTGTTGACTGATCGCAATCCATCCACTGCAGCCTGCCCGTGTGTTGGAGATGGACGGCGAGTACGACGACGTGTCCTCTCTGGCAGCGATTGAGAAGTTCCTGGTCAACGCGGGCGAGAAGAGCAGCGCCGAGGTGGTGAGTGCGATGGAGAAGGTCAAGGACGCCCCCGGTAGCCTCAACGGCACCGGATTCCTCCAGACCCTCTGCGCCCTTAAGATCAGGGAGGTGTACGAGAAGATCCAGGGCGAGACCGTCGAGGAACTTCTGGTGAGGACGGACGTACCGGACGAACGCACTAGAGAGGAAGCGACGTTTCACCCTTGGTGTGTGTGTGTGTGTCTGTGTGTTCAGAAAAAGGTGGAGGCCGTGCCTGCTGCAGCGTAGACAGCAGCTTGACCGCGTGTGCGTTCGGCGAGAGAGAGTGCTCAGTTTTGCGCGTATTTTTTTGCCGTTGGGCCTTCGTGGGTGCGTGAGCGACGGGGTGCGGTGGGTGGGCTGACGGATGGGAGAGAGATGCGATCGCTGCCTTGGTTGCTTGCATGAAGGACTGCAATGCACTCACTGCATGTCATGTGTGTGATGTCTCTATGTGTGGATCGTGTAGCGAGAGATGCGTTTTTCTGTGGGTGACTGACACTCATTCAGATGTGCTACACATTGATTTCGCCGGCTGCAAATGTCGAATCTTTGTCCCTCTGGCGGTGGGTACTCGTGCGTTGGTTCACATGAACGTCCATTCCAATCCTCTCTGTGTCCATTGCTGGCACAGCAGAACCCTATACAACCGAGAACAGCACGCTCTTCTTTCACCCCTTTGCACGAAGGACCATTGACCAGAGATATATCCATTCAATCGCGACACGGCGACCAAGAAACACTTCTGCACGCCAAGAAAAACGTGCGTGCAGACAGGCCAAACTAATTTGGGTGAACACACACACATACACACCCTACCTACCTAGCTACACATATCAAATACACTCGGCCAGCTGTCCTGCGTGCCGTGTCTCCCTCCACCTGCACAAGCATCACATCGCCTGGCCATGGCTGAACGAATGAAGGGTCAGGCTCTCTCTGTTCGTCCAGGTCCATCGCAGGGAGGACAGCAGCCGACAGACAGAGACAGACGCAAAACACTTCCGCACATGAGTGACATGATGCATACATATCCGTGAATACATACTTTGACTGACTGACGCATCTCTCCATCCCATCGACCCACACACATGCACATGCACATGACCCGCGAAAAGAGGGAGGAGCTGTAATGGAAAAAAGCTCTTAGTGCAGCCACGTCAGGCCAGGAGGAGGACAGGCAGGAAACTTATGGACTGAAGCTCTCTGTCTATATCCATCATACCATACACAGTCAGTCCAGTCGATCGACACATCACATACACGGAAAAAAGCGTCGGACACCACAGACAGACATTCCGATCACCCCTGGTCTGGTTGCCTAGGTGAACTTCATCTCAGCCCATTTCTTGACCTCCATCTCCGTCCCAGCAAAGTGGATCTCACTGCACACAATGCAGAAGGAAGGCCACACACGAGTGCGCGCGTCTCGTTGCGCGTCAAGGGTTGGCTGACTGACTGAGTCACTGACCTGCGGCAGACGGGACAAACGGGCCTCTCGCTCTGCTGCCGCCCCTGCGCCTTCTCCTCCTCATGGTGCTTCTGCAGCTGGTCATAGCACTTGGCACACGTCAGGAAATGCCTGCACGGCATGAACTTGATGACCCTTGGGTTGTCCAGGCAGACGGTGCAGATCGTGTCGGTGGACGGCCTGAAGCGAGGAATGAAGGAAAGACAGCTCACACATACACACACACACAGAGAGGCACAGCACACCTGGATGCATCCATTATGTACGTGAGTGAGTGTGCTGCTGGCCTTACGTACCCGAACAGACCGCCTAGCCATTCACTCACCCTGTAGACAGAGTCATACGACACGACACGCACCAAACAAGTTAGTTCACGCCAGCATAGCAAGGACTGCACTGCACGTGTCCGTCAGACACCCGTACATACCTGGGCACGCCTACGGGAGCGACCATCGGGGGCAGGCCGCTTCTCACGGCACCGTTCCCTCCTGCCCCATCCAACGCCTGCTGGGCACCAGGAGAGCCCTGAGGTGCAGAGGGGCGAGGGACGGACGAGCGACTGGCTGCCGGACGTGCTGCCTGCTGCGCTGCTGCTGCTGCTGCTGCTGCTGCTCCTGATGGTGCCTGCGGGCCTGGATGCTGTGCCTGCGGTGGTTGTGCTCTTGGCTGCTGGTCCTGAATGACCGACTGGCTGCCTCTGGGGCGGCGTCGTTGGCACACGGCTCGCTGCCAGCCGCCACTGTAGGTCGCCTCGCTGTGATCCACATGGGCTCCACCGCCTTCGTCTTCAGGCTGCACTCTGCGGTCCCCCTCTTCCTCCGCCACATGTCGCTGGGCCTGCCCCCCCTCCTCCTGCTGCTGCTGCTGCTGACGAGCATTCCTCTGTCCGGCCGCTTGGTTGTTGGCTCGGCCGCCCC
Organism: Vitrella brassicaformis; assembly: GCA_001179505.1. Classification (NCBI taxonomy): domain Eukaryota; family Vitrellaceae; genus Vitrella; species Vitrella brassicaformis. Next base: position 103,824 of record CDMY01000296.1, on the reverse strand, counting down.
TGTTGTTATTGGTCCTCCCCCTCTGCTGGCCCCGCTGTGTTTGTTGCTCTCTTGCGGCCTCCTCCTCCTGAATGAGTTCCTGGGCGTTTCGGTCAGCGATGGCCTCACGCGTGCGAACCATCACGCGGTGGATATCATCAAGCTTGCGAAGGATCGCCCCCCTGGTCTCGTCGAGCGTCCTTTTCACATATGCGTCAAATGCAGGGAGCCAGCCGCACGCACGCAGCCCAGAACGCAGCGCCAGTATGAGAGTCCCGAGGACGACCAGGCCCAACCCGACGACAGCACCAGTTGCCGTGAACCAGGCGACCCACTCAGTTGCTGCTTGGGTGGGGGGACTGTGTGGTCTGTGGGGGAGTACACTCTCCTGCGTCGGCGTCCCAAACACCAAGACGGAAACAACGGCCGTAACGCCCACCCAGACGAAACAAACAATGGCAGAATAGATCTCATCACGACGGGCGGACGCCAGCCGTACTTCTCCAAGCCACAAACCAGAGCCACCACGACGAGAGTGCTCCAAAATAACACCTTGCACCATTTCCATGAATAGGACAAGGCGCTAGCTTTGTCAGCCTGCGGCTTGGACTGGGGAGTGGCGGGGGGCTGCGATGCAGCCGGGACGTCCCCGGGTGTTGATTCTTGTTCGGGTGGTTCGGTCGCTGCTTCGTCACTGTGGTGGGCCTTGGTAGTGGTGGCACTGAGGGGCACGTGGAGGGGTGGCGGTGCCGGCGAGGGGATGGTACTGGACTCATTGGCCGACAGGGATACGGGCGTAGATGTGGGCATAGCTTGTCGTCCCAGTACTATGACGGCAGCGACGGCGACAACCAGCAGCACGACCAACAACCCAGCAGCCAGCCACCGCCCAGCCCGCGACACCAATGGGCGCCAGGAACGAAGGATAGCCTCCCACGCATATAGCCACTTGTCGACGGCATACACGGCGACTATGGCGACGTGGAAAACAGTCCTGGGCACCACAATGTCCTCTTTGTGGCCTGTGGCCAGGTACCAACTCGTTGCCGCCAGAAGTTTCTTCGCTGCATTGCCCGCATATGCGAGATTGAAGGCGCCGACAAGAACCAGGACCCCCCTGACCAACCACCCAACGCAGGCAGGGAGGGACGAGAGCTGGGAGGGGCACAGCCAGGAAGGCCACAAAAGGGCCACGACAGCCACCGCCACCGCCCAGCAGATGGTGCGCCCTTCTGTGCGGAAGCGGTGGTCGAAGGGGTCAGGAACGCCACGGATGGTCAAAGGTTGGCCGTCGCCAGAGATCCTGCGGACCTGGGCCACCTTGGGTTCCACTCTGCGCACCAGGAACACCACCTCGAGGCCTGCAGTGAGCCATTGAGAGCACCAATCCTATCACAACCTCCATGCTGTGAAGTCTGCACTCACTCAACGCACCTGTGGCTGCATCAGGGGCTGCTTCCTCTTGAAGCTCCTCCTGGCAGCCCATCCGGTGGGGCTGTGGTGCGTCGTCGTCGAGCCCTCCACCCGCACCAAAGGCTGCACGCAAACACAGATCGAAGAATAAAACGCCGCAAAGTGCCCGGCACACGCTTCCTTTCCACACGCTTGCGTGGCTGACTGTCGCTTCCTGCACCTACTACTCCGTCGTTCACAGATGCCGCCATCGGGTTGGAAAGAACAGGCAGCTTTTCTGGAGTTCTTCAGCAGTGAAAAGGGGGAGCAGGCTTCGTCTCACGTTGGTCTCACGGTCAAAGGCTAGAACACTTTTACGGAGCAGAGCGGCACTCCCCAGGATAGCTGCGTTCTCTTCTCCCTGAAGAAGTGGTTGCAGTCCTTTTCTCGGAGGACGGAGCGCCTATCAGGCATCAGCGCGCATACCAGTGCACACGCAGCCATCCCCCTTCACGGACGCATCGCACAACAGCGCAACAGCATGAGGACCGAGGTGCCAGGGTCGACAGTGGAGTGCAACATCGATGAGGGCGGTCGGTGCGACAGGTGGTACGTGGCGCAGATTCAGGACCTCCAGCCCGACGGCAACAGCTTCCTGGTGCTCTTCCCAGACGGCGCCATGCAGCCAGCAGTCGTCCCGGCGCGGAGCGTGCGGCTGCCGTCGTGCCTGACGGACATCCCTGCCGACTGGGAGCCGCACAAGGGCGACAAGGTGGAGGTCTTCATCTCCTACACCGACAACAGCTCGTCGCACTGGCGGCTGGGGACGGTGACGCAGGTCAAGGGCAACTTCTACTTTGTCGAGTTCGAGGGCACCATCCAGAGCATGATCTTCGAGAAGGACGTCCTGCGGCCCCTCAACAACGCCCCCACACTCGAGCAGAGCACCATCAAACAGAGGCAGCTGGACATAGACCCCAAGGTCAGTCTGTCTGTCTGCCTGTCTGTCTGTCTGTCTGGGTGGGCGGGGGAGTGGCGCGGCTACACAGACACAAACAGTGGAGGGAGAGGACACGTGTGTGTGTGTGTGTGTGTGTGTGTTCAGGTTCGTCCCTGGTTGGACACGGACGTGGAGGACTCCAGCGGCTGTCTGCAGCAGGTGCTATCGCAGACCAACCTCCTGCGCGTTCAGGTGGCCGACGACGCATCGCACCTCATCCTCACCGGTCAGTCAGCCACACACACCCCGACACACAACACACGAGCCTGCCCACCCCTGCACGTGCGTCGGGGTGTTTGGAATGCCTGTCCTGCAGGTGAGGAGACGGCCATCCACCGCGCGATAGCTCTGTTCGGTGTGCACTTCAAGCACCAGCGCGAGATCCAGCTGTTCCACGAGATCCGCGGCAACAAGATGGCCAACGTCCGCAGGCGACGGGAGCACTACGGCAACGCCGTCAGGGACGACTTCCAGGTCGACGAGAGCCTCGTCTCATACTTCCTCTACGGCAGGGAGGGGCAGAACCTACGACGCGTCTGCACCACTTACGACGTCAGTGAGGGAGGCAGTGCACAGCACAGCACAGCACAGCACACGGGCTCGGGCACAGTAAGTAGGGGGGGCGTGTGGTGTGGTGTGTGTCAGGTTGAGGTGAAGATGTTGTACCCCGGCGACCCGGGCATCGACGAGAGTGTGACCATCCAGCCCGGCCACTGCCTCGTGCGCATCTTCGGCAACACCAAGAAGCAGGTTGCCGGTGCGCACACACACACACACCCACACCCACACATCACATTCGTCAGGTGCCATATATGCCATTCACTGCTCTGCTTGTGTGCCATGGATTGATGGATGGCTGAGTGCATTCATTCAGATGCCCGTCAGGAGTTGGAGTACGTCTACCACGAGTACAAGATCCCTGCCGGCCCCGGCAGCGAGGCCTGGCTCTATGAGCGGGACTCGCGCAACGTCGTCGACGTCGCCAAACAGGCCCACCTCAGCAACGTCTGGTCGGTGGGTGGGAAAGAGACAGCGACCTAAGCAGTGCAGTGGTGCATTCCTTGATGGATGGATCTGACCGGTCTGTCCGTCCGTCTGTGTGTGTGTGTGTGTGTAGGGTCGACGACCATGCGAAGAGTTTGATGTTGGTCGGTCTCAGGATGAACGTTGACGACGCCGTGCTGATTCTCGACTCCATCTTCGAATACATACCGGTCGGTCAGAGAGGGGAGAGAGAGCGAGGGAGGGAGGGAGGAGTGCCAAGGTGCATGTCTGTGTCCCATGTGTGTATGATGTGTGTAGGAGTACGACAAGCACGACAGGGAGCGGGATGACATCCGCAGGTCTTTTGAAGAGGTCCGTCCGCTAAAACAGAACAAACAAACAGACGACGCACAACCAACACACACAACACACACACACTCACCCATCCCCTCCGCCCCTTCATTTCTGTCTGTCTGTCTGCATGGCTGCAGTTGGAGCGTCAGGTCGGCGGCTGGCCGCGAGGGCGGGGCAAGAGGCCTCCCAACAACGAGGTAGGCGCACACCCGACAAACCACAAAGGGAACGAACCCTCCCTCCCTCGTCCACCGCTCATGGTTGTCTTGCTCGATCAGGCCAACCCGCGGGATGATAGAGGCGGCGATCGAGGTGCCGATAGAGGTGGTCGCGGTGGTCGGGGGGGCAGGGGAGCCGGTGGGGGGCGGGGCGGCTGGAAGCAGCAGCAAGACAGGGACAACATTCCCCAACAACAGCAGCAGCAGCAAGGGCCACCAGGGCAGCAGCAAGGGCCACCAGGGCAAGGTCGTGAGAGGGACCGGCCCCCACCGCCCCACCCGCACCACCATCCTGGCCACCAGGAGAACCCCGAGTCGATCCACCCCACCTCCAACACGGCCAGCCCCCCGGCCGGCGCCCTTCCCTCTGGCGGCATGAACGGCATGCAGCTCATCAGCATGGCCGCATCGCAGGAGGGCGCACAGCTCCTACACCCACCACAAGGTAAGGTCACCTGTTATGTTAACAGCCCCGTACACTGCACACACAGCACTGAATGAATGAGTTGAGTGAGGCACCTCTCTCTTCCCGCATAGTAAGACTCTCTGTTGTCTCGTGGGTGTGTGGTGTCTCTGTCTGTGTGCAGGCCGTGGTTCTGGTCGCGGCGGGGGTCGTGGCGGCAACGGCGGCAATCGGGGCGGCGGGAAGGGCCAGGGTGGTGGCGGCGGCGGCACCAACGCCACTCCCACCACATAGCGCAGACAGATCGTGTGTGCGTCCAGGCATTGTGTAGTGGGTAGCGAGCGAAGGGCAGGCAGGAGCAGCAGGTATGAGTGAACCAGGTCGACCGGAGGGCGAGCAGAGCCCTCTGAGGTGAGGCGGGGGGGAGGGAGGGAGGAAGGGAGTCGGTGCGTCCTCTATACTCACACACACTGCGTGGCTGAATTTTGCTTGCGAGTGAGCTGCATGCCAGCTCATTCGTGTGATGCCCGTGTGTGTGTGTGTGTGTGTATGGACCACCGAAGGGTTTCGTGACTGACGATCGATGTGAGTATTTGTGGAGAGAGGACACGATAAATAAGACACACGCTAATTAGTGGACTGAACGGATGGATGAGTATCTACCTTCGCCGCGGCCTGAGGGATATGAGCCAGACAGACCCGATGGATTCGGTTGTCTGTCTGCTTTGGGTGTCCCTTCAAAGTGACGATTCACTTGACGACTGGAAAAAGTCATTTCCATGGTCCGGTCCCTTCTCTCCACGACCCCCACACAAATGGAGTGAAAAATCTTCACACAGACGAAGCAGCCACGATCATGACAGGCAGCCCAGCCAGTGGGAGCCATGCGAGCTCCCCAGTGACTCAGTACACTCGGCTGGCCAGTCCCTCCCTCCCTCAATGAGTGAGTGGTCACGTCACGCTCCCAGTACCTTCTTGGACTGCTGCCTGCCCTTGTCGTTGTAGACGTCCGAGTAGCGCGCCAACCAGTCTTCCGCCTTTTGTGTGTCGAACCCGGCTATCGCCGCCTCGAACTCCTCAGTGCTGGGCCGCAAAGCCAGCCACCACTCACCCTCCGTCAGCGGGTTGGAACCGCCTACGACAGGCGCACACACAGGCGCAAAAGCACACGACCATCTGATCTGCCCACACGTGTGGCAGCCCTCCTTCCTTCCCTTGGCTGGTCAGTCAGGTCAGGTGACCTCTGTACCTTTGAAGTGCGAGTCCTTGAGTGGCTGTGTCCGTGGCTTCTCCACCTCGCGAATGAAGGTGTTGTCGACCTTGTAGCCCAGCCGCTCCGGCCGCCGGCTCGGCAGGTCCGTGGCATTCCATGTGCCGAAGCCGGCCTTCATCTCGCTCAGCAGCTGCTCCTTGAATATCTTCTTCTGCAGCACCTGGTAGGCCCGCGGTAGGTAGTAGGCCGACTCCTGCAGCGCCGCACGGACGGTTTCCTGGTCCACGTCACCGCCCAGCGACTGAGTCAGCTTCTGCACCATCTCCCCCTCCCTCTGCTGACGGGCCTCCAGGGAGGCCCTCATGCGCGAGAACCCCTGCCAGGCCAGCGCACAGAAACAGCGCAGATGTTGATGGATCTTGCTGACTGACAGTGAGTGGGTGCAGCCCTCGCTCACCGTTCGGCGAAAGGGCGGGTGCCTCTGCGGAGATGCAAGGAAGCCGCCTGATGGATGGACAATCGATCAAACAGACGAGAGGAAGGAAGATCTTCCGGCACGTGACTGACCCACTCTCCTTTCTCAGAACTTCCTCACCCGCAAGATCTGCAGCCATGAAGCACACAACCAGGGGAGCTGCCAAGAGCATCATAGTGGATGGATTCGAAGCAAAGGCCTGCTGCACAACAAACCCAGCCCCACCTCAGCTGTGCGCACCCAACAGGGTTTAGGGTTAGGAGTTAGGGCCAATGCAAAAGATCTGGCCTCTCTTGAGGCGTCTGCCATCGTCTCTCGTCGACCTGATACCAGCTGCAGAGCTGGAGCACAAACAGTGCTCTCTGGCTGCGGATCGCAAGGGGAGACAAGACCTCCCTCTCTCCCCTCTCTCCCCTCTCTTCTCCAGAGGCAGCCTCGCCCTTGTTTGTGCACTTCACAGTCAGAATGGTGGCGTCTGCGTCTTCGTCTTGGCACCGGCAGATGTCCGACGTTGCTGATTTCTTCTTGGCGGGCATGGCCGTCCTGATGATCACCTTCCTCTTGCTCTGTCACCTCTTCCCAGTGCTGGTAGGCACACGGTCACACACTCACACACTCACACACAGATGCGGAGGTACAGTGCACTGATCTCGTGCTTTGGTTGCAGCCCGGTGACGACAGCTTGTCTAGGACTGCCCAGAGAGGTCTGCTCAGGGCGCTTGGTGCCCAGGATGACGAATCGGACACACAGTCTGATGGCGACGCTGACGGAGCGACGGGCGAGACAATAGATGGTTGCACGATCAGAACAGCTCTCGTCTTCCTCACCGTCGGCTCCTTCGTCGCCTTCTGGGTCATTCGATGGCTCATCTGCTCCTGGGTACGGCGGACACAGCACAGCATGGCGGCGACCGCATCCCTCCATGCTGGTTGTGTTGTCTGTGTGTGTTCTTCAGAGGAAGAGTCGCACTGGCGAGACGTTTGCCCGGGCGCCGCTGCCCTCTGACGTGTCGATGAGTTCTTTGCCGGTGACAGAGAAGGAGCCCTCGCGTGATGTCGTCGCACGTTCGAATTCTGCACAGACCGACGTTTTTTCAGCCTGATGGATAGAAAGATAGCTCAAGGAGGCCAGCCGTGATGTCCATCCATCCATCCAGCTGTGCATGCCGCAATAATGGCGTTAAGAAGTGCTGCATGGGGTGGGGTGATTGGATTGGATGTGTGAAAAGAGCAATTCGCCAGATGGGCGGCAGGCAAGCCAAGCCAAGCAATCAGTCAGACGGAGTCTCGTCGTGGAGCGAGTGCGTGTGTGTGTGCGCGTGTGTGTGTGTGCGCATCTATCTATCTACGGCCATTAATGTGTGGTGTGGTAGGATGGTATGAGCTGACTGCGTGTGTACATGACTTTCTTCCGTGTTGATACGTACGATCGATTGATACACGCCTGCCTGCCTTACTTACTGCTATGCTTGTGTGGCTAATGGTGGCCACCACATTCATGTGACAGACAGCTGTGACGGAATGAATCGATGAGACGTAGTGTCGATGTGGTGTGGTGTGGTCGGTGTGTGGTGTGGTGTCCATGTGGTCGGTGTCTGCATGGTGTGTTCGCCAAGCTTGTCGTCTTCCGAATGAATGAGTATTGATTGCATTGCATGGGCACTGCCTGCCTGCCTTTATAACATGATGACAGACATTGATGACTGACATGACGACGGCTCGTGCTTGATCCATCCAACACATGTCTGATTTGCCTGCCGTCCTCTTTGAAAGTCAGTCTCCCTGAGGACCATGAAAAGTGATCGCACCACCGACCGACGATACAACACATCACATCACACGGTGCACTGCACCACAAGCCCATTGACTGACACTATCTATGCATCAGCCCAGCGTGCCCAGGCAGTACTCATTGAGCGCCAGTCCCTTGTGGGCGAGGTGGCCGTCCACCCAGACCTCACACTCACACAGACGCTGCACCATCCTGCTGTTCATCGAGCCGCTCCTCATGTCCGCCTGCCACTTGCAGACCTCGCGCGTCAGCTTCACCTCCACCCTCTCCGTGCCCGACATCTGCAGGCCCACCACTCGCGAGTGCTGATGATATGAGTCCGCCGCCGCCTCGAGCTGCGCCCCCTCCGCGTTGGTCAGGCGCTTGAAGTAGTCGTATTTGCCATCGCCGAATTGCGCGTCTGCTGTCCAGTAGACCTCTCGCCATGCCTGTTGGTCTGCCGGCACCAGGGCGTGCACGAAGCGATAGCACCAGTGGTTTGGGGGAGAGGCCCAGGAGTAGCGCTTCGAGTAGCCGAAGCCGCTCTCGGTCTTGCCGTCGTTTGTGGTGAGCTGGCAGGGCATCACCGGGCGATGAATGACGACCTCCTCAGGGTCCCCGGTCATCCAGCTATGGATAGGCCCGCTGCCGAAGCTGATCTTGATGCTCCGGCCGTCAGTGAGTGTCGCAGAGATCTCATGCAGCTCCTTGTTGTCGTCGATGGTCAGCTGCTGATGGGATCTGCCTTCCTCATCGGCGGCTTTGAGTGAAAGGCCCTCCCGGCCAGTCACCCGCAACGGGACGGCCTTCGTCTGCGCGCCGTCCTGCTCGTTGATAAGTTCCTGGAGGCTGCCGGTGGCCAGATCTGCGCACCACATGGAGTAGTGCCGCAGTGACTGTGTGTAGAAGAGCCGCAGGGCGATGAAGGTGCTGGGGAAGTAGAAGTGATACTGCAGAGAATCATGATGCGCCGCACTGACAGGAAACACAGGCTGATAGTCGCTCATTGGGTTTTGGTCGGTTTTACAGTATATCAGCCGTCAGAGCATGTTATCGTGGTCGTCAGACTTTCGTAAAGCGCCTCGAATCCCTCCCTTCTCCCTTCCCTCTCGAGCTCGCAACCCTACCCTAACCCTGTAACCCTTACCGCGCAACCCTGCAAACCGAACCCTGCGCTTTGTCTGGTAGCTTTGGTCGTGTTGTGGCGGGAGGCGCTGAGTGAGAGGAAGGGCACCAACATGGGGGAAGCGCCACGGTCGTTCGTCCCCTCTCCCTCTTTCTCGCCAACCCTGGAGACCGAAGAGCCTTGCGAAGATCCGGCTGGTCGGTCGTCATCTGCGACTGCAGCAGAGCGTTTCAGCGATGCAGACACTTCCCCCGAAAGCCGGTTGGGCGCATGCATCGCCTTTCTGTCCCAGCTCGCCGAAACCCGCTGGACAGCCGGTAAGTTTCAATGCAAACGGCTTGAGGTGTGGGAAGATAAGCGCATTCTCGCCCTCCGTTGTCTGCAGATGTGGTCGCCACGTTGAACGAGCACCCCGTCTAGCATGCTTACATGGCAGGAGCCCCCACCGGTCCCATATTTCCCTCCACACTACACTCGGGAAGACGATGTCGGCCTGGCCGTCCTTGTCGAGATGATGCACAACCTGAGGGCACAAACGACAGACACAGTGGATGGATCGGTATGTGTCAGTGTTGGGTGACGGGTGTGCGTACCACTACGTGCTTGGCGACGTCAGGGTACCCGGCCGTTCGGTCCACGACTTGGGCTATATCGGTACGTCTGTCGGTGTGCGCGTCTGCGTGTCGACTCTCTCTCTCTCTCTCTGTGTGTGTGTGTGTGTTCGTGTGTGTGTGTGTGTAGGTAGTGACTGCGGCGAGGCGTTTGCTGGTGGCAGTGGCCTGCGTCACCTCCCTGCCGTCCTCCGGTGCTACGGCGTCATCGACGCTGAGGTCGATGACATCTGCAACGAGCTGGACCCACCCGCCTCATCCCCTCAGGAGATGGCCAACCCTGACGACCACTGGCTCCCTGACGAACACCGGCCGCCACCCCCACCACGCCGCTCCCCACCTCCCCACGACCCTGCAGCTGCTGGTCAACTCGGCCTGGTGGCGATGCACACCCACGCACAGCAGCGGCTCGACGAAGTGGTTGCCCACACCTGTGTGGTGGAGGGGACACAAGAGGGACGGAGGGAGGGCGAGGTTTGTCGGAACCTGAGCATCGCCGCCGTGGACACCGATGAGCTGATTATCAGAACCTGCTACTCCCGCCCAGCCGAACAGCGCAGCCTCAATCTCTACGCGCCCGCGACCCCCGCTGCAGTGGACTCGCTGGTGAAGCAGGGCGTCGACGTGCGCAACGAGCAGGCAGACGAGCTCTCGCACAACAGACCTCGGCTGAAGCTGACTGCGGAGCTGCTTGCCGCCGCCCCCTACGTGAAGCCCAGCCGGCCAGTGGATCGGTTGGTTCGGCAGAGGACAGGGGGGGGGGAAGGGCTTCAACTCGGGACGCGGCATGCTAGCTGTCCAGCGCACCCGGGGTCTGCACCTGGCCTGCGGCAGTGGGGATCGTCTGGGTGCCGAGGATAAGGCAGAGATGGGTGAGGAGGACGGGGGGGACGAGGGCGAGCCCATGTGTTGACTGACCCGCTGTAGGTAGAGTGACCGACTTGTGTGTACATGTGGCCGTTTGATGTGAGTATTCGGAAGAGGGCGGAGGGTGCGACTGGCCGGCTTGGCGGGGATCCCAGGCCCCCAGACGCCCCTCTCTCACAATGTCAATATTCACACCCCCGCGCTCGTCTGTGTTATTCAACCAAACCCGTGACCCTAACTCCTTAACCCCGTGACCCGTGACCCTAATCAGCCCCGCGAGTCCCCCGGAAGGCTGAAACTGCGTGTTTCGACTTGCAATTGCATCTCGCCTGTCCAACGCTGGTTGCCATTCATGTGGTGATCATGGATCTTGAGAGCCTTTCGTCCTCTCCACCAACCACCCCGTCATGACCCTGTCTGTCTTTGTCTGGTGGATCCTTGCCGTTGCATGCTTTATCGGCGCACCCCGGGCGGCCGTCGCTGCTTTATCGTCTTTGTCAACAGGCCAGCAGAGGAACAACTGGGCCGTGATAGTGGACACGTCCCGGTACTGGTACAACTACCGGCATGTGGCCAACACGCTCTCCTTCTATCACACCGTCAAGAGGCTCGGCATTCCAGACCACCAGGCATGCACGCCAGTCAGTCAGTCAGCGACACACACTCACGCAGTACATATGTATGCATGAGCATATGCGATCCCATATAATATTCTCTCCCTCCTGTGTCCCTCCCTCCCTCGTGTCTGTCTGTCTGTGATATGATCAGATCATATTGATGCTTGCCGAGGACATAGCCTGCAACCCCCGGTCCCCCTCGCCCGGCAGCATCTTCAATGACGCCGACCACAGGCTCAACTTATACGGCGGCGAGAACTCTCACGGCGTGGAGGTCGACTTTCGCGGCGACGAGGTGACGGTGACGAGCTTCATCCGCCTCCTCACCGGCCGGCAGGCGCCCTTCGTGGCGCAGAGTCGGCGGCTGCTCACCGATGCCGACAGCAACGTCTTCATCTTTATGACGGGCCACGGGGGCGAAGAGTTCCTCAAGTTTCAGGACTGGGAAGAGATCACCAGCCAGGACTTCGCTGATGCGTTCGAGCAGATGTACCGGCAGCAGCGGTATGGCAAAGTGCTGTTCGTCACCGACACGTGCCAGGCGGCCACACTGCAGACCCGCTTCTACTCGCCCGGCATCCTGGCGGCCGGCTGCTCGAAGCTGGGGGAGAACTCCTACTCGCACCACATCGACAGGGATGTGGGCATCGCCGTCATTGACAGGTCAGCATGTGGGTTGCGTCGCTGCGGTGCGGTGAGGGGGCAAGACAAGACAAGACACACATGAGAGGGAGGGAGGGAGGGAGGGAAGATGGTTGCAACGCAGCTCAGCTGCATACGTGTGTGCGTGTGTGTGCGCAGGTTTACGTATTACAGCCTTCGCTACCTGGAGGGCTTGCAGCCGTGGTCCACCAACACCATGCAGCACTTCTTCGACGCTCTCGACCCTGGTACCTACGTCCGCATGCACCCACCGTAGCCAGCCATGACCACCACCTTCCCACACCCTCGCACACCCTCTTTGTGCTCTGTCTGTGTGTCGTTCGTGCAGCTGACCTGCAGTCCACTCCCGAGGTCCGCACTGACCTCTTCCCGCAGCCCCTCAACGCCACACGAGTCACCGACTTCCTCGCATCCACCGGCACTTTCACATTCGAATCAACACCATTCCCCATACAACACCACACAGCTGCGAAGCTTCCCATCGCCGAGTGGGCCACAGAGAGCTGCTCCTTCTACGCGGCCTACTATGCATACGACCAGCAGTCCACTGGCCGGCTGCCGGGAAAGTGCTACTACCACCAGCAGCAGCAGCAGCTTGGGTGGCAAGACAGATCGACGCAGAGAGAGAGGGGGGGAGGGGAGGGGGAGGGGGAGGTGGAGGGGAAGAGGCAGGGCAGGACGTTTGATGGTGCTGCGGGGGATTGGTGGTTGTGGGTTGTGTCTGTGGCGGGGATACTGGTGGGGTCGGGCGGCATGCTGGTCGGCCAATTGGTCAAGTAAACAGCCATCGATGGATGGCATGACGACAATGGCGTGCGTGTGGCGTTGCCCGTGTACAGTCAGTACAGCTTCATGTGTGTGTGCGTGTGTGCGCACCGAATCACACGACATATGTATGCGATTGATCGATTCATTTTGTGTGTCCAATGATGTGGGCATCACAAGACAGGAAGGGAGGCGGGTCCGGCAACTACCTATGGCAAGGCAGTAGCCTCACACGCATCTCCTCACAACTAGCCGTCGTCATGCACACGAGTCTACACGACACCACACCATGCCCCGCCGCCAGCCCTACTTATCTTGCCCTTCTTGGCCATGTCGAGCAGGGCCTCAACACTAACGGCCTTCCACTCCCCCCCTTGCAGCACAAAGGTCACATTCTGGTCCAAGTACAGGCTCACCCGGCCGAACGCATGCACCTGCTTCCCATTCACAATCCGCCCAACCTTGGGCCGCATCAACAGGTCATTCTCGCTGGCAACCTGCTCCAAATACTCGCGGAACGACGCTGCAGCCAGGCGGTCCTCGGGGGTGGGAGGGGGCGGCTCGGACGGGGGCGGGGGAGGGGGAGGGGGAGGGGCCGCTGGTGGTGTGGTGGATTGTGTGGCGAATGCCTTCATCATGTGGACGGCTTGCATGAAGCCCTGCTGGATGCGTGGCTGTGTGAGGAGTGCCTCGGGGAAGACGGTCTTCCACCCCTGGTACCACTTCATCATCTCCTCGGGGTCCGCGCCGGGCGTGCTGATCCACACCTGAAGCGCCTGCAGCGACAAGAGAGAAAAAAGACACAGACAGACAGACAGACAGACAAGGGGGCGGGAGCAAGCGTGACCTCTCGCTCCATTGAATGCATTGTGTCGGCCGCCTATTGTACCTGCAGCCATTGCGGGATGAAGTGCGTCTCGAGTAGGGCCACGATGGCGTCAAGCGGGGCCACATCCAGCCACGCAAAGACGTTCTGCAGCGGCGCTAGCGACTGACTGTCGGGCCGAACCTGACATACACACACAGAGAGGAGAGGGAGACGTCGATCATGATATCCATCTCTCCCTTCATCTGTGGCCGTCAGCTCAGCTGACTCAGCTGACTGACTGACTGACCTGCATGGTGGTGAGTTGGTCTCTGAGTTTGGGCATGACGCTCCTGAGCATCAGCTGCCCCCAGTTGGCCGCATCCATCACGTCGCGCCACGGCTTCAGCATGTGAACCGCTGACCTGCACACACTCACGCACAGCACAGCACATCAAGTAGATCAGATCGATCGACTCCCTCCCGCAACGTGTGCACACTCACATGCGCCCCGCCCCGCATCCACCGTACCTGTCAGCAGGGTGCCAGTGCTGCAGGCATAGGGCAACTTTGAATCGGATGGGTGCCCACAGTCCCTCAAGGAGGGGGCCCATGATGGGCAGCCACGGATGCACCCACGTGTGGATGGGCACGGGGTCCGTCCGTGGATTCCACGCCTCAACCTGACCGATCATATAGAACCGATCCAATCCAATCCACACACAAATCCATCGACCGACACGGCAATGTTTCTGCCTGCCTTTCCTCCCCCCCTGCCTCACCTCGGCCACTAGTCTGGGCAGGATGCCCTCGGTGAGCAGCGATTGGAAGACGCCGACAGGGAGGAGTGGCTGCCAGCTCTCCACCAGCTTCACCATACCCTCCACCTCACGCACCAGCCACACATTGGTGACGCACGAGCGGATGCACGGCACTATCAGCTCGTCCGTCACACGCGCCAGCCCCTCGGCCCCACACAGCCCCGCCCACTGCTGCAGCTCAGCCACGCCGCGTGTCGGGTCGGCGAGCGGCTGCCAGTCCTGGTAGACGGCCCGCAAAGCCGGGAATACGAAGGAAAGGCCGACGGCTGGGATGCTGTGGGCGACGTACTCGTGGGGGTAGTCCCTCTGTATCTGCCGGAACTCGCTGGTCAGCTCGGCGAGCGACATGGTGCCGTCGGCGAGGCGGACCTTGCAGCCCGAGAGCCGGTCGAGGATGGCCTCCATGTGGATGGCTTCGTCCTCGATCATCTCTGCGCCCTTTGCCAGCTGTTCCTTCTCGTGTGACATGTTGAGGAGGGCGTCCTGCTGCTGCTTCCTGTCGCGGGCCACCGACATGACCTCCCTCTCGAGCGCTAGCACCGTCACGCGAAGGTTGTATCGAAGCTCCTGCATGCATGGCAAGACGCACCGACACACATGGATGTGCTGTGCCTCTCTGTTCGCTCGCATCCGTCGATCGTGAACTCTTGCCTTGAGTGGCAGCTTCTCGTCTTCCTTGGCGACGGCGACGGGGGCGACCGTCACCCCACCGACCCCCGCCGATGCGTCCAGCACCCTGGCCTCGGGCCCCGTCATGTCCAATATCCTCATCGAGGACGACCTGCCCGCTCCAACCGCCTCACCCAGTACCCCCGGCGCGCCCCTGGTCTCCTCGGCTATCTCGGCCACAGTGCGGTAGACCTTCTTGGGGCCGCCCTTCTTGCCACGGCTGGCTTTCCAGCCGTCGGACACCTTGGTGCGGTCGGACGAGGCGCCCGCCTTGTCGCCGCTGCCCAGGAGGATCTCGACGGCCGACTTGGTGGGCGGCTTGTGGCCGTCGTGCTCGTTCTCGTGGATCTTCTCGCCTGTGTCCTGCAGGGCGCGGCCCTTCTGGCGGAGCCGGACCTCCACGGGGTTGACGCGGCCTGCAGGCAGGACAGACAGACAGACAGACAGAGCAGACATAAACATCTGTGTGTGCAGCCATCCATCCATCCATCCATCCATCCGTGTTTGTCTACCTGATCCGCCCTTGCCCAGTCCGCCTCCCTTGTATCCCATCTTCTGCAGCAGCTTGAACCCCACGCCGTACTCCTTGCTCATCTTCTGCTGACCCCACGTGTGCTTCTGCTTCGACCCACCCGCCGCATCAGCAGCCGAATCCACACCCTCCTCCGCAGCGGACTTGTCCTTGAACTGAAACCGTGGATCGATCTCGTCATCGTCTTCATCCTCCCGCTGCTCACCACCACCACCACCACGGTCCTCCTCTCCCTCTGGCGGCTGCCCGTCGGTGTCCTCTTCTGGCTCGCTGTCCTGGTCCGGGTTGAGCGGTGATGGCGACGGTCGTGTTTGCGGCTTGGTGGTCTCATGGATGGTGCCGCCGACGGAACCCTTGGACACGAACCGAACCGCACTGCCCACCTCGGCCATCTTGCGGCGCTTGTAGCTCTTGTCCTCCTCGTCAGAACTCGCCGCCTCGTCGTAAAAGACGCCGTAGATGGCCTGCTCCTTGGACAGCCGCTTCTTCTGCTTCTTGCTGCGGAACCAGAATTCCCCCTGCTCGTCGAACTCACCGCCCTCAAAGTCGCCCTCCATGCTGAAGCTCATCATGCCCTCCTCAGCCATGGCGGGCGATGCGCACGTACTGCCGACGGGGACACGGCGTCGGGACACGGCTCAGGTCAGGTGGTGGCAATGCTGAGGTGGTGATGACGATGAATCGAACCGCTCTGTCCACAGAGCATCAATCAACAAGCACCCACTCGTGCCGCCGCTCTTACCCTTCTTTCCGGCTGTTTTCGCCACGTTTCCCGGCATCTGCGAGCTTAGCGGAAGGGGAAAGCAGCGAAGTGCGCCGATTGATTTTTCACTTTAGAACTCGCCTGTGGTCTGCGAGAATGAAGTGCGTCTGCCACTTGCTGGTCGCGGCGTTGGCCGCAGGTACGTAGATGAGAAGTTCATGATCTGATCTACGGACGGGCACCAGAGAGACAAGCAAGGATGGGGCACGGGGCAGACAGACCAAAGGGGAATATGGGCAGCCAGACGAGACGCACACCACCACAGCCAGGCCAGGCTGCTGCCATGTGCAAGTATCTGTGAGTGTGGTTGCAGGTCTGTGCAGCGGTGCGCGTATGCGTGGCGGCTTGGGTTTCGTGTCGCCTCCCCCCTGCCTCACGCAGCGCGCCTCCCTGGTCGTGTCTGACGCGGGCCAACTGGGCGTCTCACCTTCACTCTATCAGGCGGTGGGCATCACACCACATCCATACCGCACACCATAGGGGGCAAACAGGACAGTGAGTGACGCCGTGTGTGTGTGTGTGTGTGTGTGTGTTTGTCTGTCAGCGCCATGCCCCTCGTACAAGCCTCCAAGCTGTGTTCGGCGGCAAGACAACGACGGTAGGCGACCGACCTTGATTGGCGGGAGGCCGGGTGGGTGGATGGGTGTGACGATTGATTCACCAATGCTGCGTCTGGCCATCCATACAGGCTCAGGAGTGGAAAGCGGTGCTCAACGATGACGAGATCGCTGCGGGCGACCTCGTGCCTGTCCAGGTGAGTGCGGGCACGGCACACACACGAGTTCTCTCTCGCCCCCCCCGAACTTGTTTTTCTGTCGCGTCGGTGTGACTGTCGTCACCTAGGTGAATGGACTGAATCTGCTGCTGGTAGCCGACACGGACGGCAGCATCTACTGCGTGGCCAACGTGTGTCCGCACATCGGCACGCCCCTGGAGCAGGGCGAGGTCAAGGACGGCAAGGTCATCTGTCCGCTGCACCGCACGGCCTTCTCGCTCGAGAAGGGCGAGGTGGTGGGCGAGTGGTGCCCCTTCCCGCCCCTCGTCGGCCCCCTCACCGGCAAGCTCAGGCCGCCACAGAACCTTGCCACATTCCCCGTCAGGCAGCGCGGCCGCACCATCGAGGTCCTCGTCGACTCAAACACAAAGGCCAATTTCGAGAAGAACTATTGGAAGGGGCTGCTGGACGCACAGGGCAAGGCTGACGGGTCCTACTACTAGATGGATGGATGGACACACAGACAGACACACAGACAGAGAGAGAAACCAGCAGAGCGACGCACGAGAGAGAGAGCGC
Source organism: Vitrella brassicaformis (assembly GCA_001179505.1). Taxonomy (NCBI): domain Eukaryota; family Vitrellaceae; genus Vitrella; species Vitrella brassicaformis. The sequence continues at coordinate 86,502 of CDMY01000296.1, read as the reverse complement.
CCATAGGGGAGGAGAGAAGAGAGAGGGATGTGGCTGAGGTTGTAGTGCAGTTGGGTCTTCTTTCAGATGGTGATCGCGCGTGAGGGAGGGATGGATGGATGTGTGCATGTCTGTCTGTCTGTCTGTTTCTCTTGTCTTTGAATTTTGTCGAGCGCGGTGTGTGAGGGGGTGAGCTTGGTGCACGAGACAGACGGTGTCAGTCAGCTATGGATCGCACCTTCATCCATCCATTCATTCATTTCATGGGTGTGGGTGTGACAGACTGGCTGGATGACAGACACCTCGACACTTGCTTGATATAGATAGCAACACCACGACAGAACCGATGACGATGGACACACTCAGTTGACTGAGTCGAGTCGTGGGTGCACCCCCAGGCAGCACCCCCACACATCCTCTATATATCTCTCGGTCTCGTCGGCATCATCACTACCATCCATCGCCTAGAGATTCATTCACACATGCCGTGACCACCGGCCCCTGTCCGATTCCTCACTTGCACTCACTGCCCTGCCCGGCGCCTGCACCATGGGCGAGTGGGCCCGCACACCACCACCACCACCCACACCCACGCCCACACCACTCACAGGCTGGACTAGCCGCGCACGCGGCGACACACACAATGCCAGGCCTCTTGGGATCGCCCTGTGTGTGTGGCCGACAGGGGGCCGTGGGGAGGTCAGGCAGAATACGCTGCGGAGGGCGGGGTGGGCAGACAGGCTTCTCTGTCCCGCTTGTGCTGGCGGCAGGGGCATTCGCGGATACACCTGCAGCCGGGGAGTGCACGGGGCGGAGGCCAGCCGACATACAGGCACCGCCCTCGGCAGGTGGTGGACAGACTTGGCCCACACTTTGTTGGCTGTTTGTGGGACGTAGTAGCAGAGCGGTGTCCGGGGTGAGGCCGCGGGTGAGCTGATACACACTGGGGCGCACGAGACAGACCGGCGCACGGCTGCTGACGCTGCTGCTGTCGGTTGCAGGAAAGAGGTTGCTGCCTTGGTGATGGCAACCGGCATTGGGCAGACGCTCCTGCTTCGTTTGCTGGCCGACGGCGGCACATTGGGTAGATTTTGTCTCGACGAGCACCGGCTCTCCAGCGGCGAGAGTGCAGGGCCGTCCTTGCCCTCCGCCTCTTCTGGCCCCTTCCCTTGCTCGTCCTGCTCATGGCTGTCGTTGTCCATGTCTCCCTCTCCCTGGTCGTCAGCATCAGCGGCAGCCGACGACTGGAATGCCGTCTCGTCATCCGCCGCCTCATCATCGCGCGGCGAGGCGGCCTTGCCGTTCATTTGGGTGATGGTCTGTGGCATGTCCTCCCGCCGGACACTGCCTGAGAGACGGAGCCGGGGCGCGGGGAAGAAGAATGGCGCATCGGCATCGGCATGACCCTCAAGATGTATGCTGTCGAGATGGGACGTGTCGACTCCTGGGCGTGTAGCAATCAGCTCTTGGTGTATGTTCGTCTTGCTCGTCTTTCGGTCCGTAAGCTTGAGTGTGCTGGGCAGTGAGTCTGCGGTCACTGAGCGGCGTGGTGTCTTCTGGCTGGCAAGGGCGGACGGCTGCTGGGGACAAGTGGTGAGCTCTGGGGTGGTGGTTGCCTTGACGAGGCCTATGACGTCCTTGAGCTTCTCCTGATACTCTCGACCCTGACAGTGGGAGAAAGTGGTTTGTTTGTGCCGTCCAGTGTGTTGTGTGTGAGTACACACAAGTACCTTTTTTGCTGCGAAGTTGAGGGCTTGCTTTGCATAGGCAAGGTCCCGCAGTGTCTGCTGCTTCTCGGTCTCGGTCTTGAACATCTTGTGAGACATCTGCACGCGCACACGAAGCAGCCTGCACACACGCACGAGGGCAGAGAGAGCCATGAAGAGGGAGGGATCACATGCATGATGTGTCTGTCTCTGTCTGCTGCTCACTTGTCCTTGTCGGCCTTGAGCTTTGAGATGAGGCTGAAAACAGAAACCAACAAACATACATCAGGCCATCAGGCAGGCAATCCCCCCCGTCTATAGCCATACATATATACATACATACATACATGTCCTTCTCCTCGAGCGCACACTTGAGCTCACGCACAAGACAACGCAGACGATCGTTCTCTGCAGGGACAGAGAGGTGAGACAGACAGACCGGTCCGGGTGTGCCAGGGACGGTGCCCAAGGAGCCGGGCTCTGCTCCCTTAAGGCTCCCACCTGCGTTAGTTTGTGGTCCCTCTGCTGGCATTGGTGGTCCGGTCTCGCCCGCCCGCCTCTCCAGCTTCTCGTGGGCCAAGGCGAGTGCCTCCTCCATAACATTGAGGCGCTCTTCCGCTCGATGCTTTGCGGCCACCGACTCCATCAAGGCACCCTGCCATTTGGCCGCCTCTGCAGAAGGACGTTCGATCGACAAGAAGGAAGGGGATGATATATCGAATGACTGTGCGTGCGTTCTCAGCTGAGTGGCCTGCTTGCCTTGGTCAATCTTGACGCGGCAGTCGGCGTGGATGCTGGCACGCTCCTCCAGAAGTGACCTACAACGAGAGAGACATACAGGTAGGGTGGTGCATGTGTTTCGTCGTTTATTGGTCATTGTCCTATACATGCACTTGTCCTCCAGCTCCTTGATCCTTGACATCAGCCCCCTCTGGCCGGGACCGCTATTCTTTGCAGCCTCATCGGTTTCCACTGGCATGGCCGTCAGGCTGCTTGGGTTTTCGTCGGCGTCGGCCTCCTCGGGCACAGGTGGAAGGCGTGGCACATCCATGGAGGGGCGCGTAGAAGCGTGACTCATTGCAAACTCACTTGCGGCGACACCTTGACCACCGCTCACCTTCCCCACAGTGCCTATGGCGTCGGCAAAGCCCACAGCACCGGCGGACGCCATGAAGTTCCCTCCTACCGTCGGGCTGTCGGGAGTCGCTACGCCTTCGCGCGTCGAAATGCATGCAAGCTCGCTTGTTAGAACGGCCCCCTGCTGGCCCCCATTAGGGGGATCATTCCGATCAATCTCGCGGGCCCATTGTATGTATCTACATCGGCATGCAACACATTCCAATGAAACACTCGACGTGCACCAAGGTATGCTATCCACACAGATCCATAAAGCCACAATCGACAGCCTTTCAGTCAGTCAGTCAGCAAACACTCACCGCTCTCCACCTGCCTGCTGCGCCGACCCTTCTCCCCCTTCGCCAGGCCCCTCCGATATCATGTCTAACGTCACCCGCCTTGACGACCGCGACGATTGGAAACGCGACTCGTCATCCACCAGCTGGTACGTCCGCGTCTCGTTCACTCTCCCTCGCGTAGCCACCGACGAATCAGCCTGGGATGATGACGATGGCCTCAGCAGCGGCGATACTGGCTGAAATGCCACAGCGGCTCCACGGAGCGGCAATGACCCGAATGATCCGTAGCTGGACACTGAGGCCCTAATCCCAGTCAGTGACATTCCTGCTGCCTGAGTGGGAGGCGTGGCGGCCTTCTGTGCCGCCGCTCGCCTCGCCATGGTGAAGAAGTCGGTCACAGAGGGCTGCTGGTCTGGCTGCTGATCCGAAATGCCCTCTGCCGCACCCACAGCCCCTGCAGCCGCGGCAGTAGCGTCCTCCCCTTCCACCATGCTCCCACGGCTGCTGATCGACTCCTGGCTGCTCGTCCGCACACCCGACCGCACGCCCCGGCGCCTCACCTCACGGCCGGTGCCGGCACTAGGCGGCCGCAGATGGGAGTCGGATGACGGCGATGATGCCGGTGGACGGGGGGACGAGGGTGATGGCGGGGATGGCTGGATGAAGGGAGCCATGGACGGCTGGAGGCCCATTGAGAAGGGCGGCATGGGGTGCAGGGTGAGAGGCGCGGTTGAGGCTGTTGTGAGGGGCGGGACGGTCGACACGACCGGCAGCCCGAAGGACGGCGTCAGAAGCGGCAGGGGTCGCCTCGGTGTGGGTTGGCGCCTCGGTCCCTGCTCCTCCTGTCCGACGACAGAAGTGACCTTCCACTCTGGAGAGTCGAAGTCCACGCGGGCTGCTTCCACGTTGTCAGTCTCCAGCTCCAGCACCCACTCGCTCTTGTCGCTGTTGCGATGGCCATCCGGGGACATCTCGCGACAAACAGCCTCCATTGCGTTCTCGTTGTCGGCTGGACGTGGCGGGGGCGTCGAACTGTCCCGGTAGATAGCTGTCACGGCAGACATGGCCGACTCTGATTGTAAGCGGTTCACTGACCGTCCATCGGACACTGGCGGTGGTAGGGGGGCGTGCAGGGCGAGCGCAGCAGCCGATGCACGACGCTCAGCCACGTCCCGTCTTGCACTTGCGGTGGCAGACGGCTCGATTGAGAGGTCAGGGGCCGAAGCGGACTTGACCGCCACCTCGACATGAGGGGGATTGGCCGACGGCAGGCTCTGCACACGTGGCCGCGGCTCATGCACGTCACTGGTAATCCGGATCTCGTGCTCGTCGAACCCTCCCGGAGCCGCAGCACAGCAACTCTCGGCCAGAAACAGGACCGGACACTCCCTTCTCTCCACCAGTCGATCCCGCTCGACAGCTGCTGGTGGTGTCATGCTCAGGCTCTGACCCATGGCCTCTGTGTCGAGCAGCCAGGGCGTGGCACCGTGCCGCAGCTGACGTCGATTGGTCGCTCTTGCACGGGTCCTCATGGGAGACACACCGCCCCTTGGCGAGAACCAGCTGGTCCAGTCCATCAAGCCAAGCAGAGGTGACGCGCAGGAAGTGGGCTGCTGGCTGGATGGGGGCGAGGGAGGGGTGGGGTCCCGCTTGACCGGGGTGGAGGGTGTGGACTCTTGAGCGGCTTCGGGTCGGAGGCAGAAGAAGTCATCCAGTGTTTTGACAAAGTCACCACAGAATGAGGCCAGCTCGCGGACGTCGGGGGAGGTGGCGTCCCATTCCGCCGATCCCTTCTTGGTGTCCTTTGCAACGTCGACATATCCGAGAATTAGGTTGCCGTGGAAGCGCCACTGTGTCAGCATGCCGGTGACGGCCTCCCTGACAGCGGTAGATAAGGGACTGCTGCGGACCGCTTCAAGCGTCGGCCATGGGTGTAGGGCGTACAAGGATGACACGAACAGGGCCACGGGTGACGTCAAAGTCAAAGAAATCTCCGGGACCACCTTCTTCGCTGCTGCCATGGCCGTCGATGGTGACGGTGGCTGTTCGTCTGACTCAGCCAGGGTGAAAGGGCCGCTCTGCGGGGTCTGTGGGGTCAAGGGATGAAGCACAGGCATCAGATCAACGAGGGCGGCGATGAGGGAAGGGACGAGGGGACATAACGAATTCCAGGCCTGAGACAAGAAGAAGACGGAACACTGACGTCTGGTGCCGTGTCTGACAACATAGCCGAGCGGCATTCATACGTTCAGGTGTGATTGCTCGACGGGCGACAAGGACGCGGCAGCACTAACGCGGCTCAGGCAACGACACAGTGACCTTCGCGAGCACAGAGCGGCGGCACACATACATAGAAATAAAAAAGCTGTGGCTCCCCTTTCTTTCGGTGTGCCCCTGTACGTACCGGAGCAGGAGAGTGAGTGCATGTAGAGCACCGAGCTGCTGTGAGAGGCCCTCGCCACACGATGAGGGGGGCTGCGGGCCATCACCATCCTTCAGCAGCATCATTTGGGCGATGTGGTGCAGCACCGTAGTGGGAAACTCAAGCGACGGTTGACATTCCTGAGTGGTTCAATCGCGAAACGCATGCCAAACGTGTTGTGCTGAGCGGCTCCTCTCCTTCCACGTACGATAGCATTTGTGATTGAAGGCACCACACGCAGGAAGGGCAGTGGGCCACTGCCAAGATCCCGCGCGTTGGCCTTTGGGTGGGCCTTAAGGAGCTCCGCACAGTACATCGACAGGAAGGCCTGCATGTATGTTATGGTATGCACACCACACGGGAGACAACCCGTCCCACTGCACTGAGAGAGCCTCTCTGTCCATACCTACCTACCTGTATGTGGCCCTCGTCGGTCAGTGTCTTGAGCGCCATGAAAATGACGGGGGACGACGTCCGATGGTATGTCGACAGCAGGGCGGGGAGGAATCCCGAGTCCCTGATGAATGAAACGACAACACCACGAATGAATGTACTTAAATCAACGTCGTGTGCACGCACCGCACCTCTGCAAGAGCTTGACGGCCACTGTGGCCATCGATGACGACTCACTCATGTGTGTGGGCGGCCTCCCCAGGCAGCGGAGCACCACCGGCCACAAATCCCGCAGGCAAAGTCTTAGTGGAGCAGGACTGGTGGTGTCCGACGTGTCTGTGGGCTTGGGCAGGCGCTCTTCACTGCGGCTGAATGACATCGATGGGCCGTCGTCGCGCAACACATCCAACAGGTGATAGCACAGCGCCTGCAGGAATAGAGGTACATGAATGCCATTCACTTGTCCTCCATGCACAGGTTTCACTCATTGAAATCTCATTCACCTGTTGCTTCGCCTCTGGCCACTCATCCAGCGCCTCTTTGGGCTTCTCCTTTGCCAGGCTAATCAGTCGCCGGCCTTCTCGTGCATCCATGCCGCTCAGAGACCGCACGCGGACGCTACCGCCACATTCCAAGACGGCTGCCTTCATGGTCCTTGACTGAAACCGTCTCGCCGGGACGTCGTCCAATTTGTTCACTCTCAAACGCCCTCGAACGCAATGCGGCCAGGGGAGAGGGATCCTTGCAAACTTTGACTCCTAAGCACGCATGACTCGCCTAGGGTGCTCCATGAAACCGCTGCTGCTCCCCTGCGAGAGATCTCAAGGCTTTGGGAGGCTCTTGGCCGCTGCTGCCGTGCTTTGGAGGCTCTTGAGGCATCTGAATGATGAAACGAAGAAGGGCTGCCCACCCGAGGGTGCTTGTGTCGATTGTGTGCGTGTTGCTGGTGCTCCCGAGGCTGACATTATCGAACACGCCCCCTCCGAAGGGTGACGTTGGCGAGGAGTGCAAGTGGGACCGGCGGCACAAGCTCGGCCACTACATGTTCTTCGACATCGACGGAGAACACATACATGAATTCCACGAGTCAGTCAGCTGTAGGACCATCCCATCTCATGCACCGCATGCACCGGGACAGACACGCGTGGCTGGTCTGCAGTGATGCCGTGCTGTGCTGTGCTGTGCTGTCTGTTGTGTGTGTGTGTGTGTGTGTGTGTGTGATTGCAGGTTCAAGGGCCACCCAGTTCTGTGTGTGATAGTCGCCACCCGCGACCCCCACGCCAAGGAGCAGTACGAGGCGCTCAACGACCTGCACGACCAGTACCACTCGCGAGGTCTGCGCATCTTCGCATTTCCCACCAACCAGATCGACAAGTCGGAGCCCAAGGAGGGGCTCGAGATACTCCAAGACATCAAAGACGCGCTGGGCGTCGAGCCGAGGTTTACCATGCTCAAGAGGCACCTCGTCATGGGCCGTGACCAGCACCTGGTCTTCAAGTGGCTCACGGACAACTGCGGCAAGCACGATATACAGGTACCTGTCAATCGACGGAGCGACGAGGGAGGGAAGGAAGGCACACAGCCAGACAGGCAAAACAAACACGCGCCAGCTCATGGATGAGTCTGTCTGTCTGTCTGTGTCTGTCTGTTGGCTCACGTGGCGTGCTGTGCTGTGTGAACGAGCAGGACAACTTTGAGAAGTTCCTGATAGACAAGAAGGGCCGGCCGTTCAAGCGCTACACCCACCGGACCGACCCTCTGGCCATCCAGCACGACATAGAACACCTACTGTGGGAGGGAGGCGAACACGACGAACTGTGACAGACAGAGGCACTCACTGGACAACGAATGGACGAGATGATCTGATCGGCCGGGTGGTGGGTTGGTCGACTCTGGCGAGAGACGGCAGGTGGGTGCATGGCTGACGTGGGGGTGTGTAGGGTGTAGGTATTGATGCGGCGGGGAGAGAGAAAGGAAGGTGTCAGTCAGATTTAGGTGAGTGAGTGAAGCTTCTGTGACGTAACCAGGCAGGTCCCTAGATCATCAGGTGTTCACGTGCAAGAGTGAATGGCAATGGTTTTTTTGTGAAGATGTCAGTGCAAAACTATCCATCAACGCGTCATCGCTTGCATGGTGGTCTCCGCAGGGATCTCTTCCTTCTTCAGTACAAGCTCGCATTCCTTGAACACTGAAATCTCTTCCCCGAAGTACCGTCGACAGAGTTAGTTGCTTGCCATGCTATAGGAGCAGGCGTATCGCGATGCGTCACCCCATCCGTCGTTTTCTCGAGGTGCCCATCGTGGTCGGCACCGGTGCTTTGTGCGGCGTGTCCATCAACCAGGGCAACAACCCCCTCTCATACATACCGCTCTCTGTCCTCTGGACCTATGAAGGTGCCGATGCTGACATGGCATCCGCACTCACTGCCGCCCTCCAGCTAGATGAGAGAGAAACGCCAGAGGCGTGGGTAGGGTGTCCAGACTTGACTGAGTGCGTGTTTGTGTGCAGGTGTGTCAGACCGTGTTGAGGCGATTCGGCCGACACGCATCCGCATCTATGGACAAGTCTCCAAAGTGGCACAGCAACTCGTGAGTGAGCCAGAACGAACAGGATAGGCTGGTCATTCATTTGGCTGCGCTGCGACGTGATTCATTCATTTGACTGGCTTGTCTGTCTGTCGTCCCTCCCTCTGTCTGTGTCAGCGCATTGAGTCACCTGTGCTGAACCGGCTGGTGCTGGTGCGTCTGTGCGAGTGCACTGACCACCCGGCCATCAGCGCCCCCCTGCTGGAGCTCAACTGGCACACGCTGGTCGACCGGCTGCACCACTGCTGCATCTACCTCGACAAGTACGTCAAGCAAGATGGACAACACCCTAGGATCCAACTCGACGACGGCAAAGGTGGGTGAATCAATACTGACAGACACCCATACCACAACATAGATAGGATGCATCTGTGGAGGGAGAGATGGAGGCTGGTGTGTTGTGTGTGTGTGTGGTGTGTGGATGTAGATGCGCCGGTGAGCATCTTCAGTTACCGTCGGACCAAGCAGGGGTGGGTGTTGGATGCCGAGGAGGTCTACGGCAAAGTCGCTGTGGCACTCAGAAACCTCGCCAAACAAGGTAGGTTGGTCGGTGGAGTGGGCGGGTGACACGACACACCCACGACCGATCCCATCCCATCCGTTCCTTTGCCCTTTGCCGTCCCTCAGAGTTCGTGCAGAAGAAGCTGCAGCGTCCGCAGGACGAGCTCACCGCCCTGCAGCTGACCCACACGGCCCTCCTCACCTCCATCCGCATCTCAGAGGCACTTAGACCCCCGCCCCCGCCGACCCCTCCACCCCTCCCCGACGACACAGTCACACGGCCCGCCACCTCCCGGTGGTCACTCGGGGCCATCCTGGGCAGATACACACGCCCATCGAGCAACAAGGATGACGCTGGCGCTGTCAGCCGAGAGGGGGACGTTTTGAAGGGGCAGCCAGCGGCCGTGGCGCAGCAGGAGGAGCACAAGCCAGCGGTCGAGGTGATTGGGACGGAGATGTGTGCTGTGGAGAATGGCCCTGTGGATGAGGAGGGCAATGGCGATGAGGGCGGGGAGGTCATGCCCAAGAAATCGATGCTCAGCGGGGTAGGGTCGGTGAGACAGACAAAGTGCGATAGATACATACATCAATCGTTGGATTGTGGCCGGCAACAATCCAGACAATTCCTCCTCTGTGTTTCTTTCTTCTTTTTAGGTCAGCGGTATCTTCCAGAGCGGTGTGAACCTGTTCAGCAAGCGCAGGCAGCCACAGGCTGTCGTCGAAGATACCCCCACACCCGACACACGGCAGCAAGAGACCATCGAGCCGACAGCCGAGGAGACCAGCGCAGATGAGAGCGAGGAGGGCGCCACTTCATCGGAAGCCCTGGCTGCCCCCCCCTCTGCTGGCTTCTTCTCCAAGTGGTTCGCCAAGAAGACTCCTTGCACGGAGAAGGAAGGCGATGAGGGCGGGGCACTGGAGCAGCCACAGACAGAGACGGCAGCAGATGAGCCTGTCGTGGCCATCGCCACAGCACACGAAGAGACGAGCCCCAAGGGTGAGACGGAGGGCTCTGAGGGCGAGGAGGAGACCAGTCCCTCAGCCCGTCCCGCTGTACTGAACCACGCCATCGTCCCACCGCCTCTGAAGACGTCTCTCGAGGCGTCGCTGGAGGACGGCGAGCTGGCCGCTGCGGAGCTGTGGAAGTGCTGCGCATTGGGAGGTGAGTTGAGTTGAGCGAGTGGGGAGAGAATGGGAAACCACACACTACACTAATATGTCCATACGTCCACACGTGTGCTGTGCTGTGCTGTGCTGTGCTATGATGCCCACACAGGTGTATACCGTCCGTTGCGTCGGCTGGTGTGGGTGGACGACGATGTGCGTGCGAGGCGGCTGCAGCCCAGCGAGACGGCCGTGAGGCAGCACCAGGGGCAGGCTGCTGCGGGTGAGAGTGTGGCGGCCTACGAGGCCGACCTTCAGGCCGTCCTTGCCGAAAAAAGCAGGACGGCTAAGGGCATCCACACACTCGCCACCGCACTCTTCAAGTGAGTGGGGGAGACAAACAGACAGAGGGAGGAACCGCCAAAGAAAGGAAGGGCTCATATGTGGGAATTCTTCCGTGTCGGTGTCTGTGTCTGTGTCTGTGGGTGCGTGCAGGTCTCAGCAGCCGATTGACGACCGACTTTACACCAACCTGGTTGACGCCATCAAACCTCCGATGGTGAGCGGACAAACGACACAACCGACGCCACGCACATTCCCAAATGCATCCACCTCTGCTGGCTGGCTTGTTCAGTCGTATTTGGTGGAGGTATCCGGCAACGGCAATTCGGGTGCCTGGGGCGGCCTCGGCGACATCCTTACATCGGCCGTGCAGGTCGCAGTCATCGGCGCATTCATCGTCTTCGTCATGCACGGTAACTAAGATTGGCTGGCACACATCCATCCATCCGACACTTGAGTGCACAGCATGATGCCATCCATGATGGGCTCCTGTCTGTCTGCCCGTCTGTCTGTCCTGTTGTGTTTTGCATTCCATTCCATGGACATACGCAGAGGACGGCACCGGGAAGCTCCTGAGCCTGCTGCCGCCGGCGTGGGCCGACACCGTCAGCAGCTGCCTGCCGTCCTTCCTCCTCCCACCCAACCGCACCGGCGGTGGTCAGCAGAGGGCCCAGAGGTCACAGAGGTCACCGCCCATGAGACCCCCGCCCAACGCACCTGCCTTCGCTCACCACCCGCCGGGCGGCTTCCCCGGTGGCCCGATGGACCCCACCATGGCCGGCCTCCCTTTCATGCCGGTGAGTGAGAGGGGCAGGGAGGGAGGGAGGGAGGGCAGATAGATGGTGGAGCGTCTCGATGACTGACATGTGACTGGATGAGGATCCTGTGTGCGTACTGTACTGATTTGGTCAATCAGCCCCCACCGCCCCTCCCTGGTTCCTTTCCCCCCGGCCCTCCCCAGGCGGGCTATGAGGGTCTGGGCGCCATGCCCATGTTCCCCCCTGCCTCATCCATGGCCATGCCGCCATTCGCCGGACACCCAGCACCATCTGCCTCATGGGTCATGCCAGACCACCACCACGCCGCCATGCGGTCCGCGCCGCACCAGCCCCCACCCTCTGTCGCACCTCCCAGCGTCCCACCGTCCTCAGCCGCACCACCTGTCAGCTCTTCATTCCAGTACATCCCAATCGGCGGGAGTCAGAGCCAGTACCTGGGGCACCATCGTGATGCTTCTTCTTCTGCTGCTGCTGCTGCCGTTGCCCCTGCTGCTGGGAGGGGCAGCGACGTGGGCAGCGGGCCGCCACAGCAGCAGCAGCATCTGGGGCCTCCTCCTATGGATCAGGGAGGTGGCAACATGGCGAGCAGCTTCATGAGCGTCCGAGAGAACTACCCCCCTGGCAGCAACGTGAACATGGCCGACAGCGTCACGGGCGGGGCGGCGATGGGAATTGGAGTGGGGGGCGCCGGGCAGGGCGGCAGCGGTGTGGGCAGCGTCAACGGATCCATGGACGACAGCCTGGCTTCCATGGCGTGAGCGACCATACACATAAACATACACATCAACTCAACGACACCACCACACTCACTCACACACAAAGGATATTACCGACTGACTGACTGACGTGTGTGTGTGTGTGCGTATGTGTTGTGTTGTGTAGGCGGTCTCATTACGTCTTGCCCCCACACAGCTCGACGTTTCATTGACTGACGAGACTGGCCGGCTGCCACTGCGCGTGATTTTTGTTGATGACTTGCCCCTCCTGTCGGGGGTGGACTCTCTCCTTTGACAATCCCGTCCAACGCAGTGGCAGCTTCATCGCAGCAGCTGCCATGACGTCGGACGGCTTTGTCAAAGGGGAGAGACACAGCCTGATGGATAGGAGGGGCTGCTTGTGTGCCGTGGTTGTGTGCGCCATAGATGAGACACGGCAGCTAGCTGATGATGCCATGCCATGTGTCGGTGGCAGGCAGCGTCACCGTCCGTCGCATGCCGATCTGTGCGTTGATTGATGTTCGCTGCATTGCATGGTGGTGACGTACGTGTGAGACTTCACTCGCGCCCTTTTGGATGATGCACGGCTGAACCGACAGACAGACAGACAGACAGACAGGATGGTTCGTTCATTGTCAATCAAGAGTGTCCTGATGGCTTGGTGGATCCGGATCCCATGACCACTGACTGCCTGCTGTCTTGCTCTTGCCCCCTGACGCAACCCCCACATTCCCTCTCTCGCCGCACACCCCCTCTCGTGTCATTCACTGCAACCTCACTCACTGCACGGGCCCACATCAATGACATCACACGCACTCAATCATCATCGAATGGCTAGTATAACATACCGACCGGTTACCTACCGTGGGAGAAACACACGCCACGCAATCTTCAGCTGGCTGGAAAGACTGACCGACCGCGTTCTCTCCCTTCAATCCCCTTCCTCTCTCGGATGGATGGATGGATAGGCAAAGTTAGCTACCATTGTGTGTGCCTGTTTGCCTGCCTGCCTGCCTGCCTGACGGAATGACTAACTAAGACAAGCCGAAAAGGCTCGGTCCGGTGTGTCAGGCGGGCGGAGTGTCTATGGCGAGGTCGTCTGTCTGTCTGTCTGTGTGCAGCGCAAAACGCCGTTAGCAGAATAACATACCAACGTCATTATCTCCCTAAGAAGATGTATGACGCGATTGTCAGCCAGCCACCCCTCTCCCTTCCCTTATTGCACCCCTCCCATCCCAGCCCCCGCCCCCCTCTGTCCCTCCCTCCCTCCCTCCCTCCCTCTAGTAAACACACGCCGCGCCACGGCACGGCAGATTAGTGCATCCCCCTCCCCCAGCCCGGCCCGCTGCAGGCCCGCCACGTTGAAAGGCCGGCCTGCAGCCATCCACTGATGTGATTTGCTTGATTGGTTGCATGTCAGTGCCGGCCACTGGCTAGCTCTCTGTTCAGGCGCACACCCCACCTCCCTGCCTGTATGGTATCCAGTCGAGTAATCATGAAAACCCACCTCACAACACACCAGCTCACTCACTCACACGCACACACACTCAGTGACGGACTCGCGCAGACTGACTGACTGACTGACTGACAGGCAGGCAGGCAGGCAGGTAGGCAGGTAGGCAGGCCGCCACGCCAGACATCCTTGCCTTGTGCGAGCCGTGCTGGTCGTTCTTTCTATATGTATTTATAAGAGAAACAACAGACAAACGAGGCGGCAGGTACGCCACTGTGCGCACCGTACCGCAGGTACTGTAGCGGCGTACCTACCGTAGACTGTAGCATCGTTCATATATGTCATGTAATGAATGAATGTACTGCGGACGGCCGGCCGGCCGTCCTTTCCGCCCCTAGCTGTGGGTGCATGTGGGTTGGGTCTCTCTATATATAACACACCAACAACCACACCATAGAGGGAGGGACCAACTCATACAAACTGACAGACACACAGACGGACAGACGGACAGACGGACGGACGGACGGACGGACGAGAGAGAAGAAAACTGACGGGAGAAGGGGGGGAAGCGGACGAGAGAATGAGACTGCGCCGCGCTTGCCGATGCAAGCACCTTGACACAAACAAGACACACACACACACACAGAGAGAGAGAGAGAGAGAGGGGGGTCTGTCCGGTCCGGCCACTCAACCCACCCACCCCCTCATGAGACTAACTCACACACACACAACGCAACCGCGCCCTCCCTCCCCATGTACTGCACAGCCAACGGACGGCGCTAAATGCAATGCGCTGGCTGCCTCACTCACAGGAGGTGTCTCCAAGACACCAGTGGGCTGCGCAGCTTCCATTGGCTGTAGGCCTTGGCCGCAAAATGCAGCCCCACCAGCAGGACCACCCAGGGCACCCACACCCACGCCAGAGGAAGCCCGTCCACCCGCCACACCAGCCGCAGCACTATCCCGAACACCCCCAGAGCAGCCAGCTGGACGCCGTAGAAGAACAAGGGCGCCCTGCCGTAGTTGACAAGAGGGGACACCAGCCGCCCGCCCTGTCTCTGCCACCACAAGCCCCAGGTCTTCCCGCGCCGCGGGCGCTGCTCGCGCAGTCGGGTCGGCGTGGCGTTGGCCGCCTCCGCGCTGAGACTCCTGCCGACGTCCGCACCACCAGCACCAGCCATGGAGGGGTAGGATCCCCAGCCATAGTCCTTTTTCTTGCCGAAATAGCCGTCGCTCATCGACTCGGTGGGGACGGTGCTGCTGGTGGATGCCAGGTGGGCCATGTGGGTGTAGGCAGAGCTGCTGCCGGTGCTGCTGCTGCTGGTGGTGCTGGTCATGGTGGCCATGGTGGTCATGTGCATGTGTGTGTGTCCGGGGGGGAGGGTGTCGATGGAGGAGGGGGGCAGGGGCACGGGGAGGGGCAGCCCGTAGGGGTACGGAGGGTAAAAGGCTGACGAGGCGGCCGACGACTGGTGCGGCTGGAAGCCAATGTCCCTGGACTGGGGCTGCGCGACTGAACCAGGCACTATCGGACGCGGCCGCAACTCTGCAATCAAAACACACACACCGATTTGATTTGATACACACACAATGAATGCAGCGCTCCGTCTGTGTGTGTGGCACGTCAGTCACGTGGAGTGTCCTTCCCTCGTTGCTGAGCTCTTACTGGGTGTAAGCAGAGTATCGACAGCGATAGCGATAGCGATAAGCAGCAAGTTGACGGCAAGGGTGAGCAGTAAGTAGGAGAGAGACGGTGGGTACTTGCTGAAAGTGAGGAACCCCCTCATGGGCCCGGCGTGCTCGCCTCTCGGCCAGCCCCTGAGGTTGCCGAAAGCGCCTCCGAGCGTGCGCAGCATCAAGAAGCACATGGCTGACAGCAGGGCGTTGACCAGACACC
This sequence comes from Vitrella brassicaformis, assembly GCA_001179505.1. Classification (NCBI taxonomy): domain Eukaryota; family Vitrellaceae; genus Vitrella; species Vitrella brassicaformis. Next base: position 71,210 of record CDMY01000296.1, on the reverse strand, counting down.
GCACCTGGGCACCGCGCACATCCTCGCGCATCTCAACACCTACACATAACATACACACCGGTTGGTTGGTTAGACGACAGAGAGGGGCTGCTTCAGTGTCCCCTCTCCTCCCCTCCTTGACCCACCAGCAGCCACGCCGAAGAGAGTGAGGCCGATCCAGGGCAGAATGCAGTAATCGAACGAGCCGTACAGCCACCTACACACAGACACGCACACACACAGAGAGAGCGCCGTTGATGCATACGGACTGACTCGCTCACCGTCCGGGAAAGACCAGTAGCCTCAGGACGATCTCATGCGCCGATGTCGCAACGGCGCCATAGCCAGGCCACGCCCCAGTGGTGTGGTGGTGCGTCTGTGCCAGACCCACCACCACACTCGAGACGATGATGCACGCCATCCCCAGCGACACGGCCAGCGCCTGCCCCACAGCAAAATTGACAAACTCGAGCAGCCGCCGCCTCACGGCCGCCCACCCCCTCCCAAGCCGCCTCTTCCTGAGCTGCGGCGGGTAGCTCGCCAACGGTGTCTTGAGCCGCTGCTGCGCTGTGGCCATTATGACGGGCATGAGCAGGCCCACAAGGACACAAGAGACGCCGAGTGCGGTGAGGGGCTGGTAGAAGCCGATGAGAAGGGAGGGAAAGATGCCGTGGGCCGCGGTGATCTGCCGGTACCGCTCGATGGCCGACGGCGGAAAGGGCTCGGGAGGGGAGGGCGGTGGGGATGATGGTGTGGGGGGAGGCGAGAAGGGCTGCTTGGCGATGAGGTCTGAGGCGATGATGACCGACACCACCCGATCTAGCAGCAGGAACAACACGCCGCGGACCACAAAATGACGAGCTATCTGCAGACACTCACACACACACGCGATGCGAAGCGATGCGACAGATATGCATGAGAGCTGCTGTTTGTCCGTTGGTGGTGGTGTGCGTCTGTCTGTCTGTCTGAGTGCCGCGGGCCGGCGTGCGTGCGTCCGTCCCTCCCTCCCTACCCTGAGTCTGTTCCATCCCTTTTCTCTTCTGTGCATGGCGAAGAGCGTCATGGAGACGCCCATACAGAAAAAGAAGCCAGGCGCGCACACCATGCTCACTTGCCGGGCCACAAAGTAACCTATATCGTCGTTGTAATCCGTCAGCGCACCTGCAAACACACACCACCAACACACACAACACACCCACACCCACACGCGCTGCACTTCCCTCGTCTGTCCATCTGTCTGTCTGTCTGTCTGTCTGTCTGACCTGTCCAGTTTTCCTCTCCGCTGGCGGCCTCGGCAACGCTCTCGAGGAAGACAATGGCGCACTCCCAGGCCATGACCACACACAACAGCCCTCTGTACAGGTCCAGCCACGGATACCGGTGCGTCTTGAAGCCAACGCTCCCGCTGCTGCCGCCGGTCACCGTGGTGTTTGTGTTGATTGCCACATCGGCACCCCTGGCCTCACGCACCGCCATGGTGCTGTATGGCGCTGGGCCGCCGGCACGCGTCGTGGACGAGGAGCGGACTGCAGCCGACACATGGGGATCTTGATGATGGGCAAGCAGCGGGACGCCGAGGTCCCTCATCGGTGAACGCTGCTTCATCGCGATGTGCTCAGGCGGCGGCGGGGTGTGTTAGTGGCTGGACGGGACAAGAGATGGTCATCGTCAGCATCAGCTGAGGCCCAGCCTGAGGGGATGGCAGCTTGTCATTTCTCGGGAAGGGCTGATTGCGAGCTTTATATTGAGCTCGCAAGGATTGCTTTTCTGAATGGCCGTCAACATCAATCACACTCGGGTGAGAGGAGAGGAGCCTGCAGGCCAAGAAGGCATGCATGAGCAAAGCATGAAGCAACGCACGTGAATCAGTTCATGTGCTGTGCTGTTTGTGTTGTCCTCCGGTCGGTGTGGTGCAGATGGTTGCAATGCGTCTGCGTGAGCAGCTCTTGCCAGCTGCAGAGCCCGTTGAAGCCACAAAACAGCACTCCGATTCATAGCTTTCGCGACTTAGGTGCTCATGGCTGCCAGTACCGCCGCCCAGGTGAGAGAAGAGGAATTGGAGAAGAGGAAGGTTCAGGCCAGCCGCTCATTTGTGGTGTGTGTGTGGTTTGCCATTCGGTTTGGTGCAGTTGAGCGCAGCGGTACGGGCGCAGCTGCTGCCCCGAGTAGAAGTTCATCGGATGAAGCAGGCTCATGTAGCCAGCCGACCAACACACCAACCAACTCGTCCATTCCATGCAGTGCATCCAAAGCTTATCGCTGTTTGCTTGTGTGTGTGTGTGTGGTGTGCGTGCGCAGATCAACAGCTGCATAGACCAACTCCTGCAGATGGACACCGCAGCTTCGATGGCACCACTGGTGCGGCAGGCTGCCAAACACACCACACACCACAAAGCTCTCTGTGTGTCTGTCGAGGCTACTTTCTTCGTCAGATGGTGGATAAGGTGAGTCGTCAACTCGAGGCTGTGTCCGACCTGCTGGCCGACCTGACAGACACCATCAACTCGACCATCGCACTCACAAGACATAGCCGCACACAGGTGAGGGAGTGAGTGGCCACAGGCAGGCACAAACGCAAGACCCACACTGATGCGGTGTGCACCTCTTATGTGTGCAATCAGGCCCGACGGCTGCATCTGACTGACATCCCTGCCGAGCCCATGAGCATCGTCCTGGCGCTGTCTGACCTCACCACCGTCGCCCACCTCAAGTCGACAGCCCTACCCATCAGAAATGCCCTCCGGCCGATCGTCCGACGCTTTCGGCTGGACAAGGCCATCGAGCGGGCGGGGGTGAGCGGTGTGGTACAGTTCGACGATCAGCTGAGCCACCGCGACGTGCTGAAGGCCATGTGGGTGGTGGAGGAGGGGGGCGAGGGCGGCTGGCGGGAGGTGGGCGACACACTCAGAGTCGCCGAGCACTGCGGCTGCTGCCAGCTGCCGGTCACTGTGGGTGCTGTAGATCTGCAGACACACGCCACCAAGGCGGTAAGCACAACACACAGAAGGGGCAATGGGTGAGCTGCTGGATGTGAGCTGTTGAATGCAGGACTTCCTGGCGCTGCCCCGTTTCTGTGCTCAGTGGATGCTCGTCGGCCGCTATGTGGCCTTCCGCCGCCCCAACGGCCAGCAAGACGGCACACTCCACCTGTTCCGCCACAACAACGAGATTCGCGCCATCCGCAACGAGCCCGGCTTCACCATCACAGTCAACCCGCCCCTCCCCCTCCCCAACCGCCCCGTCCATCCCTTCTCGCAGCACCCCTTCACCCACCACACCAAGCCACACGACCCACCAGTCCGCAGCCGCATTCGGTGGCAGCATGGTGTGGGCTGGGCGACAGGTGGCGTCAACAACGGGGCTGTTGACGCATCGGCGAGCTCCCTGTTAAAGAGCCTGATGCTGGTTCGCCGGTTGCGGGCTGTGGGCGGCTTCACCTACTCGCCAACAGTGGCGGTGGATGAGTGAGTGGATGGACGGCACAAAATGAGAGGGCGAATGACTATGTGGTGCGTTATTGATGTGTGTGTCAGGCGTGTGCGTGGCGGCCACGTCGACCGCATCATGACTCGATCGCCGCACACGCCCCTCGACGAGTGCTCGGACGTGACGGCATGCGAGCGGGCCAGTGGGTTCTGTGGGCAGGCGCACGTGCTGACAACGGCTGCCGACCCATTCATCGCCTGGATTCTCTTTGGCATCCGCCCAGCCAACAACCAGAGCGGTACGCATACACATTGACAACACATTGACAACCCATCATCATGCTGTCGTGTCGTCGGACCATCCGCTCTGCTGTTGTCTGCGTGCAGTCCACGTCAACATCCGTACCACCGAGGCGCCAGCAGCGGGTGTCCCTCAGGGGGCCCCATTCGCCCAGCGATTCCCCCTGACGGCCGCCAAGGTCCGCCGCCTGGTGACTCCCATCGCAGCTATCGTCCTCGACGGCCAGGCGCCATAGCTACAAAGTGAGCCCCGCAGATGATGCAGACATGCATCTGATGTGTATCCACAAGACGCCTGCGTGTTGGTCTCTGTCATGCAGCATGATCGTGTCGGTCGAAGGATGACCCGCTGGACTGGGCGGCTGACTGGCTGGCTGGCTGGCTGTCAGTGGGATGGTCCGTGTGCAAGTTGGCCAGCTGCATGTGGTGCGTCCGGCCGAATGCGATATGGACTCATCCGCAGACAGTCAGACAGACAGGCGTATCAGGGGTTGCGAGCTGACCTTCGAGCTTGCAGGCCTGTTCTATCTTCCGGCTGTGTTTCTGCCTTGAGGGCGTGTGTTGCATCGCTGTTGGCAAAGGAACTGTGAGTCGCGTCAAAGAAATGAGCGCCCCGCCTCCGTATGACGATTCGTCGGCTCAGCGGCTGGAGACCAACAAGGTCAGCCAAGCCAAGTGGGAGGGCCACACGGCTGCACTATGGCAGGCCGCACAGGGCAGATTCATGGACACGTCAGAGAGAGAGATGCGCCGCCTGTCTGCGTCTGTCTGCGGCATCTCTCTCAGGATTTCGCGATAGATCCTTCGCGTAGCCACTCATTCGCTCTTAGCTGGGACTTCGGTGCACACGCGCCAGTCGACTTGGACGTGAGCATCCATCCACACGCTTGATAGCAGTGGTGACAGCGTCGCTTGATAGCATTGGTTTGCCTGGTGAGTGCAGGTGCAGGCGCTCGTCGTTGACTTCGCCGGTAGCATAGTGGATGCGGCCTACTACAACAACCTCAAGGCATGCGGCAGGGCTGTGGTCAGTAAGGCCGCAACACCACACCCACATCCACACACACTCCCACACACATGCGCCTCCGCTTCTGCTTCTGCATCGCACTTGTTCTTTTCTGTTGCGCTGTTTGTTCGGTGCTGCAGACGCACAGCGGCGACGAGACTGAGGGCAAGGTGCCGGGCATCGACGGTCAGTCATTCACTCAGGCAGTGAGTGATTGGATGGATGGATGCCCACGTGTGTGGGTCGTGTGTGTCTGACGGGTATCATATCGCAGAGAAGGTTGCGATTCACTTCGGCCGGCTGCCGCCCAACGTGCAGATGGTGGTCGTGTGCGTCTGCTGCTACACCGGCGGGTCATTCAATGACGTCCAGGGAGGTACGCACGGACGCACGGACGAATCGATGCAGACACGCAGCGCTGGCACCACACACACGCTGTCTGTTATTGCATTTGGCTATGAGTGCAGGCCTGCTGCAGGTGCTGGACGAAGTGTCGCACACGTCGGTGGCCAAGTACCCCCTGGGCAGCAACAAGGGCAACGCCACGGCCATCATCCTCTCAGCACTGCACTGTAACGCCTCGCAGCAGAGCCAGCCGCCCAGCGCCCGGTCGTGGCTCATCCGGCCCATCGACGCGCCTGCGCAAGGGCGGCACTTCATGGACGTGCTGCCGGCCATCAACGGGGTCATCAGGTGGGATGGGAGAGTGGGTGTGGTGTGTGAGGTGAGGTGGGGACAAGAGGGTGTGTGAGGGTGTGTATCAGGCAGATGATTCCCCATGCGCCGAGTGTGCAGCGAGTCAACTTCCAGATGTCGAAAGGTGAGCAGTGGCGCCAGCCCACACCACACCACACACAGCCGTGTACCTGGGCGTGTGCGGGCTGCAGGTTCAGTCGTGGATTTCTCCTCGGCGCTGCCCAAGATCACGTGTGGACTAGGTACGCAAGCACCCGACACGCTGTCGGGGGAAGGCGGGGGCTGGCGCATGTGGGTGGTGTGGGTGCACTGCACTTATTATCTGCGTCTAAGAGGCCGTCCCGACCCTCTTTGTCACGTTAAACTAGGGTGCTAGAGTGATGTGTCGGCTTTTGAGGGGTGGACTGCTTGGTCCAGTCTGCCCTCAAGCATCCCTACCACAAACAACACCACCCACCCCTCTCTGTCTGTCTGTCTGTCTGTCCATGTGTGCAAATGCATTCCACTGCAGGTTGGGACACATCGTTCGGCACTGTGGACCTGGACTGCAGCGCCGTCATATTCGACACACACGCCAACTTCCTAGAGGTGAGCTCAACTGAACGGGGGCATGCGCTGCGCACAACATCCATCATGATGTGTGTCCTGTCCTGTCCATGTGTGGCTGTCTGTCCATTGGTCGATCGATCGGTCAGGCGGTGTTCTTCGGCAATCTGAAGAGTTCCGCGCCGCACTCCGAGGCGGGTGCCATCAGCCATAGCGGTGACAACCTCACGGTACGTCTCGTTGCCCAGAGCGGTGTTCGTGTGTCGAGTGCACAGACGCCATTTGTGTGGGGTTTGTGTGGTGTGTGTGTGGTCAGGGCAAGGGTGAGGGCGATGACGAGCGAGTAGTGATCAACCTCAACGCCCTGGGGCCCACGGTGGCACAAGTCTTGTAAGCTCACACACACTCACACTCACACACACACACACACACACAAAAGACCATACTCCTCTCATCCGATTCTCCTTGGGTGTATGCTATGCGCGTGTGCAGCTTCTGCATTAACATCTACACCAATGTGAGCACACCGCACAGACGGAAGACATACCTACAGACACCCACACCCACACCCCCACATGTGTGTTGTGATATGTACGTTCCTCCCAATGTATCAATCAGGGCGTGACGTTCGCGCAGGTGGCCAACCCCTACTGTCGTGCGGAGGACGGCACGCAGGAGCTCGCCAGATACCAACTCGCAGAGGGCGCCAATGCACGAGGTGAGTAGGAGGGACGGTGGGTGAAGAGGCTGACAGACAGACAGACAGACAGACTGACGGGCAGGCCAAGCGAGCACATGTGTTGTGTCTGGCCGTATGTCGCTCAGCGTTGATCATCTCCAAGGTGGCTCGCGACGGCCACACAGGCCGATGGGGCTTCCATGCCCTCGGCGTCACGAGCAACGGGGCCATGTACAAGGCAAGCCGAGACACATATATACAGACAGACAGACAGACGCACAGACATTTGTGGATGGATGGATGGACGGCTGGGTGTGTGCGTGTGTGGGTGTAGGACTGTATGGGCGACATGCAGCGGCTGTTCAACACATCCACAGCAACACTCGCAGAGGCCTCACCCATGCAGGTCGGTCACCTCACCACACACCACACACACACGCAGAGCACACCACACGACCTGTATCTGTCTGTATCTGTGCGTCCCTTCCTTTCCTCTGGTCAGGTGACGGCCGTGCAGGTGACCACTACCACAGGCGGCGGCCCCGTGGCGCCCACGTCGTATGCGCAGCCGGTGGTGCAGGCACAGCAGCAGCCACCCGATGCAGCCAAACCCAAGTGCTGCATCATCCTATAGATGATCGCGGTGGATGGATGCATGGATGGAAGCTGCTGTACAGGAAGGAGTAGATACCTACCTACATAGACAGACAGACAGACGGCGCCGAGATAGAGGGAAGGACGGAGGGGAGGACACACGGGCAGATGAAACACAGACACACACAGACACGCACAGAGAGAGAGAGAGAGAGCTTTGCAGCAATGGGTGATTTAGAATGGGTGATTTGTGAATAGGGTGGACTTAGGCAGATAAACGGGATTGATGCCGTCTTGCTTGCCGTCTTGCCGTCTTGCCGCTGTGTAGCTGACTGGCTGCCTGAGTGCTCTGACTGGCCGACCCACTTAGTTGACTTGGGTAGCTCAGCTGGTGCTCTTGCTTTAGTGGGAGGGTCTTATTTCCGCCTGTGTGACTTTGGATCGGCTGTGGATGGATGGATGGATGGATGAGAGCTACACATCACATCAAACGATCGGTTCACTCACGGAAGCGGTGACGGGAAGACGAACCAATACACTGACTGACTCACTCAGGTTTTTCTGTCTGTCTGCCATTTCATTCATCCAATCCATCCATGCGTCCCTCGGTCGCATCAATGAATGCGACGGGCGGGCAAGATGTCCGTCGAGTGCATAAACCACGCTGCTAAGACGCTCGCAGAACTTCGGTGCCCGACCGACACGCACAAACCAATAAAAGTCCCTCCCTCAGACTGCTAATTGTGATAGTGCTCGCGCTGTCACCCTCCCGACCTCATATATTCACTTCACTTAATTGAGGTGGTGTGCGTGGTGCTGGATGTGGTCGTCGATGAAGGTCGAGATGAAGAAGTAGCTGTGGTCGTAGCCCTCCTGCATCCGCAGCGTCAGCGACAGACCCTTCGTAGCAAGGCACGCGGCCTGCGCACACACACACACACACAGTGCACCCCTTCTGTCTGTTCTGTCTGTGTGCCCACCTCACCTGCAGTGCTTCGGGTTTCAGCTGCTCCTGCAGGAACTCATCGGCATCGCCCTGCGATAACAGACAGGAACACATCAATATGTACAGATCTGTGCTATGCGGTCCGTTCTTCGTTTGTGTGTGTGTGTGTGTGTGTGTGGAGGCGTAGCTGACCAACCTGGTCAACGAGCAAGTGGAGGTCGGGGCCAGAGTAGCCCTTGACCAACTCAACAGCATCGTACATCTGAACGAAACGAAGACAGACAGACAGACAGACAGACAGACAGACAGATCCATCAGATCTTTCCAGTCCTGCGAGCCACACACACACACACATACCTTCCAGGCGTCGGTATCGTCTCCCAGGTAGCCCTTGAAGGCCTTCTGGCCCCAGGGACAGTTGATGGGGTTGCAGATGGGCGAAAATGCCGACGCACTCTATAGACACTCACGGACCGGACGACAGGGCCGCACAGCACATGGGCGTCGGTCGTTCGATGTGTGAATGCATTAATGGTGACCACCTTGTATTTGTCGGGGTTCTTGAGGGCAATAGTGAGGGCGCCGTGACCTGCACACAAGCAGCAAGGGTGAAGGCGGACAAGTCCATGATGGACGGACAGAACCTGCCACTAACTCACCTCCCATTGAGTGTCCCATGATGGCGACTTTGTCGGGCTTGACGGGGAAGTTGCCGTTGACCAGCGCCGGCAGCTCACTCACGATGTAGTCATACATGCTAAACAAACACAACGGCAGAAATACATGCATTGCATGCTGGCGGCAACACTGTGTGTGCGCACTTACTGGTAGTTCTTGGACCAGGGTGCTGCGGTTGCATTGAGGTAGAAGCCCGCACCTACAGCAGGCAGGCAGTGGGGCAGGACCGATTGATGCGGTCAAGGGCGAGAGAGCAGTCACGTCCTTTCATCTCGTACCCGAGCCGAAGTCATAAGAGTCGTCCTCTCCGGGAATCTTGGCGCCACCTGAACCACCAAAACACAAACAGCACATCCACACCACGGCCTCGGGCTGGATTTTGACGCATCCATCGTACGAGGCGACGTGTCAGGGATCACCAGCGCCACACCGCACTCATTCGCCTGCACACACAAAGGCAGAGATGCACTCCCCATGTGATGTGGCGTCATCTCGTGTACATAACTACCTTCTTGAATGCAGCGGCTTTGGTGGTGAAGTTCTCGTCGGTGCATGTGAGTCCGCTGAGCCAGTAGATCTGCGGCACGGGCGATCCCGCCGCCGCAGCCGCCGGCGTGAAGACGGTGAAGTTCATCTCGAGGTTGCCAAGCACCTTCGACACATGCTTGCATCGGTGCACCCAGCCGCCGCAACAGCGGATCTTCTTGTACGTCTCCATTGCCTTGAAGGTCTGCGTCACTTAAGGGGGAGCTTACTAGCGGCGAGCTTGGGGGCTGGGGGGCTGGCGTAGCTCCCTCCAGAGGATGGTGAAGCTAGACGACTACTGCCGTGACAAGCCGCTGAAATGGCCAGGCCTGCCGACGCTCGGGGCTCCTTTTTCTGTCCAGGACATGCGGCTCGGCAGGCAGGCCTTCGCAAACAACCTGCAACAGGACGGGGGGAGGCTGAAGCTCGACAGGAACACATACGGGACGAGCCTGGCCTCGTGGAGCGTCCCACTGCTTGGGGGCGTCTTGCTCGCCGTCTATTACCTCGGCTTCTTGATGTTGAAGCCGTGCTCTTTTCATTGGTATCATGCAGTCGGGGTGACTGCTGACTGCATTCGGTGCTGATTTGCTCTGGTTTTTACTGTTCAGGAGGGCTTGTCCGTGCTGCCCATGTCGCTTCTTGAAGCGGAGGGACGTGCTGCGGCGATACAAGAAGCTGCGGACGATTGGGGTGCTTGTCGGCTTCGGTGTGACTGTCCTACTGTGCTCGATGCTGAGTATCTTCTGGGCGGTGAACGGGGGGCATATGATCATCGACATCGAGTGCGACTTGCGCGAGTTGTTCGAGGTGACGCTGAGCGGTAGCGGCGCACACATGTGGATTGGGCTGGAACCAGTGAGTGACTGAGTGAGTAATGCTGTTGCAGTCAGCGGCTGACGTGAGGTTTCGAGTCTGTCTTTCTGTCTGTCTGTCTGTCTGTCTGCTTTTTGTGTGTGTCTCGTTGATTCATGTAGCTGTGGGCCAAGCTGCATGACGTCTACCGACCCTTAAGGGACGGCAGGGGTGTACTGCCGCAGCTGATCGACGAGACACAGGACATCACTGACGGTGCGGCAGGATAGAGACAAGTCTTTCTTGCCTGCCTGCCTGTATGTGTTCGTTCATCCACTAATGAATGCATTCAGGTGTTGATGTGTTCAGCAATGCGTCGAGTGACCTGAAAAGCATCTATGAGATGTTCCAGAAGTACCAGGAGCATGACTGCGCCTACTGCACCGGCGCATGGGACACACTCGACACATTCCGCACTAATGACATCATCACTGGCTGGGCAGGTCGACAATCGACAGTCAATCAGCCACAAGTCGACATTTGCAAAGAGAGTAGGTGTGTGTTTGCAGGTCGGTTATCAACGACACGTCTCGAGATATCTGCTTCCCTAACCAATCCGATTCATCCCTCCAATGCGGCTCGGCTGCACCTGGACGACAGCATAGAACGCGTTGAACATGCTCATGTCAGCCACTATCCTCTTTGATGGATTCTTGTGTGTGCGTATGTGTGTGTATGTGTGTGTCTGTGTCTGTGTGTCTCTGTCAGTCAGTGGTCGGCTCAGCCGTCAGCGACCTCGAAAAGCAATTCAACAAAATCATGAACCGATTCGACAAAGTACGCACATGGACATAAATATGCTTACGAAGGGGGTCTTTCTGTGTGTGTTCCAGAGTGCGTGGCACCTCGAGTGTGGCCTCTACACAGCTGCTCTGGCATGTGGTATGAGACAATGGTTAACAAGGTGTGGCTGTCTCACTAGTGCACATCTTTCTCCATTGGTGGGTGTTGATTGATCAGTGGCAGCCTGTCTGCTGTGCATCGCCATGGCGGCCCTGTTCACATACCTTTTCCGGCAACCGGTGAGACAGGGACACATAACAGTCAACTCTTTCGCTTCAAGGACGGATGCAGTCTGACATTGAGGTGCTTGCCGGTGTTGAGCATCCCTTCTCCGTCCCCACATCCCTCCCGTCACAGCCAAAAGAGGCGTGGGCACTCGACAACCCACAACAGCCACCGCAGCAGCACACCGCAGCAGCAGCCATCGACGTGTCTCCTCGCTCATCGACCGTGCCCAGAGTCTACCCCATTTGCGAGAGCGGCATTGCCAGCACCGCTGGTGGTGCTGGTGAGAAAAGGAAGGCACCGGGAGCTGTGCGTGGCGGGAGGATCGGCATACGGTCTGACTCTGATGATGACTTGAATCGGCTTCTGGGCATCGACAAAGAGGATAAACTGCGGGGAGACGAAGACCCACTCAACAAACGGTCAGTGGTCGTGGGGGATTGGTATCCATCGTGTGAGTGAATGGTGCGTTGCTTCTGTGTGTGTCGGTGCGCAGCATACAGGGAAGGTTGGCTGTTGTGTCTGCGGTGTTGTGGCTGGTGGCATGTCCGTTCACCGCGTTTTTGCTGATGCTGGGTGGCGCGCTGGTGCTGGTGGCCATGCACCTGGACGACGTGTGCTATCTCATGGAAGAGCGGGTTCTCACGACCGACGTAATGACGGACTCACGCAACAGACGACAAGAGAACCTGACCGGTCCTTTCCTCCCCTGTGTGTGTCTGTTTGATAGTATTGGGGGAGGTACATCTCCCCCGATGGCTGGATACCGATAGAAGACGATGTGTCGCACATCCTCCAGACGGTGTGGAGAAGGATATGCAAGTCCCTGAAGCATCTGATCTATTTCTCTGCGTATGTCATGGTGCATGTGTGTGTGTCTCAGTGCATACTTGGAGACGGCAACATCAACCATGCGCTAGGCATTGCTGCAGCCCTGGAGTTTTCTAGTGAGATAGATCTCTCGCGTCTGAGTCGTCCGCCCACTCAGCAGAACCCCTCTGCCCTGGAGACTCTCGCAACGGATGCGGCAGCGCTGGACGGCAAGACATTCACGTACACCGACGCCAAGGGATTCCTCCCAGATGTCATGCGCACGTCGTCGGCGTATGCGGGCCAGGAGGACGAAGCGAGAGAGCGTGAGTCAATGAGGCAGCAATTGAGGAGCGTGGTATACGGGACACGGTGTCGCTTGTTTGCTGTCCTTCCTGTCTCTAATTAATGCAGTGCTGCCTGGTTTGTGGACGTATACGTATCACTTGAACCTCCTAATCAATCGGGAGAGGCCTCCATGGACATTCACAAGTACGTAACGTAACGGAAAGCGGCCCCGCTGCAGGCAGCCAGCCACTAGGGTGTGTTCTCATTCATCTTAATTGGTTGGCTGGGTGCAGGCCTGGATCCACCATGGCATGAGTGTGCCGATCCCGCGTCGAGCTGCAGATACATCACAGCCACATACCCTAGTGAAGACTTGGTACGCGCAGTGAGACACAGACAGAATAACAGACAGACAGGCCCATACCATGGCGCCGGGTTCCGCGTGGCGTGCATGCAGGTTCTATCCTCCTACGGGTCACTTTCAATCGCAGAGGTCGGCGCACTTTCAATCCTCCCTGGGGGTGTCGTCTTCACATGTCCTCTGCTACCCTTTCACATGTCCTCTGCTACCCTTTGTCAGGCCTTCCGTGTTGCGCGGTTGAAGGAGCAGCTGCTCACTTTCCCATTCCCAGTCGCATCGGCCAGGTCTTTCGCCCTCGACACGCAATTCATTCAGCAATACATGGCAGCAGCTACGGCTGACACCTCTGAGTCAGCTGACGATGCGACACCTCTGGAAATGGCCCCAACGGCTGCATTGAATGCTACTGCGGATGGGCCAAGCATCAGCACCACGACAGAGGGTCCGCCTCCTGCTGCTGCTGCTGCAAGCAACACGACCAATAGGACGTCGAATGGGACGTCGGCTAATGGGGTAGGGGTGGTGCGAGGGAATGTGACGGCCAACGCGACGGTTGATACGAACGCCACATCTTGGCCAAGCCTAAGGGTCCTGCTGGATGGCATTTTCTATGATACCAATGCGACGATGCTCGAGTGGATCAACCAGACCATGAACCTGCTGCATCGCGAGGTAAGACAACCAGGCAGAGATGCACATGGAGGCCATTGACGAACGAATAAGGTCGTGTGTCTCCGCATGTATCAATCAGTACGCGGCGTTTGCTGACCTGACCAACCTGCTGGCGCCCAAGCTGAACAACCACGCGAGCGGCATACTGGGCGGCCCCATCATGGCCGCAAGAGACATCGAGGCACTCAAGTCATGCTGTAAGCCACTAAGCGACCATGACACAGACATACGCTGAGATTTCTCATTGTTTTTTGCTGTCCTCTAGCGGTCCTCGCCACCCGCACGCGTAGCCTGGTAGCTGATTTGTGCGCTGCCCCGAGAGGCGCAAAGGGTTCCCACCCTGGCCTCCCGTCTGTGGTGTTCGCTGCCGCTGCGGCGTTGCTCATTGGCGCGTTGGGGTTGCTGGGCGTCAGTCAGATGACGTATGAAGTGTGGTTGAGGCTAACCCTGCGGGATGACTGGATGAACATCAAGTGAGATTGTGGGATGAGGCGGGGAAAGGCAAATCCGGGAGGATCAGTGTGTCTTTCTGTGTCTGTGCAGACAGCGCAAGATGGATAAGCTGGCTCGTCGTGCCGCCGCCAATCCGCCGCCGCCGCCATCAGGGAAGGTGGAATACTTCTGAGTTGGGGAAGGGGCTGGCTGATGGGCGCCATTCCATTCACGAGTCCCTCTCCAGCTGCATTCACGTACGCATCGATCGACTTATCTATGTGTGTGAGCAATGGGTAGGCAGCGTTCATTCACTCGTGGATGTCTGTCTGAAAATGGGTGTTATCCACCAATGTGATATGTAGTGTACGAGCAATACAGGCGTCCATGACCTGCATGCATGCAATCGTGACTTGTCGATAATAGTGGAGATTACCGATGAGTGCGTCCGTGATACTACACGTAGTGCATACTGCACAGCAGCCTACCCTCTCTCTCTCTCTCTCTCTCTCTCTCTTTCTTTCTTTCTTTCTTTCTTTCTTTGTTTCTGTTGCTCTCATGTCTCTCCCAACATACAATACACGCACATCCACACATACACACGCATTTTCCCACAGACATGAAGACTTCTCTCTCTCCCTGTCTCCTAGCTAAAGCAGGGAGAGGATCGATGAGAAAAGGCGCCGGCCGCGACAAGACGGCTGCGGATTCCGTTCCGTCCGTGGGGGCGTCTGGGGGCGCGGAAAACGGTTGTGGACTTCGTTCAAAGTTGTTTTGTCCTGGTAGCGTTTCCTTTCAAGCCCCATTGTCTGTTTCCTTTCCTTGCTTCAGCTTGTTTTAACACGGCGCCAGAATGGAGACGAGTTCGCACTCCCACTCCTCTCGCCAGCCTTCTGCACATCCCTCGGAGGTGCCGCTGGGGGAAGGCCAAGCCGACGCCGATGAGCACTGGTCCCCGGCCAGTGCCACTGCAACGTCTGCGGGCGGCCGGTCACCAGACCATCGGCCTGCAAGACGCAAAAGGAGGCTTCGCACAACTTCACAGCCCCACTCACAGCACCCCCTGTCACGCCAGGCCCTATACGCCGAGGAGGTTGATGAGTTGTATCGGGATCGGCAGCGACGAGAGATCCGGCTCAAGCTCTTCGATCTCTACAAGCGGTTTTTGGATGTGACAAAGAGCGAGGTGAGGAGGCTGTTCCGTCGAGTGGCGCCGCCGTTCCATCCCCCTCCCGCCACGGACTTCGAGCTCGCCTTGAGGGTGCTCTTCCACGACCTCGCGGTGTTCTTTGTCACTGGCACTGAAGCGGCTGTGAATGAAGGCCTGCCGCCGCTGCCTGTCGGGCCACACGCGTCTGATGCTCTGACCAAGTCGTCGTCAGTGCCCCAGCTGTTGCAAGAGGGGCAAGAGGGGCAAGAGGCGACACCGACAGTCGTGGGGAACTTCAAGGGGTATATGGAAGGAGCGCGACTGCACACCCCCGATGAGCTCGATGTGGCAATCGTTCGGGTGACGCGCGAGGAGCGGCTGCTGAGGAGTGTGGAGGAGAAAGAGAGGAAGCTGGATTTGTCTGACAGGAGACTGCATGGCGTCCAGTGCATGCTCGACAAGTATCGCACCAGGCAAGCACCAGGTCTGCACACGCATTTGCTTATAGCCAGCCGTCCGACCTCCCTTGACATTGATTCTCAATCGTCTCTGCTGCCTTCAGGTTTTGGAAGGAGTTGTGTTACCTGCGGTCTCTCCTGTCTCGCTACCTGGGTGCCGAGGCTCCAGAGTTCAACGTGCGGTGGCTGTCGAAGGACAGGCTCGACAAGAATGACTTCTACGCCGAGGACGAACAGGCAGTAGAAGAACTGAAAATACTTGAGGAACAGGTGAGCAAGGACAAGGAAACAAAGCCGTATGTGTTGCATCCATCCCCTGATGACAAAGAAAGGCATTTCTCTGCAGATTAAGCAGCAGTTTGAGGACAGGCTAGAGCGGCTGCAGGGAGAGATCGATGCGGCGCAGGCCGTCATCACCGACAAGTCAGGGCAGTTGGAGCGCGCGCTGGTGTCTCTCGAGAACCAGCAACAAATCGCCAACTCATTTAGAGACCAGGTGTGGGGGCGCCTCTCACATAACATACACATGGTGACCGACCCGACGTGTCTGTGCGTGCGCCGCGCCTTTTGTGGCGTGGCCGGCAGATCCGGGCCCTGAAGGCCGACAAAGAGACGAGCGATACCCAGGCTATGGAGATGACGGAACGTAGGCAGGCAGGCAGACAGGCAGGCAGTGAGCCATCGAGCATTGCTGGATATTTGTTGTCTTATGCGTGTCAGAGGTGGCCCGGCTGCGTCTGATGTTTGATGGAAGCCGCATCGAGACAGAACAGGCGAGAACCGAGGCGAGCCGACTGCAGTAATTCGCATGCAGAGAGAGGGACAGATAGATGGATGGATGAACGGAATGAATAGTCACCCACACAAAATCGAGATGGTTCTTTCGCGTTTCCAACTGTCTCTCTGTCTCTCTGCCTTTGGCCTGTCTTCTTTGCAGGGCTGAGCTGGCGAGTGCGCTGAAAAGGATACAAGACAATGGTAAGCAGCCAGCCGACAGGCAAACTTCCCGTTTTCCCGCCCCCTTGACATCCACACACACACACACTCCTGTTCTTACAGAGCATGCGCTCGAGGAGCTCCAGTACCAGCTGGCGTCTCGGCCGATCCCTGCTGAAGATCGGGAGACGGTAAAGGAGAAACAAGAAGAAGAGGAGGTAAGCTGCATCCGACCGACTCGACAGAGGTCCGCGTAACACCGATGTGTCTCCCTTGTTGACACAGTGGGTGCCGTTGAGCGCCACGATAGCAGCAGCGACGCCCCCTGCCACCCCACACCGCCTCTCTGTCGTCGCCGCCCCATCTGCCATACCACCGGAGCCAACCACTCGACGGCAGCAGCCGCCCGAAGAGGAAGAAGCAGAGGAAGAAGAGGAAGACGAGGGGCTATCTTCCGATGAAGAGGACCTCCTCGACCAAACCTATGACGACGTGCAGTTGGGCCTGCTGGCACGCTCAGACGAGGAGACCCGGGCCTCCAGCCCGGCAGAGCTGTCGCGGCAGATCAGCGAGTGGGAAATGGAGCTCGATCGGGCCTCCATCTCTCTCAGTCGGCTGATGGCCGAGGGGGCGCAAGGCTTCAAGGATGAGATGGCGGAGACAGAGGGAGAGGGGAGGCCGACATGGCGGCAGCTGCTGATGGCCCTACCGAGAGGGAAGAGGATGAAATGTGCCAATACGAGGAAGTACGTGCTGCAGCTGCAGAGACTTCTCAAGGTACTGCGGCAATGCTCAAACATCCAGGAGAGACAAGAGCCTGAGAAGAGCAGAGAGCGGGTGTCCATCGACACGCAGCGGCCGTCACTCGCCGTGTCATACGGTCAGCGTGACGCATCGGCCGTATCTCTTCTTGAAGATCGAGGAGTCCAGACTGGGGGATTTATTGCACGATCCCCGTCAGCACCGGCCGTGCTCTCTGTCTCATTCGAGGAGGCACCGGAGGCTCCCATAGGCCGAGAGGAAGAATACGAGGGCTTCGAAGCAGAGGAAGGCGAGCCACCAGAACGACCACCAGGGGGTCCAACAGAAGGAGAAGAAGCTTACAAGGGTATCGAATCTGAGGGCAGACGCACACCAACACGAGGGCGGCCTGCGGCAGGCGGGGCCGGAAGAGGCGAAGAAGAAGAAGAAGAAGAAGAAGGAGAAGGAGAAGACACGACACAGGACATCCCTGCCAGACGCGTGACTGTGTCCAAAAGGACCTTCCAGATGGATGCAGAAGGCAAAATAGAAGAAACACTCGACCAAGAGGAGAGTGGAGAAGGAGAAGCCGCTGGCGATGTTGGGCGCCCGGCGTCCCCTCGCAAGAGCCTGACGACCTACAGGAAGGGCGAGACGGTGACAAGCATGATGGCTGAATACGCCACACTGTCCACCAAGAATCTCGAGTGGGCCAAGGGGGATGAGGGAATCGACGAAGGTGAGGTGGAGAGGGCTGACATCGCAATCGGCGGCTCAAGGACTATCAGTGCGCCAGATGGTCAGTGAGGGAGAAGTGCAAATGGTGTCTTTCGCACTCTTGTATGTGTGTGTGCAGATGAGGAGCCGTGGCTGGAGCCATGGCTTGAGGAGTGGCTGAAGGAAGGCACTGTGACTTCACACGTATCGCAATTCGACCACCGGCATGCTGAGGGGGGAGCCCCGCAAAGGCCACCAGCACATTGGCAGGAGGTGGGTCGGCAGGGCTGGCGGTATCTGCTGCAGAGGTCATTCGACCAGCTCAGGGATGAGCTCTGTACCAAGGCAGAGAAAGGGCTGCAGCACCGAGCCTCGAGAGAGAATGTTGATGCCATGTCCCCTCCCTCGCCCTTGTCTCTCACCTTTGACACCGATGCGGCTGCCATTGCCAGTCTGCAGACACACGTGTCGTTGGGCCCTTTTCTCGGCTACTGGGGGGCTGACGGCGATGATGACATGAGAGTACTCGAGTGGACTCGGAGGCGCGACGACATCAAGGTCGGCAACGCGGCAACGCGGCTGACTGGCTGGCTTGGTCCATAGAGGCACTGATATGGGTGTGGTGTGGTGTGGTGTGATGGTTGTAGGTGTGGCTGGAGGCCCTGCTGCGGCGCTTCCTGGAGGGCCTTGTGCAGCTCTTCTATTCGCTCAGCCACCTGCTCAACCTGCTGAAAATCCTCCTTGATGTGCCGGTGAAAAGAGAATCTCTGTACAGAGATGAACACCCTTCTCGACAGTGCCTTACTTATCTCTCAGGTGAAGGACACGCCATCAGCCAACATCGTCATCGACCTTGCCCTGCCCGAGGCGGCTCTAGCCGGCATCTCAGTCCTCGCCTCTCGTGGGTGGAGGATTCTCGCCGCAATCGACGAGCTGAATGGAGCCATGAAAGAGGGCCTAAGGGAGGCCGTCGCATCGCAGCTCCGAGAGGGCCCGTTCAGCCACACTTTCAACGCCACCAGAAGGCAGCTGGCCGCGTCGCTCGTCTCAGCAGCCATCCACCTCGAGACGCTGACATTCACCGCCGCCCACTTCCTCTCCCTCTTCTCACGCGCAACAGTGCCACCACAGCCATCGCCAATGGAGCTGCCCAGGGATGACCGGGAGCCGTCAAGGCCTCATGCGGACGACATGCCCACTGTGCTGCTGCGGGAGCCCAGGCCGTGGATGGACATGTATGAGGCCGAGGGGGAGTTCGGGGTGCCCCTGTTCATGGCTGTCGGCTATGACGAGGGCTATGGGTATGGCTATGACGTGGACGTGTGGCCTGAGGGGTGGGCGGGGCGGCGGGTGGAGATGCCCCGATTTCCTGACACGCTCAAGGGGGCTTGCAGGCTGCCCATCGGCACACCACCTGTCCCTGGTAAATGAATGTCACGAACCGTGAGACACGTCCGAAACGCATCAAGACCGTGTCTCTCTCTCTTGTTTGTTCTTCAGGTGCGCGTCTGACTCGCCGCCCAGAGAGCGCATACCCCCGCCCCCTGTCCCCTCCCCTCCTCCGCCCCAGCTCGACCACCACACGCACACCCATCCCCATATCCACCCCTTCCCTCCCGCCCTCATCCCGCCGCACACAAGTGGGCTTCTCCCCAAGGTCGAAGATCGTCCCCACGGTGCCGTCGACGCCCCTCACGCGGCCCGACCTGCCGTCCCGCGCACCGCCGTCGATGATGCACGTTGAGGGGGTGGGGCAGTGGGGCGTGGTTCCCAGACTGGGGGGCGGCTTTGGTCGGTACTACAGGACGGCGGCCGTGATGCAAGGCAGGCGGGGCGTGAGGCGGCCGCCCAGTGCTGCGTCGGTTAGGTCGAGTGTGGGAGGCAGGGTGGTGGCCCGGTCGACGTCTGCTGACGACGAACAGCAAGATGGAGATGACGACGATCGCGAGAAGGTGACGAGCGACAGGCCCTTTACTGCCGTGCCCACCGTGTCACGGTAGGTACAGACGAACGATAAAAGAAAGACAGACACCGGTTCAGTCAAATGTGCATGCCGTGCCACGCATGGCACCCACCTGTTCGTCTCTCTCTCTCTCTCTCTCTCCCAGTCCCGCCTTGTTCACCAACGCCCCGCTGCTCGACGCCCTTCGACGCGTCAAAGGCATTTTTAGCCAAATCGATGCGCCGCCTTCCGTCTTGGACCTCCACGCCAACAAAGAGGAGGCAGACGGGTCGCAGGATGTGTCGGCCTCGTCGCCTGGGTCGTCTCCCAGGGCGACGGCGGGCAATAATGTGGTGGATGCAGTGACACCGCCGGACAGCCCGTCGAGTGCCGGTATTAATGGCGCGTGTTCGCATCACTTCCGCACTCAGCGGATGAAAGAGAAAAGGAGAGCAAGGGCGTGAGGGGCTTGTCTTTTGTCTCTGCTCCCTCCCCTTGGCTGGCTGGGCTGCCTCAGTGTGATGGGCGTGTGTGTCTTGGACTGACTGACAATTTTGTCATAGAAATACATCAGACGACGCGCGTTGTCGTCACTGTGAGAAGTCATTGTCAGTCATTCTCTCTTGGCCGTGTGGGTGCGTTTCGCGCGGCGGGGGCTTTCCGTGAGACTGCTCGCTTTGCGTCGTCTTCTTTCACACTCCACACTGGGACCTTGCCCCCCCGTTCGTTCGTTCGTTCGTTCGAGCGGCGGCAAACGGAGATCTGTCTGGCTGCGGTGTCTGCTGAGGGCTGCTGATTGATGCAGGCCTCGGCAGCGGATCTCCCCCTGGATCTGCTTGGCCGCACGTTCGTCCACCTCAACACAATCGACATCATCCCCCTCGCCAACGTGTGCCACTCCCTCTACGAGAGCGTGCGCCACCCCTCCGCCCATCTGGCATTCACCGTCGGACCTGTTGGAGCCGCTGCTGCTGCTTGGGGCGACGCCATCACTCTTACCGAGGAAGACAGGTGGGTCACGACACTTTCAGGTGTGCGGCGTATCGTCGTGGAGCATTGGGAGGGCAGCCTGCGGCTGCTGCTGAGGGTGATTGAAGCGTCAGCCAAGTGTGTCAGGGAGATCCGGGTGGTTTCGTGTGCGCGATGGGGCAGTATGACCCCACAGGCGGGGATGCAGCCAATGGGTGATGCTGGTGGGCCCGGTTTGTCAGTTTGAGTGCCTCGTGAAGGTGGAGCTGGGCGACTTTGTGATGCTGCCCTTCGCGTGGATCAGACAGTGGAAGCTGAGTGCACTTCGTGAGCTCACGGTGAGGGACGCACGACATTTGTGCGTCTGCCTATTATCTGTGTGTGTCTGCGTGTTGGTCGGTCAGGTGCACCAATGTGACGCAAACAACGTCAAGTGGCTGTCGAGGTGGATCGAAAGCTCCAGCGCCCTGGAGCGACTGCACGTCACGGGACACGCCTGCCCTTACGCACTGACTAGGCTGCTCACCTTGGCTCCCTCACTGAGCTGTCTTACTGCTGTGCATGTTGGTGCTCTGTCCACTGTGCCTGTGGACCCCCCCACCATGTCGTGGCTGCGTCAGGGCAACGGACGACTGGCTGACGTGCTCGCCGCGAAAGGCGCTGATCTGGGTCGCTTGATTCTCTGTGTGGACTGCATCGCCTCAAGGTGTCTGTCGTGTGATGGAGTGATAGATGCGGCTGCGTGTGTGAGTGGAGTGGCTTTGTCGATTGAGCACCTGCACCTCTCGCCGTTTGTCGCCTCTCACGTCATCCCCTCTCTGCACGCACCCACTGCATCTGCTCTGCGGTGGCTGGCGGGGTGTGCCTGTGGCACGCTGCACATAGATTGCATGGCGGATGGTGACACTATGGACGAATGGGCGTGGCTGGAGCTCTACCGTCCCTTCACTCCTCTGCAGTTTGACAGGGCGACTTGTGTCTGGCTTCACACACGGAAGGGCGAGCGTGTGCCCCCTGTGCTGCTGCGAGCCCTTTATCCACGTGTGGTTCGTGTGAGGTGGGAGAGTGATCAGCAGCGACAAGAGGGTGCTGTTGCGTGTGGGGGTGTGTGGGGCCTGATGATGCGTGTGTTCGGCGCGCGAGGGCGGGTGTGTCTGCACGTCGAGGGGGAATAATAAATGAGATGCGACAAGACACATGACATGAGGGGGGAGGGAGGTGGATGTGTCTGTGACTCGCTGTAGCCACGTGGAGGGTTTTTCGTAGCTTACGAAGCTTGACGAGACTGTTCAGCACACAGCACAAACACAAACACGCATGTGTGCGGACCTGGATCCAGTCGAGCTCGGCGAGACGAGGGAATCCCTTTATGGGTGAACGATCGACTCACTTGCACGCCGGTATCTGCCCTAGTGAGTCGATGGCAAAATTGAGCCATGCAGACACGAATCATAGCCCCGCGGATGTACTCACACACGTCCTCTGACCTATTTGGTCTGATGCTCTAACTCTTCTTACTCACGGTTCTGTCTTCTTGTCGGTCTGTCTGTCGGTCTGTCTGCGTCTGCCTCCATGCATTCGACCGTCTTCATGATTTACTGCCCCCCTGCCACGATCTCCTCTTCCGCCATGAAAGTGAAGGACGGCGTGCTGAACACGGCTTGCGCACGGGGCGTGCTCTCCGCCAACTCAGGCAACAGAGAGCTGCCTTCTCTGCCCGTCGCGTCAGGGGACGGCCGACGGACCGAAACCAGTGAGTCCCATGGGTTCTTGGATGGCTCCTCTGGCGGACCGGGCGCGATACCCACCTCCTCAACTGCAAACAAACAGGACAGCAACGATGTGCCATGTGAACCATCCATCTATCGATCCCTCTCCATCGCCCCACTCCTGACCTGTCTTGGGCTGGCTTGGAGGTGGGCGCACCACCGGCGGCCTTGGCGGCCGCCTGCCCTTCCTCAGCATCTTGCGATAGTTCTCTGCGTCCTGCCCTCCGATCTCTGCACAGGGCTGCGCCTGGTCAGTCCACGGATTGGCAGACGACGAGCTCTTGGTGGCCTTCCTTCTCACGATTCTCCGGCCGGACGGAGGCCTCAGGTTGGTGCTGCTGTTCCAATGGGCCCGCTCACTGTGCAATGGAACAAGGGGACTCGATGGTGGGCGAGGAGGCCTGATGACAGAAACATGAGCAAAAGCAGGCTGTCGGTGCACCGTGCTCACCTTGGCTTGACGGTGACAGCGACGGCGGTGGGACCACTCGACTTGTGGATGTATCCGGCCTTTCCATTCTGGCGCCTTCGCTCGAAGAAGGCGTCGAGCACCTGACCTCACACACACACACGGACGCACACACACACACATGAATGCGAGGGAGGATTTAGGCGGAAAAGGAGGTGTGAGATCATGGTGTGCCCCTCCGTGCCCATCCCGTATGATGGTGTGCCCGATGAAGTGTCACTTGGGCGTGTGGTGTAGTGGTATCACATCTCGTTTGCATCGAGAAGGCCCTGGGTTCGATCCCCAGCGTGTCCACATTGGTTTTTGGTACTAGTGTTGTCGTGGCTGAATACTGGCTTTGCCTGACTTTAGGTGGCGTGTCTAGAATTGCAGAACTTAACCGGTGGCATGAATTCGCAACGCAGGCCTTCTTCTCTTCTTTCCGCAGGGTTTGGGGTTTCGGGTTTGTGGGTGCAGGGTTTTGACTCTAGCCCATGATGTGCGCCTCACCTGTTGCTTTCGTCGCTCAGTGAGGAAGCAGACGCCCCCCTGGTTGTTCGCCAGAGTCACTCGCTCGACAATCCGTAAAGCATCCTCCTCAGGCAGCCGCACTGGCTGGCCACAGGCGAGGATGAGCCTGAACAAATACCATCTCAAAGCGTGTCTCACGCCTGGCTTGTGTGGTCGAAGCTAACCTTCTTGCGCATTTCTGCTCCTCAAGCCATATCTGCTCTTCTGCCTCCTTGTCGCGCAACAAAACCTGTTCAATGCCATAGATAATGGGTGACTTCATAGTTACACGCGGTTGTGTCTCACTCACCTCGCACTGCCGCATGTGTCTGCCGATGGCCATGCGGTGCTTACGATACCCCTCGCCCATTGCGATGATGGCTCTTGAAGCCTCCACTTCCTGCCGCCGACTGCCGTCACCGAGGCTGCTGCTGATGAAGCTCCCCGCAGACTGATGGCTGAGGTGCTGGAGCAAGTGAGTGCCGGATGAGCCGCTGTCGACAGCTATCGTGTGGATCGGGATGCGACGCCCATTGAGGGCTGCCGCCTCCTGAAACACATGCATGGACAGACAGACAGACAGATCGACAAGCAACATGTACGGGCGGGGATGCTTGTGTGTCTGACACTGTCTGTTTGCCAGCAGTTAGTTACCCTGAGGATGGCTTCTTGGCTTTGTTTGTTGTGTGTGAATTGCCGGCCATTCGATATGACGTGGATTGCATCGAGACCGTCCATTTCGAAGGCAGCCTTCATCCCGTCCATGAGGCTGCACTTGTCACACGCGGGCAGGGTAGTCACAAACTCCTCACACTCATGCAACACCTGCATTCACGGCGATCGAGACACAACCACCAACCTCGACAGACAGACGGACGTCAATTTGTGGTGAGGTCCGTGTTTGTGTACCTCTGGTGAGGGCTCCACAAGTTGGGGTGCGAAGGCGCGAGGAACACCACCCGCTGTGTATCTGATGATGTTGAAGCGTGCCTTTGTCACCAGCACGTCTCTGAGGAGCTCGGTCAGGGCCCCCTGTGCCAATCAATGGATGAACACACATAGAAAAGCACATGCCATGCACACACACGTCACCTCCATTCGCCTGGTATTGCGCACGCTACGCATCTTTCATACCCGAAGTCGGTCCATCGCATCTGCCGACTCACCAGCCACAGCGACAATCACGACTGGGCTTGTCCCAGCCAGGTTTGAGCAAAACAGCGGACCACCAGTGTCTTCGACATCCTCATATCCGTCTGTGAGCTCATGTGTCCGCATGGGCAGCACGAGTGTCGTCGAGGCCGTCGTAGGCATGCCCCGCCGGACAAGGTCCCTCAGACCCTGATGATGACGCGATGGTCAGTCAGGGCAGAAAGCACGTGCCAACCGGCTCTTCTACTTACCGAGAGGCACGTCTTGACATAGTGCATCTGCCTCCTTAGCATCGAGAGCTGGCACTGGACCAACCGATCAAAAAGCGCCACATCGACCTTCGCGCATTGGTATTGAACTGGTCTGGGACTCGACGGCCGGGTGGGCTCAACGGGGCAAAGGAACACAGGCGTAAAGGAGCCGCAGACACCATGGAACCGAGAGCCGACCCGTTTGCCGATAATCGGGACATACCTGCACCAACCATCGGAGAGGCGGTGGTGGATCGTGTATGGTGCGACTGGCTGACCTGTTTTACCTTGTGTAGTTGACGAGGGCGTCGTTGAAGCGTTTGGTGATGAAGTGCTGCAGCCGAGGTGTGAGAAACTCGACCATGAAGTCACCGATCTCACCCATCAAAGGCACTGCATCTGACGGCCAGAACGGGACAACGCTGATACAAACAACTCTCTACATATCGCCACTTGCTGTCCGTCCGTATGCTGCACTCACCCCCAGGGAGTGCCTTGTCTCCTTCGTCCTGTGCATCCCTTGCACCTCTATCGTCAATCCCGCGTCCCGGCTCAGGCTCCCCTGCTCCTCCCTGTCTCGATCGCTCGTCGGCAGCGTCTCTTTCGACTGCAGCTGGCGTGAGCTCCTCCTCTGCTCTCGTCTCGGTCGTCTCTTGGTGCTGCTCGCCGTCCTCAGGGTGAGAGGTGAGGGCATCTTCAGGAGGTGTCTGACCGACACAAAGATATGAGTGCAAGACCACAAGACCCACAGACACTGCACTGCGCCGCATTCATTCACGCGTACCTGGTCTGCATCGGCTTGGGTGCCACTTGCATCGCGGGCCGTGTCGTCGAAGCTCGGTGGAACGATCAATCCCGTCTGAGCCAGCAGCGAGGCGCTCTCCTTGTGTGGCTCGCCCCTGGCAGTGCTCAATGCTGACACACTGTAGGGGTTGAGAGATATCACCACGCCATTCCCTTTGCCGAGGCCAGCCCCTCCCTCCCCCTCTCCCATATGGCCTTGGATCACTAGTACAATCACAAGGTCATCCGAGTCCCGCAGGTAGTCACACACCCGCTCCTCCTTCCTGCCGACGTCGAATCTCGACAGCGGAATAGCAGCTAGGGCGCCATTGAGTACGCGAGTGATGGACGCATTCTCGATCCCCTCGCTCTTCAGTGTCTGTTGGACGAGCGTCAGCAGGTTTGAGAGGGGCGAGGAGGATGAGATGCTGATGGCGACGCGCTCCACGACTTCGCCTCGGTCTTGCGACGGGCCGATAGGCGTGACAGCAGTCACGTTGATCCGAATGCGAGAGGCGCAATACATTGCTGCAGCGGCGGACGATTTATCCGCACCAGCTCTGTCGGATGAGACTGGCGAATTGGACTCTTATGCACTGAGAGAAGGTGCCGTCACTGTTGAGGCGTCACTGATGGCAGCAAAGAGGTGGCAGAGAGCAGAAGGCAAAGGGCAAAATGGAAGATAGTTGCAATGAGTCTTGTGTCGCCGACAGCCGTATGATCAGCCAACTCCCAAAGCGCCTCTCCTGAGAGGAACATCTGTGAATGTGCGGTTTTTCCAAAGCGCGCAAATGGCCCCCCAGCCCCCAGTCTCGTAAACGCTCGTGTTTTTGAAGATGCGGCCATCGGTTCTTGCTGTCTTGCTCCATCTTGGACGCATCTCCAGCTCTGGTAGGCTGCATTTGCAAAGACAGAGGCCCATTTTTGCGTCCAGATCTCTTCCTTCTCCCATGCAGTTGGTCAGGTGACAGATGCGCCTCTCGACGGCAGCAACGCGGCAGCCAGCTCCACATCCGCCCCACCAGACAACGGCACGACAAGCGCCACATCCACAGACTCCGCCCATTTCGCTGCCGAGGAGGATGACGAGATTGACCTGGGCTTCCCGTCTGATTCGCTCCCAGTGGATGAACGGGCCAAGTGCTTCATCGGCCGGGAGAAGTCTGGCCTGTGTGCTGACGAGGGTGAGGTGCGGCAGCGCCTGTCCTTCTGCCGAGATGCCGTCAGGTACAGGGCTTGCATCCCGCCAAGACAGGTGGGTAACAGACGACACAACGTGCAGACGGTTTCTGGAGCGGGTGGGGTGGACGGATGCCCTTGCGGCATTGCATTGCAGAGGTACTTTCCCTCTTGGGATGCGACGCGGAAGGACCAGGTGTTGGAGAGCCTCTTCAAGCAGCAAGTGGAGGCGAGAATCAAAAAGGAGACCAACATCACCAGGGTCAGCCATGCGCCGCATACCTGGATGGCTTTCTGCAATGATGCCTCTCATCTCTCCACATGTGCCATGGATGGATGGATGGATGGATGGTCGATGGATGGATGGATGGATGAATGGATGGATTGTGCAGGAGAAGGACACGCCCATGTACTTGACACAGAATGAAGACTGCCAGAATGCTTATAAGAACTTCTTGTGCTGGTTTAACTTTCCAAGGTACACTACACACATCACATCACATCACATCCACACAGACAAACGACAGACACACCCCTGACGAGACGAGACCAGAGTGGCTTCCTCCCATGCACGGCCATGCAGGTGTAGTGCCAACAACGAGTCGCTGCCCCTATGTCGGCCCTCCTGCACCAACTACTTCGAGGCCTGCAAAATCGTTCCCGCTGAGCTTGTTGGGGTAGGTCAGCCGCACGGGCCACACCTGATGGGTGTGTGTGATCTAAATGACGTTATACGTTTCAGGATGCTGAATGCGAAAGCCTAGCCATGGGGGCGCAGTTCGCCGATGAGCCTGACTGCACGGGACGGGCGGGCGGTGTGAATGATGGACGCTTATGCGCCATGTTGGTCCTTATCGCGGTTATGTTTCTTCATGTTGTGACTTGTGCGCGGCTTTCTGAATGAGACGAGACGCGAAAATTACTCGGGGTTGCAAAGAAAAGAAAAGTCGTGTGGGCAAAGTCGCAGAGAGAGTGTTCTCGTGTTCATTGTCTTCCCTACCCACCGCACGGATCCATCCATCCATCCATCCATCGCTCTCCAAAGTGACCTACACTTAGCAATCAATGGCCGCATCCATCGCTAGCTGCCCTAGCTGCCCACACTATGAGCGCCAGTCATTTTTCACAGATACACACACACACATACACCACACACCATATGATATGACCATACACACAACATACATTCACAGTGAGTGGGAAACGCCAACTAGCCTAGCTGTAGATGAGTGTGTCAAGGAAGATGTCTTGCTCACGACGGCCGGAAGCCCACGGCACCCTCGACACCATGACCTCATCCCCAGTGATAGACAGCGGCACATGAGCCACCACTTCGCCATTGCTGCCTCCCTCCCCATCCTTATTATCATCCCACTCCGACACCCCCGAGTACGCGTGGCCCCCAATGGTCACCACACCACTGCCCGGCAGCAGCCACCTCTCCCCACCGCCCCTCACAAGCGCAAACAGCTCCCTGGCCCCGAACACCATGACCGTTCTCTTCTCGCCCGGCTGCATGACCCCCGTGCGCTCGAAGCCCACCAGCTGGCTGATTGGCGCTGACACCCCCTCTCCTTGAGCAGAGCCTGGTTTGAGGAATGCCAGGACGGATGTGTCGCTGGCCACCTCGCCCGTGTTGGTGACGGTGACGGCCATCCAGACGCCCGTCTGGGCGTCGTCGACGAGACTGCCGTGGCTGCATGGCGAGTGGGGGCAGAGCTGGCGCGTCGAGAGGGAGAGGGAGGGCTGGAGAGCGTTGGCAGATGGGGGGTGCGAGGAAAGGCCGGTCGCCGCGCCGATGAAGTGGTATGAGAAGGTGGTGTAGGAGAGGCCGTAACCGAACGGCGCCACCACTGATTTGATGTCCTTGTAGAACTTGCTGAAACGATTCAAGGGGAGGCAGGGAGGGAGGGAGGGAGGGACAAATACCTCTCTCTCTCTCTCTCTGTGTGTGTGTGTGTGTGCGTGGTCTCTCCGTGTCTGTGGTGGCATTTACTTACTATGTCCTGCCGGGGTTGGTCGGTGACGGCCGCATGGTCATGTCGAACATGGACACCTCACGCACATACTTGGCGGGGTAGAAGGTGAAGGGCAGCCGGCCAGAGGGCGACACCTTACCAGCGAGGATCAGAGCCAACGCCTCACCACCTGCTTGACCTGCATTGCATGACCGCCCATCCATCCATCCATCCATCTTTGCGCCATAGCAAATGTGCTTCCCAGCACTTGTAAGTGTGTCATATTGTATGTGTACCCACCTACCGGGGTATCCAGTCCATATGACAGCCCCATACGCATCGGCATTCGGTATGTTGGACACGTCCACCGGCCCGCCCAGTGCCAGCACCAACACACCCGGCTTGCCACTCGCCTTGAGCTCCGCACCGATGTCACTCACCAGCGCCTCCTGAACACACACACACACACACGCACACACGCACACACGCACACACGCACACACGCGCACAGAGAGAGAGAGAGAGAGAGGGGCCGTACAAGCCACTGGTTGGGAGGGTGCGAATGCGATCCTGACCTCCTTCTCTGGGAGGGTAAGCTCTTTCCGGTCGATCCCCTCCCTCTCTATCGTCAGGTCCAGCCCAACAGCCACCACCACCGCTCCCACACCGCCCTCCTGGACCATCGCCACAGCCCGCTCCCTCCCGGAGTAGTCCTCGCACTTGACCCCGTCCATGCAGGCCTTCTCCACTTTGACGCGCCCGTCGCCCACCACCTTCATGAGGCCCTCTGCAGAGGGGAGACAGATAGACACAGATACACACATCGCTCTGCCGCATCTGTCTGTCTGTCTGTCTCTGTTGTCTGGCCTGCAGGCCCCAGGATGAAGGGCGGTGTGCCCTGGTAGTTGCCCAGCAACGTGGTGCTCGCCACGCCCGCCGGACCGATCACGGCTATCTGCTGCTCGGGTTTCAGCGAGAGGGGGAGAGTGGATACGCGGTTCTTGAGCAAGACGATGCCCTTGGAGGCCGCCTCTAGCGCCAGGTTTCTGTGCTCTTGCGTGTCGATTTGTGAGCGGCCGATGTCTTTGTAGGGCTGCGTGTCGTCGGGCTGCAGCAGGCCCAGACGCATGCGCACTCGGAAGATGCGCTCCTGCATCCAATCCACGTCCATAGGTGGCATGGCATACAGGCGTGTGGTGGGTGGTGGGTGGGGTTTGTGTGTGCGCAACCTACCAGAGCTTGGTTCAGATCCTTCCTTCTCATGAACCCCCGCAGCAACGCAAAGTCGGCCCCCAGCTCATACGTGTTGCCGCAAGACATGTCGCACCCAGCCTGTAGGTACGTCAACACACACACACACACAAAGGTCCACTCCCTCTGACCGTCTCATCCCCCCACCTTTATAGAGACCGCAGTGGCCTCTGCCCGGCTCTTGACATAGTGGTGGTTGCCGTAGACGTCATTGATGGCGCCACAGTCGCTCACGACGAAGCCGTCGAAGCCCCAGGCGTCCCGCAGAACATCCGTCTGGAAGAGGTGGCTGGCGCAGGCTGGCGTACCGTTGATGGCGTTGTAGGCGCACATGATGGACTGGGCGTCGGCGACCTCCACACAGGCCTGGAAGGGCGGCAGGAAGGTCTCTGCCAGGTCGATGGGGTGGACGATGGCGTCGTAGTGGTGGCGGTCGGTGCCATTCCAGCTGTCCATGTCGTAGGCTGCACAGCACACAGCACACAGCACAGCAAGGCTGGTTGGAAGGAGGAATCGAATCACTTGACTGCATCAGGTCCGCTGCCCTGCCTCTCTCTCCTGTCTCTCACCGGTGTAGTGTTTGCAGGTGGCTGCCACTTTGGCGTATCGCCTGTCGTCGCCCTTCTGCAGGCCCCTCACGTACTCAACCGCATACACAGACGCGACATAGGGGTCCTCACCGGGGGTCTCCTGCGACCTGCAGACAGACAGACAGACACACACACTTTGCAGTGGCCACACGTCACGTGTGTGTCGTGTTGTGCCCGCCCGTCCGTCTGCACCACCCCACCCCACCCCACCCCCCACACGTACTGTACCTGCCCCATCTTGGGTCACGGACCACATTGATGTTGGGCGTCCAGACAGTGAGGCCCGCCCTGCCTGCATTGTGGAAGGCCCGCACTTCAGTCGACACGGCGCTGCCGATCCGACGCCACATGTGGCGGTCGAACGACGCCGCACTGGTCGTCACCTGCACACAGGTGGGGTGGGCGGCCGATGGATGGATGGATGGATGTGAGAGTGTCCGTCTCGTCTATCACCTGAGGGAAGGATGTGGCGAAAGGGTAGTCGCCACCGAACTTGACACCCTGGGAATGGGCCACCCCTGACAGACAGAGCAAAACCCGCCGACACACACACACACACACACACAGAGAGAGAGAGAGAGAGAGATCGATACACACGCATGGCCATCAATACCATGTAGAGAGAGAGAGACGACGTGCTCACCGTGCAGAGCTTCTGTCCAGTACTCGAAGGCAGGTATACCCAGCCTGTCTTGACAAACAAGCCAAGCCAAGCCAAGCCAAGGCATCATCGCGTGCAGTGCATGCCATGCCATGCCATCCTTATCCCTCCCTCCCTGCATCTAATGGCATCAATCGTGCTTCAATCGTTCCATCGTTCCCTGCTCACCTCCTGATGCCTGCCCCATGGTTCGTCAGCTGGAACAGCTTCTCAGGGTTGGTCAGGCGGCGAATGAGATCCCTGACGCGTGTGGTCTCGTCCAGGGAGGAGTCACAAAAAGCCATCGACGGCGAGCACTCCCTGGTGGCAACCACAGGGAGGGAGGGGAGAGCGGTGCCGACAAGCAGCGAGATGCCGAGAATGCATGAAGAAGCCATCTCGCGAATCGAAGACATCAAAGGACCACCGCGACGTTCCCTTTGCCGCGAGGGGAGAGGAAGACGTCTCTGAAGCCCGTGATCTGTTTTGCGAGCCGAGGGACGATCTGCCCAAAATTCCTGTCTGTTCCCCTGCCCGAGGGTGCCCGATGCTGCCGTGACGTGACAGGTCTGAGGATCCTGACCGTTCAGATGTTGAAGTCCACGATGCGCGTATCTGGCAACGTGGCGGGCGTGCCAAGCGCCACACAGGACAGTTTCAGGGTCCTAAGGTGACACACACATCCCACAGGAGGGAGGCAAACACTGCAGCAGTGCATTGCAACGACGGCAGATCTCCTTGGCCTTGTCTGTCTGTGGCGTGTGGCGTGTGTGGTGTGACAGGTACAGCTATGTGGCTGACGTGTTGGAAAAGAGGCAGCCCCACAGAAGCGGACACCTGCAGCTCCTCAAGACCTTCTTCCAACCTGGTGTGTGGGGGGGTGTGAGTGAGGCCTGTACAGGCCACACACGACGTTGCCCACTGCAGACAGCTCTGACTCCTGTCCGTCATTCATGTCAGATGAGCTGCTTCTGGGCGGTGCCTTTGCGAACCCCCCTGACGGCGCGATGCTGGTGTTCCGCAACGTGTCGAAGGAGCGGATAGAGAGGTTTGTGAGCCAGGACCCCTATGTGAGGAACGATCTGGTGACCCACTGGGACATCCGCGACTGGAGCTGTGTGGTGGGCTCCGTGCTGGACGTGGGCGTGGGCGTGGGGGGGCCGGGTGGCAAGGAGAATGAAAAGAAGAAGTGATGATATCATGACGTGGATTGGATACATCTCGTGCGGTTTATGGTGGTTCGTGGGGGTTTGCCTGAATGCCTGGCTGAGGGAAGGGGAAGGATCAGTCAGCGGCGAACAACTTTGGAGGGATTGTGAGGGCATGGCGGCAATTAGTGACTGACGTACGTGTGACGTGACGTGATGTGGTGTACAGTGAGTAGTTTTAGTCTTGCCGGCCGGCCGGCCATGTCATGTGTGTCATTCATGTCTGTGGACTCTCCATCCATCCATCAACCACTCCATCCAATGCAATCTATCCATCTCTGCACACCAATCAATGAGCATGTGCATCGCATCATGACGGTGGCTCGACTTGCGCCAGCTGGGTGAAGTCAACCAAGTCCTTCTTGAGGCCCTCGAGGCCAGCGTTGCACCCCTCAGCGGAGCGCCGCCTCGCCGATTGGTTGATCTCGATAAGGTGATCCCGCGCCTTCTCCTTGAGCGACTTGCCCTCCTTCTTGGCCTCGTCTGTAAAGATCTTGTTGGCGTTGCTCATCTCCTGAGACAGCACCCCGTTGTACTTACGGGTGAAGGCGATCAAATCCTCAAAGTTGCCTGTAAGTGGACGGATGGCCAGGCGGGGAGAGGGAAGCAATCACACACACACACACACGTGATACTCTCTGGGTTGTCTGGTGTGTGTGTGTCTGTCTGTGTGTGCGCGCGCCTTGCCTTTGTCGATGTCCTTCTTCATCCTCTCGATGTTGCCGCCCTCTATCCACACACACACACACACACACACACATACAGATCAATGTGTGGATGACTGTGTGCCTTCGTCCCAAGGGCTGACCCGACCTATCTCCTTGCTGATGACGAATAATGCCACCTTTGCAAACTCGTACGTTTCCATGTCAATCGCCCACGCCCTTCTCCCGCCTAATCCGAGAGCCACCAGTGCAGCCACAGAAGGACCGATAAGAGAGCGACGGTCGACGGCACCATCACTGTCCCCTGATGCTCCACAACAAACCTCCTGAGCAACAGCACGAGCATTACCGATGACGCGAGAAGATGAGTGCACCCTCAGATCTCTCTTTGCGGGCCTCAATGGCCGCCTTGCTGATGTTGAGGATGGCACAAGGAAGGCCGATGCGAGAGTGTCCAAGCAGCAGAAGATGTAGCTAGACACCAACAGGACAATGAATGCTCCGTCAACCTTCATTTGGCAGAGACGACCCGAAGATTTGGAGAAGCTCTAAGGGGGTGGGGTGAAGGGCTGTAAGCTCGCAAAAGCGGTGTAAACGCTGCACGTCGGGGCGCCGCTGACTGCCTGTTTTCCTTGACGCGTTGGGTTGTTGCTGCTCGTTGGAGCGTCATGTTTCCTTCCGTGGAAGTGTCCGACGGATCCCTGGGCCACGGCGCCTTGTACAGCTACATCCAGGCACGACACGCCGCCGGCCGACCTACCGGCCGCCCCAGCACCATGGCCACCCTACAACAGCGGCAGGTCATCGCCGACAACAGCGGGCATGAGGCCATCTACGCCACCATCACCTCGTTCGCCTCATCCGGCCATGCCGCCGACTGGCTGGCCGTCAGACCCGTCGAGCCCACGGCCGTCCGGGACGGATTCTTCACCGAAAACACCAAAGTGGATGAGGAGGAGGCCATAGCCATGACGCCGCCCCTGGGCATCGAGCTCTTCCGCTGGACTGACGTGATGGCGCATCACGCCAAGGAGGTGCGGTGTCAGCAGACGCCCGACGCCATGATGGACATCGACGACTCCCCGCACCCATCGCTCGAGGGCGATAAGGAGGAGGACAACGGACAGCAGGGGGGCGATACCAATGGGCATGGTGATGGTGGTGGGCAGATGCAGCCGCCGATGATGAACGGCCACACCGTCGAGGGAGGGGAAAGGGATAAGGACGGAGGGGAGGTAGGGGGGGAGAACGGCCCGGACGGCGGCAAGGAGGAGCCGCAACAGCAGCAGCAGCATGCCCTCAAGGGCACCTATGTCAAGAACGGCATCTTGCGCCGCCCGGTGGAGCGTGTGATGCCGGTGCGGAGCAAAGAGCCGCCCGGGAACAGCATGAACGGCAGCCAGGCCAACGGCGAGAGCAACAGCCACAACGGCACCACCCACCACAGCGCGGGGGATGTCAAGGGGAGGCGCCGCGCCCGTCGCCCGCCGCGCATTTGGGGTGCGCCCCGTCGCCGTGTCGATGCGGCCGAGAGCGTGCAGTCGGGCAAGAGGGGCAGCGAGGACGACCCAGACGATAGCAGCGAGGAGGGGGACGGTCAGTGAGTTCGGCGTAAGACTACGCAGGGGGTTTATATTTATTGTAGGCGCCTTCCATTGTATTGTGTTGTGTGTGCTTGTGTGTGTAGATGAGGACAACGGTGATGACGAGTCCAAGTTGGAGGATTCTTGTTCGTCCATGAGCTCCAAGGAGGAGCAGTACTGTGTATGTACCCAACGCAACAACACGCACGGCAGTCAAACAGATACATACACACACATGCATCGAACCAACACGAAAGCTGACTGAGCCCATCTGCTGTGCTGTGCTGTGCTGTTTGTCGTGTTGTGTTGTGTTGTGTTGTGTGTGCAGTTGTGTGGCGGTCCGGCCAAGGGCTGCATGATCGAATGCGACGCATGCGAGAACTGGTTCCACCCGGTGGGGATGGATGGATGGATGGCCGTTGTGTGCACACCGTCCGGTGTGTCTGTTCTCGTTTCTTCCCTTCCCCATCCCCTCCATATATCCTGCAGAAGTGTGTGGGGATGACCGTGCAGAAGGTGGCCGCCTGGCCCTCGCGCAAACCATACCTATGCCCCACGTAATCACACATTAACAGCCCAACCAAGACCACACAACAAAAGACAACGGTCTCTCTTATGTATATGTCTCCATCCCTCCCTCCCTCCCTCTCCCCCTCCCTCCCTCCCTCCCTCAGGTGCATCCGCAACCCCGCTAACCAGGAGATCCTGTCGCACCCCCTCCCCCGCAAGCGCAAGGCCCAGGCCCAGTCCAAACAGCAGAGTGGGGGCGGCCGCGGGTTCAACCGCAGCAGGAGCGCCAGGGCAGCCAAGCGCGTCCGCACCCGCAGCAGCGCCAAGGGTGGCAAGAAAAAGGGGGAGCAGGGGCAGCTCGAGGGGGAGGTGGAGGTTGGAGTAGTGGATGACAGGCCTGAGGGCAGTTTTGGTGATAATGGTGAGGACCGCAGCGACGAGAGGAGCCCCATGGACTCCATCGAGGGGGAGGAGGAGGCGGTGTAGACAGACAGACAGACAGTATAGATGGATCCACAGAGGGGATCTGGCCGCTAGAGACAGACAGACAGATCGGTGGGCTGAGGCTGTACCTACCGATATGCCTGCCTGACTAGCGAGTGCAGTGCATGATGCCTGCCTGCCTGCCTGAATGAGTAACCGGTTGGTTGAAGGGACGGACATATGACTCAGTGGACGGATAGCTATGGGATGGGAAAGGCCGGCTGCATTGATTGCATTTATCCATCTGGCATGGCATGCAGTGATGGATGGGCCCTGAAATGGTAGCTAGCTAGATGAATCGATTCGAGATGGTGTCTGTCTACCACCATGCATGCGTGTACCCAACCGCCATTCCGCTCACGAACGGCTGTCTGGCTGTGCAGTGAGTGCATTCAGCAGCAGGTCATGTCAGTCATGTGCATGCATTTGTATGTCTCTGGAAAGCCCATTGCCATCCTTCATCCATCCATCCATTCATCCTCCCCGTGTCGCCTCCCATGCCCGCAAGTGAGGCTTGCCTTGCCTGATGTGCTTACACATGCAAACCTTACCTGACGGCACGTCAGGGATGCAAAGCAAAGCAGGGTAATTAAGGCGGATGAGGAGAGACAAACACACGATTGCAACACGGACAGACAGACAGGGGCGTCCACCATCCACCGTCCGTCCATCCATATATGGTGATCGAGCCTCTCACGACGTTTTCCTCCCTCCGAGGGAGAATCCTTCCCTTCCCTCTCCCTCTCCCGTTGCACCAATTCACGGATGTGTAGATCATGCAGGTGGGCAGTGCAGCCGCAAATAATCAGTCAGTCAGTCAGTCGGCCGGCATGTGGAGAAACAGTGGGCGTGGACACACGCACCACTTTCTTCAGCAAGCCGGCCTTTCTGTCTTGTCACACACACACCCGCCCCCCACTCGCCCATTCTCCCCTTCAGGCAGGCCCCCACCCACTGACGCTCACGGAGAGAAAATGACATCGAGACAAACAGACTGACAGGTAGACCCGCTCGTCGTCCAACACCAATCGGCCAGCCTCCTGCAGCGGACACCTACTTCTTTGCCTTAATGTGCCCAACGCACCGCCGTCGTCGCCACCCTGGCCACTCCCTCCCCCGCCCTCTGGCTCTGACAGCCGGTAGCTAGGACGATGGCCCTCCTGTGAGTCGTGGAAGTCCAAGCTGCCTTGGTGGAGCCTGCGACGCCGGTATCGGCACCGTGATGCCGGTTTTGGCCATGAAGCGGCCATCCTTGTCCCGGATGCGCCCCGCCGTCTTGCCGAGCCTCGGGATGTGCGCTTCCTCGTCACCCGTCATGGGCGGCGGGATGTCGGCCGGCGGCATCACCGGAGCCCGGCCACCTCCACCTCCACCAGACAGCAGCTGCTGATAGGGGAGAGGCGCAGGGAGAGGGAAGGGGGCACTCTCCCGTGACGGAACGAACACGTCCTGTATCTGCACACACATGCACGCACATCCATCCATCCACCCATCCATCCATCCTTGTGCTTGTGTGAAGCGGATGGGATGTGCGCCCACCGGCATTTGTCGATCGTTGTTAGGGTTGGGGTTGATGTTGCTGTTGATGTCGTCTGCGTTGTCCTCATCCCGCATGACGGCGTCCTTGGCTGAGGAGGGGAGCGAGTTGTCGTTGACGTCCTCCTCGTTGATCAGGTCCTCGGTGGCGTCCCTGCAGGGCGGGCAGTAGTAGGCCTCATCCTTGGGCCAGTTGCGCGCCTCGCTCGTCGTCAAACCCACACACTTGGGGTGGAACCAATTCTGACAAACCATCGACAAGCGAAGCCACCACACAGCACAGCACAACACACTCGATCGATCGATGGATGTGGTCTGTGTTCCGGCTCGGTGTGTGTGTCATGTGTGTGTCATGTGTGTGGCCATGTGAGTCACTCGAGTGAATCCTCACCTGGCATTTGTCGCAGCAGATCATGAAGCCCCTCGACTTGCCCTCACAGAGGCAGTACCGCCGCCCCTTGCCGCCCGCCGGGTTCTTGCCCTTGCCGTTGCCTCCGTTGTTGCCCGAACCATCCACCGGCACACCGTGCTTGAAACGCTTGACGTGGGCATCCCGGCCGCCAGGGTGCTTGACCCGCTCGGGCGACTCGCTGCCCCGGTGGCCATGGCGGTGCTGGCCGTGGCCGTTCAGGTACATGTGTGCGTCGGGGTTGTCATGCATGTCGCCGCCTCGCACTCGCTTGCGGACCTGCATGGCCTTCTCGCTCAGCAGGGGCGTCGCCGGCACCACTCGCCGCCGACGCATCCCGTTGACCACAAAAATGCCACCTGGTGGACCGCCACCGCCGGTGGAGGAGTTGTTGACCCTGGGGGATGTGCCTTTGGTGTCCACACGAAGATTGCGGAACTCGGCGCCTCCCCGGCGCATCAGCAGGCCGCCTGGCGAAGGGGGCGCCATCGAGTTGGGCAGCTGCAGGGGCAGCTCAGGCTGGTCCTTCCGCTGCGGGCTGGTCGTCTGGGCCACCTTGGGCGTCTGCAACTCGCGCATCGCCTTTGCGTGGTCGGCCATCTCCCTGCTCAATCGATTGATCGATCGACCAACCAATAATGAAGCAACCGACCAACGAAGAAACAAACAAACCAACGCACCCACATGACATGACATGACGGATCCATCCATCCATCTCTCTCTGTCTGGCGCACCTGGTCCATCTGAAAAGCTCCTTGGCCGGTGGAGCATGGGAAGGCAAGATCTCCGTCTTGCGGTGCGCCTCAGGCGAGAGAACAGCCGCCGTCCCGTCCTCGATGGCGGCCGTCTTGACCGTCGCTGGCTCGTGCTTCATGGCTGGGCTGGGGGAGTCGCCCAGGAGTCGGCCGCGCCAGTCCCTCTCGTCCATCGGTTTCTCGTACATGAAGGCGGCGGGGACGGTTCCGGCCTCGGTATTGTTGGCCTTGTTGAGCCGGCTCAAAGCCAGGCTGGCCGCCTCGTTGCCCTCACACGACGTCCGGAAGGCGTCGAGAGGGATGATCCCGGCCGGAGCGGCGTCGCTGTGTTGGGTGGTGCGGCTGCTGCGGCGGACGCCGCTACTTGCCTTCCATTGCGGAGATACCCAGGACGAAGGCTTCAGGTGAGATTGGACCATCTGGTGCAGATGGGAACTGGGGAACGACCCTCCGGCGATCTCGGCGTCCATGATGGCGGGAACGATTCACCGGCAGTCGAGCCACCCACTTGATGTATGTATGTCACTTGTCTGTCTGCACGGCAACAAGCAAAGGTAGGTGGGGTGAGGGGCAAGAGAATATATGGAGAGATTGATTCTGTGCGCCCCTCTCGTCTCGTCTGTCTTTACTCAGCCATGCCATGCATCCCTCCCTGCCTCCCTGCCCGCACCCAGGCCTCTCCCCGCTCTGTGACGGCGGCTCTCCCTGCCGCGCATTCATGAATACCCACCCACCTGGTGCGGCGAGGTTGACGACCCCTCCGGTTGATCACCTCGGATACGCCGGCAGTCCGTCCTTGTCCTCCTTCTCAGGCTGCAGCGGCCCTCCACCTCACCAAGCAACGAGCAGGAACGAGGCAGGGAGGGCGCACACCGTGTAGCGTGGCGGCGGAAAGACCGAGGCCGTCCGCGTCAAGCAGATGAAAAATGCGGCCGAAAGGTGGATGACCAACTCACTCTGCAGTGTCCAATCCAAGGCAGAGCCGTGTGGTGTGCAACCGCCGGCAGGGAGGGAGGGGACAGTCACATGCGACGCGGCTCAGAGGGAGCAGAATCACACAGTCCGCGGTTGCTTGGCTTCAGGTGCTCGTCGGGAGTGAGGACCACAGACCCCGTGGGATCGAAAAAACTGGATCAGAAACCACTGTCCTTCTGAACCGTTTTACGGACACCAACTGCGAGCTTAGATTGCAGATGAGGAGCGAAATTCTGCGGGGCACCTCCTGCCATTGACAATCTGAGGGAGTAAGGTGACTCACACGCGGTGCTTCACTGCGCTGTTTGGCGAAAAAATCAGAAGTGGTCCAGATCTGGCACCTCGCGGCACTGTCGTGAGGCATTGATGCTTCCATCGCGTTCATCACTGCTTTCTCTCACTGCCCAGATCCACTTACCATCATCTCCGTCGAATGAACTCCCTCGCTGTTGACCCCACTCTTGCGCGACGGCGGCTGATGCCGCCTGGGCCACCTCGTGAGGCGAGCGTCAGTGCTCTTACTGCCCAGCTACAGACTACTGCTCATGCAGGCCCCAAAAGTACCGCCTTTATCCAGCTCCTGCAACACATTCAGCGTGACTCGCAGAGAGGCTCTGCGGTGTGTCTGGTGGACTCTGCACTGACCCAGCTGTCTGGCACGTCGCCCGTGTTGCAATGCCTGCCCGTCCTGGCACTCAGCGGCTTGCCTGAGGGCCGCCTCGAGGGGCTTCTCACTGAGGCGCAGCGCTTGCGGGTGCCGGAGTGCGTGCGAGAGGAGGGCTACGAGGGCAAGAAGGAGAGCGGCAAGGCGCCTGCCACATGGCAGAATGCGCTGGTTTATCATCTGCTGGCTTTGCAACCCGAGTTGCTGACTGACCAGCCGGTCGCCAGGGCCGCATTTGTGACGAAACTGCTGGCAGATATCGATGTGTGCCAGAGAGATGGGCTAGCGGGCGGACGGCAGCTGGGGGCACTGGATGCGCTTGAGGCGCTGGTGAGGGCGCAGAAGGTCCGGGGCATCGTGGCGGACACGGTCGTCGAAAAGGTGTGGGTGGAGAGGGGAGGGAGGGGTGATCCGTCAACTTCTTTCGGTGACTGTCTGTCTGTCTGTCTTCTTTGCAGATTGATGGGTTCATCAGCGTGCTCGACCAGCAGCCCGAATGTGCGCTGCGTATGGCTCGCGAAGCCCCCCACCTCATCGGCCGTCTGGTCGCCATCCTCACCAGCTTTGCTGCAACCTCTAGAACATCGGACGCATCTGCCTTCCTCGCTCCCTACGCCGACCAGCAGGCCCCCCGACAGTCATCACGGGACAATGAGCACGAGGCCGCTGCGGCGATGCGTGCATTGACGAAACTCTTCAGTGCGTCGGTGAGGCGGCTGGCGGCCGCTGGGGTGCGGTTCAAGCAGCTGGTGGGCCGTGATGGTGGTGAGGATGGCGAGGAGGTGAGGTGGTGGGCGACGGCTGGGGCGATGGCCATGGAGGCCGCTACAGCTATGGCCGAGACAAACACATGTCTCGCATTCGCTCTGGTACGTACGTACGCGGGCCGTCTGGAATGGACAGGCTGGAATTAACCTGCCAGCCAGCGTGATGTGTCTGTCTGTTTTGTGTCCTGCAGGTGGGCTTGCTCGTAGCGTGGCTGCAGGTGCTGTTAGTGCACATGCCGGCCGTCAGATCAGCGGACCTCTACAGCCCATACGCAGCCTTCTACGCTTCAATAGCCATTCCGGCACTCAAGTAATTGACACGGCCGGCCGAGCAAGCCACCCCATCCACCAACCAATTAACGTGTCTGATTGATGCCTCTGCAGGTCGCTGGATGCGCTGCTGCGGCTGTCATTCTTGGAGTGTTCCCTCTCAGCTCACACCGATAGCCCTCCCTCAGTCCACGAGTGGCTCAAGGGCCTCACCTCGTCCCCCTCGCCCCCAATGTTTATCGACCTCCCACTCTGGACATTCTGGCGCCACCGTCACCTCTTCTCTGCAGGCCCCGTCGCTACAGCACACTTCTACCGTTTCATCGCCCGGGCGATCTCGTCTGCATGTCTGTCCGAAAGCAGCTGCAGCAGCACTGCTAGCAGAGAAACGCCCCTCAACGCTCCCGCACTAGACGTGTCGCGGCCCCTGACATTCCTCGACGACATGTGTGACGGCGTCACACTGCCCACTGTGAAGATGCATGTGTGTGGGGAGGGGAAGGGGGGGGAGACCAAGCGGAGGAAGCTGCATAATGGCGTGGTTGAGGGCGGCCTTGGGAGTGTGTGCAGCGGTCTGGAGGGGATGGTGGGTGATCTGGTCGGCTGGCTGGATGCGCAGGAGGGTCAGGATGCCGAGGAGGGGGAGATCGGCGACACCGACGGCAAAGAGGACCTTACCGCCGAGCAGCTCGACGAACGGATCGCCGCGCTCGAGCTTGGTAAGTCAGTCAGATGAGCATGGCATTGATGAGATGGGGTGCACGCCGCCACGTATCGCGTCTCTCTCTGCTCTGCGTGTCCCTCCCTGGTCTGGTCTGCAGGGTCTGAGGTCTTCAACACACTGGGCCGGCAGTGGTCCCATGTCGGAGCTTACCTATCCTCAGCTACCACAGATCACTACTATACACGATTAGAATCGGCGCGAGTCAACCTGCTTACAAACGTCCTGCAATCCCACGACACCGAGGAGACGCTGTCTCTGATTCAGCGATGGTTCCTGACACCAGTGCGGAGGGCACGGCAGCACGCAGCGGGGTGCCCCTTCTCCGCCCTCTCAGCCGTCAAGTTGCTCGAGGCGATAAGCAGGGCTGAAAAAGCCGATGAAGGTGCCCGGTATCGCCTCATCGTCACCTTACTGACGGCCCTGGGTGTTGCAAGAGGCGACAGGGAGGGCAAGACGGTCACAGTGACCGTGGCTGTGGGGGACCACCATGTGCAAGCAACACCCCCCTCACTGCTCATCAAGAAGACCAGCAGTCTGCCGCAGAAGATCCGTGTGCCCATGCAGCCCCCCCTGCTGGCGCTCCAGCTGCGGGTCGCCATGGGGGTCAGTCAGCGGAAGGCGCGCAGGGACATGGGCAGGGGGGCGATAGAGGTCGCCATCAAGGCCGACAACCACTGGGAGGCCTACCGGTGCGCCGTCGTGTGCGCCACGGCCGGTGCCTTCAACGAGAGTGCAAATGCTTTCCTCCATCTGGCCGACAGGGTGGGTGGGGAGAGAGAGGGGCGTGAGAGCTCCTCTCATTCCTTACTTCCGCTTCCCTCCATTGTCCTGCTTGCAGGTGACACCGTTGTGGGCCTCGTTGTGGCTCACTGCACTGGCCGACATCACCTCAGCCTTCGCCCACGGCCCCTTATGGGACGCAGTGTCTTCGCCAGCCGAGAGAGCGTGTGTGTCCTCCCTTGGTCGAGCGCTGAGGTCCCTCGAGGCCATGCAGTCAATGCAGACACGCCACGCTTTCCCCGACGCGCTAGGCAGCATCGACATGGAGTTCCAGCTGACGTACCTGCAGGCAGTCATGGAACTCATGAGAGGTGAGTGAGAGCCAACAAGAAAGAAATGCGTCCACGGCCGTGCACGGCCTGCATCCAATGTGTGTCTTGTCTTCTCCTCATCCCTCTCTCT
Organism: Vitrella brassicaformis; assembly: GCA_001179505.1. Classification (NCBI taxonomy): domain Eukaryota; family Vitrellaceae; genus Vitrella; species Vitrella brassicaformis. The sequence continues at coordinate 28,235 of CDMY01000296.1, read as the reverse complement.
CCGTCAATCAGCTTTCGCACATGTGAGGACAGAGTTATCGGCAGCCCCACTGCCCTCGTCCAGCAGCAGACGACCGTCGTCCAAGCCACTGCTGTCGCTGGTTCGTCGGCCGACGGGGTGGGGAGCCCAGATGCCGCCATCCTTCTCTGCTCACACACACGGGGGGGCGACAGGCGATGGACATGGCAGCGACGTGGGAAGGGGCAGGAGGAAGACCACACTAAAACAGCTGCAGCTGCAAATCGCAAGGTGTGGAGTGGATGAGTCGGTGTGGCCAGCCAGAGTGTCTGTTTGTCATTCATGCGTGAGTCGATCGATATATATGTGGGCGTGTGCAGATTGCAGGGGCTTCGCGAGTGGGGTCACCAGCACTCCCCCCTCACACGAGCGGCCCTGACCCACTGGATACGGCTGGCCCTGTCGGCCCACTGCCTGCTACGCACCCATCGCCGAAGCAGAGAGTGCAGCTACGCCACCTCTGTGCGGCTGCAGGAGTGGTGGACGCACAAACACACCATGCAGGTCGGTGAGGTGCACACAGAACAGACACACACACGTGTGTGTGCGTATGTCATGCTCATGGCAGTGTGTGTGTTGATGTGTATTGGCTGACGTGTGTGACTTACGTGGCAGCAAGTGTCGCTGCACGAGGCGTCGGATTGGTGCGGCGTGTTTCAGCGGCTGCTGAGCCTTCCTCACCATCTCCCGCCCCGCTTCTTCTGCCTCGCGCCGCCCATCCGCCTCGCCGCCCGCATCACCACCGTCAGCAGCGCCGACAGACAGGTATGTGGGAAGCAAAGGTCAAGACCCACAGGTACACGTAGACACACGCACACATCCATGGCATGGTTGGTGTGGTTGGTGTGGTGGTGATGGTGTGTCCAGCGAGCACGTGATTTGCTGCCCGTGTTGCATTTGAGGGCCACAATGGAGAGGACCCCCACAACTGTGGCCGCTGGGCTGACCAAGGCAATGCCGACAGACGGTCTGCCAGGACACGCCAGCAGGAGAGCCAAGGAGCAACCTGGGTGGACACACGGCCCCTCCTCTCACCCTGTCGTGGGTGGGGCCGCCCCTCGCTCCATGGCAGAGGCTCAGGTCATTGGATGGATGGCCGCACCAATCAGACTGTATGTCTGTATGGTGTGTGTGTGTCTGTGTGTGTGTGTGTGTGTGCATCAGGTTGCGACCTATGGGCATTGGTGCAGCTCGACGTTCGATGTGTGGGCTATGGCCAAGTCGAGGAGGAGTGGAGGCGCCACGTCGCCCTCGCTGCGCCACGTCGCCACCCTGAAGGTGCCGGTGTGTCGCGCCTCTCTCTCCGCCGCACAGTGTGACGCCAGGCGGGTGCTGCCTGTGCAGGCAAAACAGGTACTTACGTAAGTACTTGCGCACCGTACCAACGTGGGCAGGGCGGGCGAGGGGTCGGGTCAGTTAACACAGATCGAATCAATGATGGCCGTGTGTGAGTGCTGTGCTTGGTTGTCCCTCCCTCCCTCGTGCAGTTGCTTGAGGAGGATCTGTACGTGGAGGCCTGTGGGTGGGATGAGAGAGGTGTGCGTCTGGGGCCGCCGGTGGTGCTGCAGCTCGAGGTCAAGCTGTGAGGGAGTGATGGATGGGCCACTAGCTAGCTACTGTGTGTGACCAAGGGACGGAGGAGATAGGGAGATGAGGAAGGGAAGCACAGACAGACTCCGAGGCGATGTGATGCATGGGGTGTGGGACACCGTCGTCCATCGGATCAGTGTTTGTCGATCGACCGCCGAGAAAACAGTTCAGTACAGACGGCCAACGTGTCGTCAGTGTATTCCCTAACGCGTGTGTGTGTGTGTGGGGCGGGGGGGAAGCCTTTTGCTCACATGTGTAGCAGACAGAAACATACATCTGATCTGATTCATCCGACCGACCGACTGTGTTGCATCGAGCTGTTTGTTGCGTCAACACACACCAATGAAGCCTCATGCATCGTCAGGTCATCCATCTAATCTACACGGTGTGGCACGCACACGACGCCACATCGCCACATCACATCCATCCATCCATCCATCCGTCCATGGACGCAGCGCAGCGTCTGCACGTGACGACTATCTATCTGCTGTCTGTGCAGCATGCAGGCCCGAACAGCCGCGTCTCTCAGCAAACCACCCCGCACTCTATCTAGATAGCCCGACCGGTCTCTACCTGTGTTGAGACGACTGCTGCTCCCTCGGTCACTCACTGCCAAATCATTCGCCTCCCTCTCTCTCTGCAGCTTGTACCTAC
>CDMY01000296.1:3920-25673 GCA_001179505.1 Vitrella brassicaformis | reverse complement strand
GGGTGGGGGGGGGGGGGGGGGGGGGGGGGGGGGGCAACATGACGGATAGGCCTGCCAGGGCTTGCCTGTGATGACGTATGCGGGGCACTGCAGGGGGCATGGCGGGTGTGGGGGCAATCACCTGTTGCAGGCAGAAACCAGACAAACAGCCACTGGCGCACACACGTAGGCAAGCGAGGGAGGGAGACATATAACATTGTGTGTGGATGCTTGACGTGACGTGACGTCGGCATGGATGCAGTGCAGTGGGTGCGAGTGGTTACATACCTCGGTAAAGGTGCCCTGCCCCCACCATGCTATCTATGAGTCACTTGGGAGGCAGCGACACGATGATCTCGCTCAGCAACTCGGGGTAGGCCTCCAGACCTGACTTGCCCAACTCAGCCTGCAGACCAGACGTACACACACACACACGCACACAGGTCGTGTCGAGTGGGTCGAGCTGAGCTGCTGCCTGTGTGTGTGTCTGTGTGCCGTGCCGTGCCTGGAGCTGGTTGAAGTGTCTGATGAGGACCTTGATGCAGCCGGCCTTCAGGCGCTCGGCGCCATAGACATGCGCCATCCTGTCGGTGTGTCACGATACGATCACAGTGGTGCAGTGCCCGCCACACCAGGCCTGGCACCTCAGGTGCCCTGCCTGACCGGTAGAACTGCCCTGCCCTGCCCTGCGCACCTCATGTGTGCGATAACGTTGTCCACCTCCACGCGCTTCATGACGTACTCCTCAACCAAACGCGTCAGACGATCCATCCCGTACTCGTGAGACAACTGCATTGCATACCCATCATGGGCCCATTCTCCCTCTGTGTGTGTGTGCGTGTCTTCGCCTTGACCTGCCCAGCTAGCTGTACCTTGAGCAGTGGCTCAACGGTGTCCTGGTCTACGATGCACCTGTCGCTGTAGAGGAAACACAAAAACGCCGCGAACGCCTTGGGCGTCACACCCTCGTCGGCTATCGGCACCATGACGCCACCATGACCACCACCACCAACAGAGGAGATCTGGCTGGTGTGGCCACCGGCCGCTGGCGATGGACACACACACACACACGCACGCGCACACACACACACACAAAGGTGCACACCTATAGGTCCATTGTAGTGTGTGTGTGATTGCTACCCTTTTGGATGAGTGGCATGATCTTTGCGCATCTGCAGGCGAGGATGGCGCAGTGGGCACGCAGCTGGGTGCCATGGACGTCAAATGTCACGTCAGCGTAGGCCGCGTTGCCGGGGCTCTGGACGGACGCACGTAGGTATGACACACAGATAGATCCATATGCCTCCCCGGCCTTTCCGACGACCTCCTGTGTGAGTAGCTGTGCCATGTCGTCGTTGAGTGTGCTGTGTGTGGGAGGGAGGCTCTTGACCACCTTGACGGCCTTGAATGAGTGCTGGTCAGCCACAAACAGCACCCCTACACAACAAACACAACCACAACCACACACACACAGCGATATGGGTGTCCGAGCCGGGGTGTGGTGTGGTGTGTGATGCACCCACCCACCTGATGTGGAGTCTACTCGCAGTGCTACGGGATGGACGAGGCCGGTGGTGGGCAGCTCCACCACCTGGCCGTTGTGCGGGTCGTAGCGCAGGATCTGCCGGGCGTCCGTGTTGGCGACATACAACCTGCACCAACACATAACTGGTCGTGGTCGTGTGTGTGTGCGCGCGAGTACTTACCTTCCATGTTTGTCTACGTCGAGCCCCAAGGCCCCCCTGTAATGGCCCGGCAGTGTCAGCACCCTCGAGTAGTCGCGCGATATCTGACGCAACCGGCCTGACCCTGCACACAACACACACACTCACACGGACACACAAATGTGTTGGCGGACTGACCTATATCGCTGACATATATGGTGCCGTCAGGTGCCACAGCGATGGCGGTGGGCGTGTCGAGCAGCGCCTCGCTCGACGGACCGTCCTCACAACCTACACATCACATACCAACACACACACACACACACACGATGGCTGCTCTGTCTGTGTGTGGTTCGGTCTGCATGGGGCGTGGCGTATACACATAACATACCCTGTGTGCCCGGGACGCCGGCAATGAGCTTGGTGGTCGGCTGCTGGATCAGCACATCGGCGCGGCTCCCCCCCACCTCCACATTAGCCTCCTGACCCACCAACCCCAACACGGAATGGACCAATGGGTGGATGGATGGGTTAAGCCCGCCTGCACAGAGATTTTCTGACATACATACCGAGTCGACGGTCTGAGTGCGGTTGATATTGACATCTGCGCCACTGCCACTGTGTGAGTACGGTGTGATGTGCTGCCTGAACTTGTGGTTCTGCTGGACGGTGATGGTGTTGGCGGGGTCGTTGAGGGGCAGGCCGCTCGACAGCTGCACCTTCCGGATGACGTGCTGGGAGCGGTCGCACACCAGCAGGTCGCCGCTGCTGTCCATCGCGACTGATGGATGAATGGATGACACACACACACACACATGGATGGATGGATGTGTGTGTGTGTGTGTGTGTGTGTAGGTGGTCTGTACGCCCGAATGGCAGGTCCCAGTGTGCGACGGTGTTGGTGGTGCCGTCGCTCTCCTGGTGACCCGCCGTCATGTCGCCACTTATCATGTCAACTGGACCATCCATCCATCCATCCACACAAACCGCTCTGCTGCCAGCAGGCAGGCACAGAGTGTGTCGCCTTGCCTTGTCTTACCTTCGCCCGTGTCATGGTTGAGTCTGAAGATGCCGAACACCCCCGAGTCGGCTATGTAGGCGTTGCCCGTCCTCTCGCACACCACGATGCCCGTGGGGCTCTTGAAACCCTCAGCACTGGTCGCCAGAGTCGTCACCTGCCAGGCCAGACACACACATCCCATCACACCAACCCAACGCCCACGCCAGCCCGGCCCGGCCCACCACATTGCCGTTTGGCGTGATTTGTTTGATGCACGAGTTGTCAGTGTCCGCCACTACCAAACTGCCGTCCGGCGCAAAGCTGAACCCAAATGGTGAGTTGAACATCGCCTCGCCGCTGTGACCTGCACACACACACATCCATCCATCCATCCACACACACATACACGCCAGATAGACCTGCGTGATTCCCGCAGGATTCGTTGCCAGCGATGAGTGTGGTCTGGCCGGGCCTGCTGCAGAGGGCGTCGTCAAACCATCCAAGGTGGCTTGACGTGGCCGTGATCTCCTCCCTGCTATCGTCGGTACCATCACCAGTGTGGTTCAGAATCCGCCAAACTGACAGACAACGCATACGCCACGCGCGACAGATCTGTGTGCTCACTGTGCTAGGTGCGTGGAAAGTGTGGAGTACCATCAGACGACTCCAACGCCATCCGCGTCGCTTTGTGCTGCAACGCCGAGAGTAGGGGGGCCACACGGCGCGAAGAGATCTTGGCGGGGATGACGCGCGAGCTTGCGTAGATCTGCATGCGAGAGCGAAGAGCAAAATGGCTTCGTCCCGTGCGTCGCAGCCCGCCATGGTCATCGATACGACGAGTGGAAAGATCCTGAGGGTAACCATGACAGCTAACAGTGACGGCAAACAAGACTCTCTCTCTGTGAGAGCGGTCATCATGTGTGCGCTCTCGTGCCTTCAGAGGGATGGCAAGTTCGATGGCGACGCCGAGGCCGTGGCGGCGGCGGTGGGCAAAGTGGTGCGGAACACGGGAAGGATGATCAACAAGGCCGAAGCGCTTCACAGAGTCACTGGTGGGGTGAGAGATGACACACGATGCATGGCAGCAAAGAGGAGAGCGCAATTAACGCATCTGCGTGTGATGCGATGCGATGCAGTGACGTTTGAGAATGCCGAGTATGTGATTCTGCCGATATCGAAGGACGAAACGCGGGTCTTCAAGAAGGCATGACTGATGGACTGACTGACAAAAGCGACGAGCCGTGCGAGGATGAGGGACTTCTTTGTACAGCTGGATGCCCGCCTCGTTATTAATCGGTAGCTGCTACACAGTTCTGTGTTGTCGGTTTGTGTGGCGAGGCGAGGCGAACCTCGATGAAGGGCGGGGTGGGCGCGGCAACAGACACATACACACCCACTGATTGACGAGAGGAGAGATCGTGTGTGTACAGAGAGACAGACAGACAGACAGACAGACAGACAACCGGTGCGATGCATGCCATGCGCTTTAATGATGGCAGGCAGCTGTTGCCGGCTGGGTAACGTAATGTGGAGTTGGTGGCTCGGTTCGTTCCTGTCTGCCCCGCCTCCTTCAAAGTCGCGACACAAATCGTAGCACTGGGCCGTGTCATTGGCTTGTGTCGCGGACTGGTCAAGGTACGTGGAAGGGACGGATGAGATGAGTCAGTCCACCATGCCGACAATCACTCGGCCACTCATTCAGTCACTCACATGCACAGTCGCACGACACGCACACTCATCATCCACCCATTCCCCGTCATTAGGTCATGAGGTGGGTGACTCTAGCCGCCGTTTTGTTCGGGCTTGTCCTTGATGCTCTCCTTCTTGCCCTCCTTGTCCTTGTCCTTGTCCTTGCCTGCGGCGGCCGGCGCCTCCTCTGGGAAGGGCAGAAACTCCTCCCCACCCATATACGGTATCTGACGGACGGACGGAGGGAGGGAGGGAGGGAGGGAGGGAGACAAACACACACACGCAGCGTGCTGCATGTCGTCGTGCGAGGCGTGCTCCCTCCCCCACTGACTCACTGACTGACCAGCACTCTGGGCACCCTGACGCCCGTCGGTGTCTGGTAGTTCTCCAAAATGCAGCACATCGTCCTGGATGATGGACAGACAAACAAACGAACGAACGAAGGACCGACATTCAACTGATTGATGTCGAGGCATTATGCGCATGAGTTAGGCATCACCTACCCACCTTTGTGAGGCGACCAACGTGGCGTTGAGCATGTGACAGTACTTCTTCTCCCTCTCGCCGGACTTCTTCTGCCCGTGACGCACCTCCAACTGACGCGCCTGCACACACACAAACACACACACCTCTGTGTGGGTGTCTGCTGTCGATCCGATCCGTCTGTGTGTGCACCTGGCACTTCACCTGGTAGTCAGTACAGTTTGAGCATGAGACGAGCTCACGGTAGGTCTCGTAGCCAGGGAACCAGGCCTCGAGGTCGTACTTCTTGGCCGCGGCGTCGTTCAATGCACCGGACACGATGGCGATCACCTGACCACACAGACACAGACAGATATGTGTGTGTGGTGTGCAGGGTGTGCAGGGTGTGTAGGGTAGGGTACCTTACCTGGTAGGGGAGTTCGAGTGACTGGTAGAACTCCTCTGCGATGCCGATCATCTCCTCGTGCATCGCCCACGACTCCTCCTACACACACGACACGACACGACACGACACACATGACACGCACAAGTACAAAAGTGTGTGGGTGATGCTTATGGTGCTCATACGTACGGGTGAGGTGATGCAGAACTGCTCCACTTTCTCGAACTGATGCACGCGGAAGATGCCCCACATGTCCTTGCCTGCAGGCGTGGGTGGCAACCACAACACCAACAAACCAGCAGCTCTCAGACAAGACACACCCCACCCCATCCTCCTGCCCACCCAATGAGTGTCTCTCTGCCCATCCACCCACCCCCCACCCCACCTGATGAGCCGGCCTCCTTCCGGAAGCACGTCGACACACCTGCATACCTGCACACACACACACACCAACGAGGCTCGTGGACATCGATGGATCTGCACCTGGGGTAGGTATGGTGTATGTATGGTGTGTGTCGGTGCGGTGGATGAGGATGGGCGGGGTGTGGTGTGTGTGTACCTCTTTGGGCATTCGTCAGGCCGCAGCCAGTCGCCCCTGTGGAAGGCGCTGATGGGCTGCTCGGAGGTGGCGATGAGGAACATGTCGGGCGTGCCGTCGCTCTCCTTCTCGCCTGACTGCTTGCCGGGGATCTAACCACAGAGAGAGAGAGAGAGAGAGGGATGGGAGGGTGCACATGTGTTGATGTGTTTATCAAATTAAGGTGCCGCCACCCACCTCACCCCACCCTGTAAAGTGTCTCTTCGAAGTCTTTGAGTTCAGCCGTCTCGTTCATGACATCCTTCTTCATGAAGAAGGGCGGATACAGCGGCAGGTAGCCCTTCTTGATCAAAAACTGCACACCTGATCAGATCATTGCAATGCAATCAAAGCAATGGATGGGACGACACACACAGAGCCGAGGGAGCAGCAGGCTTGTGTTGTCGTGTGTGGTGTGGGTGTGGGTGTGCATGACGTGGCGGGGGTACCGTAGTTGATGAGAGCCATGTTGAGCATCACGCCTGCACCCCTCATGAAGTACCCACGGTGACCCGCACACAAAGCACCTCGCTCCGGCTCGTAACCTCAACACACACACACACTCACACACACAGATGCAGCCCAGCCATCACCGCAGCTCTCTGTTGTCATGTTTGTGTCAGTCATGTGTGCAATCGACCTCACTCACCGCACAGCTTAGCGAGCACTTGGTGGTGGTACAGCCTGCCGGGCGTCTTGCCATCAAACACCACTCGGCTGGGCACACCCCACCTGCGCACCACCTTCACACACACACACACACGGAGGGAGGGATGGGTGTGGTGTCTGCGGTTGGTGCGGGGCGCACCTGCCTCAACCTACCTGGTTGTTGTCTTCGTTGTCTGACACGGGGACCGAGGGGTGCACCAGGTTGCCAATCTTGTGCAGCAGGCTGTCGCGCTGCCCGGCAATCTACATAACATACATAGCCAGCCCAAAGAGATCATTAGAGCCATCCATGTGTGTGTGTGCTTGCGTCCTGCACTGCACTGCACTGACCACGTCGACTTTTTTCTCCTGTTCGGCGATGTTGGCCTTGACAGTGGCCACTTCCGCCATCTCGGCCTGACGGGATGCATCGCATCGCATCGCACACAACACCACCGCACGGACACACGGATGATTGTGACTTGAGTGCCTGCCCTGCCCTGCCAACCCCACCTCGCAGGGGTCGTCTTTGTTGTCCTTTTTCTTCTTGCCAATCGCCTTGTTAATGTCGTTCATCGTCTTCTTCATCGACTCCATCTACACACACACACACACACACACACACACACTTGTGCGCCCCTGTCTGTCTGTCTGTCTGTCTGTCTGTGTGTGTCACCTGGTAGAGCTCCTGCCGCCATGAGTTGTCTGTGGCGATGATGTCGTCGACGACCTTAGGGTCCCTGAAGCGCTTCCGCTCGCTCTCGCGCACCTCATCGGGGTTGCCGCCCTTGTCCTCTCGCAACCAGTTGATGTCAATCTGACACACACAATTCGCCGTAAGTGATGATGCACACACACACACACACACACGCGCAGAGGTATGAGAAGCGCACAGCGGATGCACACAGAGGCGGTGCGTGTGTGTGCGGCGTTGAGCCTCCGTCATTGCTTACGCCCATTGATTGCTGTGAGTCACTCAACAGCGCAGTCACGTGTGTGACTCAATTCGCCGCAATTCGCTGCAGACGCTGCCTTGCTGTGTCTTGCAGAGCCTGTTGCCCAACAGATCTGCCTTTCTCGCGACAAAACTCTGCCTCATCTGCGAGCTCATCTCGCAGGCGTCCTGGCGAACGGCAATGTCGTCATCTGGCGCAGCAGCCCCGGCATCGTCCGCCGGGGTTCATGGATCTGTCTTGCTGCCGTTCGGGGACGGCGCCCTGCTGCTGGTGTGGGCCTTCGTGCGCAGTTCGCCGCACTGGAGCTGCCCGGAGGTGCTGTGGTGGGAGGAGGCGGGCACCTATGTGGTCAAGGCCATCAGATTCGACGAGGAGACCTTCCAGGTGAAATGAGAGGAGGGGCAAACCAGCGACGGATGTCAGAGTGTGTGTGTGTGTGGTGTGTGCTGCCATTCCATTCCATTCCTTCAGGCGTGTTCGAGTGAGGTGCTGATACCTGTGGCCAACACGGATCACCTTTCGATCGACAGGTCAGTCAGGTCGGCATCAGACAAACTCAGAATGGATGGATGGATGGCCTGTGTTTGTCCCTCCCTCCCTCCCCGTCCCCTGTGTGTGTGTGTGCGTGTCTGTCAGGTGGACAGGTTTGGCCGAGGGCGGTTCGAGCGGCAAGTCGCTGGCATTCGTCGACCCTGAGGGGCAGGTCGTCTTCTACCGTACGCTACGCAGCCAACAACATGACACATGACACCACACACACTCGGCAGACACATACAGGGGCTGGTCTGATGTGGTTGTGCCTCTGTTTTGTGTGTGTCGCGTCCGTCGGTCAGGTCTGAGCGTGGTTTCGTCCCCGGCTGATGTGTGATGTGAAAGGCCATATATGTCTGGTCTGCATACATACCGGAGGGTGAGTTGAGTGAGGACACGCACTCGTGTGTGTGTGGTGGGGGGGAGGCCCACCCCGGCCCGTGATGCATCAAGATGGTGGGCCGCCAGCCAGCAGGCTGGGCGGCGCCTGAAGAGAGAGAGATGTCAGTGTGGAACCGATCCATCGAAGCTGCCTTCCTGCTGAGGCCGCGCACACAAAGACAAGACAGGCAGACAGGCAGACAGCTGCTTACATGCCCTGACTGATTCGTGTGCAGATGTGACACAGCCATGGCGCCATGGTATCTGTGTGTGTGTGTGTGTGTGTGTGCAGGTGAGGTGGCTGGGGGTCAGATCTATCTATGGGTTGGGGCGCGACGAAGAGACTACATTGCAAGCCAAGCCGGGTGGGTGCAGTCGCTGCAGTGACTGACTGCACTGCAGTGTGTGGTGGTGGTGGTGTACTGTATCTGTGATGGATTCCACATTCACTTATGTTACACCGACGTCCCCTGACGACGCAAAACGAGCTTTTTAAGACTGAGATAGATACCACACCACATACCACAACACACCACACACCTGCACAGATGGGCTCCTGACGGCTTCGTGTGTGTCCTGTGGATCCTTGCTGTCTGTGTGTGTGTGCGTGTGTGCAGGTGTGTCGACCATACCATCCACTCCACGGCAGCTGCTGTGTGTGTGCACACGAGGTGGGTGCGAAGCGACCACGGGCAGGCAGAGAGGGTGTGTGTGTGTCGTTGATGAGACCGTTACTTCTCCTTCCACTGATCGAATCGATCGGTTCGGTGATGGACACACAAACTAACATACGACTCGGACTGAGACACACACACACACACACACTTACTTCTGCCCATATGTGTGACGATGCACTGACAGCTGCGCGTACTCCTCTGGTGCGCTGTGTGTGCTGTCTTACCTGACTGACAGGCAACGGGCGTCAATCCCTCCGTGCGTGAGAGCCGAGAGCCGAGCCATCTCCTCTGTCTGTCTGTTTTATCGACACACATCAACGCAGCCTGGTACTCACACACACACCACCAGGAGGTCAGGCAGGCAGGCAGGTGTGTGTGCGTGCGTGAGTGTGTGGGGGTCGGTCCCTCCGGTCCAGTGATGATATCGTTTATCTGTCAATCCTCTGTCGGGCCCGCGAGGCCCTGTGGAGATATCACATCCTCGTTGAAGTCTGACGGACCAGCCAGCCAGCCAGGCCTCGTTCGTGTCTGTCTTTCTGTCTGCCTGGACTGGTCTTCCGATAATGTATGTTGGTATATGTGTGTGTTATGTGTGTGTGGACTGATTGGATGTGTATCGAAGCCACCCCATCGTCCTGTTTTGTTGGGGTAGTTCAAAGCCCATCCTACAGCGAACTGAATAGATTGCCCTCGGGTGGCGCCACCCTTTTCTCAATAAGGGGCGCGTCAATCACAGGGGCAGACAGGACACACTCAGACAGTCAGACAGATAGACAGTCAGTGAGTCAGACAGACAAGAGCGTGTGCATGGCTGTGCCCATGGTTGGGGTGGGTGTGCTTCGCGCCACACGTAGGGAGGGTATGGATGCCCCGTCTTTGTCTGTCTGTCTGTCTGCATGTGTGTGTGTGTGTATGTGTGCAGGAATGTATACGCAGGCAGATGGAGTCTGAAGGTCCTCAAGCAAGCTTATGTCATGCATGGATTTAGTTGCGTGAGTTTCGTCGAGACTGGCTGGCTGGCCTGGATTGGATGAGTGGAGTGGGAGTGGTCGAGATGGATGCGGGATGCATTGACAGACAGATGAGATGAACGAGAGGAAGGACACTCACAAAGGTAGCTTATCTGTCTGTCATCCTCCTTACCCACCCAATCCAACTCGATGACCGACACACAGACAGCCATACATGCCATGCATCGCATGCCAGCACGCACACACACATGTCAATGTCGCCACACAACACACGACACACAGCCACTGCGGCACACGCGCATACACATCTTAACACAACACGGCAACGAGGCAACGCGGCAGAAAGATCCACACCCAACAAGCGTTAACCGACAGGCAGGTGTGGAAAACTTGGGTGGGCTGAGAGGAAGAGCTGGCAGTCACCAGCAGTCTCCGTCCGTCGCTCATGCGTGTGTGGGTGTGCAAGGGTCGCCATCCATTGGTTAATGAATGTAATGAGAGCGAGTGGCATCTCATGTATGTATGTGACCATGAAGGTAACAGACGAGCGCCAGAGACACAGAGAGAGAGAGAAATGTGAGAAAGTGGGACCGGACGAGGAGAGAGAGCAGTGACATCGCACACCGACACACACACAGCCCGTGTCACTCGTTCATGATAAAAATTGCCCCCATCAATTTGTGTGTGTCCATCTCAGGCTAACTCGTCTGCATGGCAACCATGCGCTCCGCAGCAGCAATCCGATCAGCTTTGCTTCCATCTCAGTGGAAGCATCACTGATGGGGCTGCCACTGGGAAGCGAACGACCGCCACGCACGAACGCCAATCAGCACACCAGGAGATGCCAATCCATCCGTAGTGGACAAGCGAAGCGAGCAGCACCTCTCGTCCTTTCAAACATATCTACAGGCTGAGTGAGGCTATCCTATCCCGCAGCAACACGATGACCGACCAACACATGAATCCCCTGCCCCTGCCTGTGTGATGTGATGCACACCAGCGTCCCTTGTTCAACATTCATTATGATACACAAACCCAAACACAGCACAAGACAGGACAAGACAACACAGCACAGCACAGCACAGCACCCAGACGATCCATTCGTCCTGAAGGCCCGCCCGCACACATCGACGAGCCCCACACACGAAAAAGATCTCGCCGTCATTGCCCAAATGTGTCACGCACAGGTGTGGACACCACAACCCACCGCAGTGCCAAACCACAGACCCCAGGCGGCCAGAGAGATGTGGCCATACCAACAGACGAAAAATGCCACCTCCCTCCTGCCCCTCCGTCATGATTGCCTCCTGCCCACCAGCTCCCTCAGGCGCCGCGTCAGGCTCGTGGCGTCCCCCTTGCCTCCCCGCACCGGGATGGGCAGCGGCGTCAGCTTGAATGTGTCGCAGATCTTGCCCTCAACCGTCCGAATGCTCGCGTCCGATATCGAGAAGCCCTCATTGGCAAAGACTTGGGTCAATGTCGCCACCACGCCCCTTTTGTCGGGCCCCCTCACCGTGCACCTGACAGACTTGCCGCCATCCTCCACCTGCACGTCCAAGTCGACCCCCTCCAGCTGCTCCACCGGCAGCCCGTCTCCGCCCTCCTCCTCTCCGGTGGTGGGGGGAACCTCGCCATTAAGCGTGAAGGCCGTCGCCTGCTGCACCAGCTCGGGGTGGGGGTGGCCGTTGGCCTTGGTGGCGTCTTTGCTGCTGTCCTGCTGGCCGCTTGCAGATGGGGGAGGGGAGGGGGAGGGGGCGGGGGCGGCAGCTGGCGACTGTGGCGGAGGCGATGAGGGTGTGGCTTCCTGAGGGCGCGGTTGAGGCTCCTGTGTGCTGGTGCGGAAGACTTGTGCTGAGGTTGACGGGATGAGGTGTTGGGGGGCAGTCCACGTTGGAGGAATCGACTCCTGTAAAACGAAGCAGGCAGGCAGGAGAATACATGGATGAATGGATGGATGGACAGGCGCACGTCCCTGTATGCGTACCTGCACTTCTCCGATCCTATGGAGGAATAGGAAAGCATCCGTCCCCCACTTGGGCATCGACACCACATTTAAGGAGCCCCCGAGGTACTGCGCGTAGAGCCTCGAGAGAGGGAGACCGCAGCCAAATCCAGCCAGCGGTGATGGCGGCCGCGACCCGCCGGCAGGACCCGCTGTAGCTCCTGATGGCGCCGGGGTGAAGGGGAGGGCGCCACTACTGATGGATGATGTCAGACACAAGCAGATATGGGTCGATCTGCGTGTTGGTTCTTGTTGTCTTACGTAATGGCTTTTGGCTCAGACGCGGCCGCCTGGCTCTCTCTGAGCCGTTCCGCAGCAGTCATCTTGCCCTCGCCGCCATTGCCTTGTTCGTTGGGCGGAGTGCGTGGTGGTGGTGGCTCCTCGAGGCCTGCGGTGAGTGCCGCCCATGGGTCGCTGGGGTTGAGGGTGGCCGTACTGTAGAGATACGACCAGATCTTCTCCTGCGCCGCTGGGTCGATACCTCCACCCTCGTCAGAGATCTTGATCGCTACCTGGTGTGTGGGTGGGACACACACAACAAAACGAAACGGTACACGTGTGGTAGGTACTCTGCCCTGGGTTTGTGTAGCCTGGGGGCGCACCTGTTCGTTATCTCCGGCGACGACGACCTGTACCGGCGGCAGGTGCATCTCCTTCTCGTCGAGAGATCCGCCCCAGCCGCCCTGCCCCTCCAGCCCACCGCCAGAGGCCACCGAGAGCGGCATGCCCAGGCTGTCGTCATAGTCGATGTCGAGGGAGGCCTTGTCGCTGTTTCGGTCCTCGCCCTTCAGGGACGCCAGCACACGCTCCCGCCGCCGGGCGTTGAGGGCGGTCTCCACAACGGCACGCATGGAATTTTTGGCGAGCTCAAACAAGATGTAATAGAGGTACTGACACGGGACACCCCCAACACACCATGACATGTCATGACGTGTGCGCGAAGACAGAGGGTGCGGTGCGGTGCGTGTGTGGGTGGGGTGGGTACCTACCTACCTGCGATATGTATGTGAATTGTATGGCCGTGCCCTGGTTCCAGATGCGGACACTCGGGCAGATGCCATAGTGGGACCTGCACAGCATCTCGGCGTCCTGCGCAGCCTTCCATATGATGGGAATCGGGTCGCACGACTTGTCGATGATGCCTGCCAATTGAATTGCACCATAGACACACAGATGGACGAGTGTGGGAGTTTGGGAGAGTTGGATGTTCAGGTAGGCAGCGTGCATACCATACCGGCTCGGTGTCCCCTGCAGACGGCAATGTAGTGGCTCGACAGCATCTCGGTGCCGATGCGAGAGAGGAAGAACGTGTTGAGGAACGTGTCCACGTAGGGAGCAGTCAGCCTGACACACGCAGTACACAAACACAGCTGACGGTGGGTGGACTGATGGTTGGGTGGTTACTCCTGGCTGGCTGGCTGCCTACGTGGAGTCTCTGTTCCTGAGCTGCCGTATGCCCATAACGAGCTGTGGCACCACATGCGAGTGACGCTTCTTGACCGACTGAATCACCCTGAATGACGCATGGACAACAGGCGCATATACATGAGCATCCTCCCCATAGCTCCCTCCGTCGCTCCCTTTCCTCTCACCTGGTGAATTCCCTCTCGTCTTCCCAGTTGGACATCCTCAGCTGCTTGAAGCTCTCGCTGTATGTGCTCTTCACCCTCATCAACAACGGGATGTCCTGATAGCCCTGCAGGCTCTCCAGCTGCTTCAGCCGCGCGGCAAACCGCACCGGTAGCTCCTCGTGGATGAAGCGCGCGGTATCCCTCGGAGTGTTGAGGGCGAGGATGTCCCGCAGCGACACCGATACCTGCTTCTTGAAGGCGAAGTGGGTGATCTCCGAGTCCAGCAGCTGATCCAACCTCTCCTTCGATAACGTGACGGAAGGTGCGGATAATGCGGCTGACGGGGGAATACTGGGCAGAGGGATGCTAGATGAGGTATCTGGAGGGGGAGCGGGCGCTTGGGATGGCCTCGCGGGCATGGAGAACCCCGGCAGCGGACTTGAAATGGCATGAGAGGGCTGAGGGGTTGACGATGCAGATGCAGCAGCGCTCGAGAGGTGCCGTGCTCCTCCCTTGGCTACTCGCTGGGCGGCCTGCCTCACGCAGTCGGCCACTGGCCTTATCGACATCCTCGCGTCGCCGATCACGCGCGCTGGAACCAACGCTATGCTAAGTCCTCGGACCTGTATAGCGAGCAGCCCAGGGAGCCAAGCAGGGGGAAGGAGAGGCAGTCGCCCTTTTTGCGAGCTTTGAAGTCCCAAGGCTTAGCGCGCAACCGTTTTGTCGTCGAATTCGTCCGCGACGATGGCGTTCCTTGTTCGGTCACCATCACAGCGGTATGGGTGTTTCAAGCTCTACAATGTGCTCAAGGTTTTGCAATCAGCCAGAAAGTAAGTTCATTGGGCTGGGGCTCTTCCTGCCTCTCCTCCCCCTCACTGTCCTTGTTTTGGCAGATTGCGTGACCGTGACTTCCTCAACGATATGTTCGACCAGATTGATGAAGACGACAATGGTTTCATCGACGAGAATGAGCTCCACGAAGCAGTCAACAAGTCAGTCATCGCAGACCCAGAGAGAGAGGGAGACAGTTCGAACAAAGGCAGAATACGCGGTTGCTTTTCTTCTTTCCTGGTGTCTCTCATGCCTGCAGGTATCTGGAGGTCGATATGGAGCTGGACGAAGTAAATGTTTTGTTGCGACAAATCGACAAGGACCAGAACGGCAGAATCGAAAGAGAGGAGTTCATTGACTTCTGCAACCGGATATCCACACGAGAACAGCTACAACGCCTCGTCAAGACACAGCGCGACCTTATCAAGTCCCAGAACTTCATCAACCACCTCTTCAGCCAGTTCGACGCAGACGACTCGGGCACAATCGACGGCCAAGGTCCATCATAATGGAAGAGCTGCCACTCCCTTTCCTGCGTATCCCCTATCCATCCTGTAGAGCTGCAGTACGCGGTGCAGTCTTTGGGTCTGTCTCTGTCTGCCGTCGAGATCCGTCGGCTGCTCAAACGCATCGACAGGGACGGCAATGGGGCGATTGAAGTCGAGGAATTTCGCCAGTTCGCCAAGCAGGCCAAGGACGCTGAAGAGCTCAAGAGTGTCATAAAGGGATGGCAGAGGCAAGAGGTCAGCATTCACATGCATACACCGTGTGTGAAGGAATCGGTCATTGGTTGTCGGTTGTGTCTCCTTTGTCCAGCTGTACAAGTTGCGAGCCCGTCGGTGTTACTTTTGTGTGTGTTTTGCACTGCTGATTGCGAGCGGGGCATTCATGAGTAAGACAGGCACCAGGGGCCAGGGGCCGCAGACGCTGCTGTGGAAAATGGCCTTTGGTAGGAACAGATAGGTAGTCGTACGTTTCTGCGCGTTGCCATGTCTCCCCTCCACGTGTGCACTGCAGGTGCATCGTTGGTATTTACGTTGATCTTTATGGTGACGGGGCAATTGATACCCACATATGTTGTGCGCAATGCGTGTCTCCTCCTCGAGATCACACTGCTCAGGTCGGGTGGTGCGTCCTTGCGATGGATGCTGGAGCTTGATGGAATCCGTCTGTCGATGCGATGAATGCAGGTGGAATCGTTTCCGTAGCGGCATTGCCATCGGTGTGTGCGCAATCATCTGCCTGGCAATGGGCATATCACTGACAGCGAAGTAAGCCAGCCCACAGACAGCAACACACGACTCTCTTCGGTCGCCCTGCCTGCGCTGCAGGGACAATCGGGATTTGTATCCTGCACTGGGCGTCTTCTGCGTGGCGCTGTTGGTGTTTTGCGTCATGTACTTCTTCAAGGCGGAGTGGTCGATGAAGGCTCCGTATGATTTCAACGACAATCCATATGAATATGTCGTGGCGCCCGGCGATCTTGGTTGGCGAGGGAAACAAAGGGAGGGAGGATAGCACACCAGCCAGCAATGGCTGCTCGTGTCTCCGCCGTGCAGAGCTTGGCGCGAAGAAGGAGACGCTGCAGCTCGGACAGGGGAAATTCAGGGTGGGTCCACGTACCTAGCCATCACACGATGCAAATTCATCGCAATATCCCCTTTCACTCAGGCCAAGCCCCGCGACAGTGAAGATATCTCCGCCGCCGCCCTCACCGACCGGGCGCTCCCCATCTCTCCACGCATAGCCCAATCGTCCGCCTCAGGCCAAGGCAGCGACGCATCGCCTGCGTCCTCGGGACGGAGGAAGCTGCATCGCGGGGCGTCCGACGAGTCCCTCGCTTCTGCGAGGTCAGCCTTGTCGGCCAGGTCGGGGGCCTCGCTGTCCTCAGGCACATCCAAGGGCAGCAAGGGCAGCAAAATGAGCAGGCTCAGCAAACTGTCGGCCTCAGCTAAGAAATCCATACTCGAGGCCTCACGAACGATTGTGCAGGTGAAACGATGGAAACAGACGTCTCTGGCGTCTTTGTATTTGTGATTTTGTGGGTGTGTAATGTGGTGTGCTGCTCAGGAACCTCCACCTCCTCCGCTGGGCATAACGGTGACGAATGTGACGGCTGGCGCGTGTCGTGTGCAGTGGAAGGCGATTGGGGAGAAGGACAAGGGAGAACCGAATGGACCCATCATTCACGTCTCGCCTGCACAGAAGAAGGGTTCAGCGTTGCCCCAAGTGTATGAGATAACCCACTTCATCGTCAGGTGAGACCATTGAAATCAAAGAGGCTACCCATCCAGCAGCAGCAGCAGCTGGATGCTGGCTTTCGTTGCAGCCTTGCGACTGTCGGCTACCGGGCGATCGACGAGGCTGACGAGACCGCCGCTTCCACGGCATACGGTGAAGACGACAGCGAAGAGCCTTTCTTTGTCGATGTCCTCACCATCAACGTCACAGCACACGGCAACAAACACTACGCAGACCTCAAGTCACTCAGGTGTGGTGTGGTAGGGGGTATGGAAATCCACACTTATAAATGTCATGAGTTGTGTGTCTGTCTGATTGATTGAATTCAGACCAGGTCGAAGGTATCTGGTTCAGATGGCTTCAAAGTAAGAGAGACACACATACACTAAAGTGATTTATGGCCTCGCCCCTCGCCATGTGTACTGTACGTACAGGAATTACTTCGGCCGCGGTCCGCCCAGCAGGCCCGTCTCCTTCTGCACCCCCATACAGCACAACGACCCCTCCTGCTTCCTGTTCTCCCCACAGCCCGCAGTCATCTCGTCCCCGCCCCTCTCACGCACAGGCCACAAGGCCACCATCCAGGAAGCCGCCATCCTTTCGCCAAACGCCACTTCACGGCAGCTGGGGTCTTCCTACGCGGGTTTCCGCCGCAACAGGGACAGCCCGACACACACGGCCCTTCGCGCCACGCTGGATCCGCTGAGAGCCACCGACCGGAGTATGTTCGAGGCGCTGAGGGCAGCCAGCTCTGGACGTGAGTACAGCCTGCCGCCGACCCTTCCCCCTCATCCACACGCACTTTTCGACACCGAGACAGATGCAGATGAGGCAGAAGCGAGGCCGATATCTGCGGGAAGACAGACGCTGCGGGCCAAGATGCGGGAGGAGGCACTCAGAGGCAAGCAGGCCTTCGTCTCGCCGCGACCGGCTCCCTCCCTCACACCATCGGAGTGGGACACCCTTCGCAGACAAGCAAAGTGACTGTGCAGTACATACACACACGTGCACGTACATACACACGTGCACATACCACAACGTTGTTGCAGCACACCACCAGTGGTCTGCTCAATGGAGTCATGCAATCCGTGATGCAATAGCATATTTGGGCTCACAAGTTTCTCGAAACACGTTCTCACGAGGAACAGACTCCTTCTCATTCAAACAGACTCCAGAATGGCCAGGAAGTGGGGGGACGAAACGATACGAATGATGACGCATGAGTGCAGCAACTTGCAGTCACTGCAATGTGGTTCTCTGACCAATCAACCGCCCGACGGCCGCAGACAACCAAGCAACACATGCGTGCAGCATGCACTGATTCTACTCTCCTGAGCCTTAAGCTTGCCACTCCGACCTTCAAGAAATCACCCAGTAGACAGATACAATTGTCACACTTGTTGCTTGTTGCTTGTTTTGGCTGTAAGTGGTGACTCAGTGATATACAGTACAACGTTAACTTTTGCTCATTCTCGCTCATTTTCGCTGAGGTAATGATTGCATATCTATGTTCAGCTTGCAATCATCAATCACTCATCCATTCACCATTGCAAAGAGGTCTCAGAAGTGAATGACTCATTCAATCATTCGTTGACTCATTCATTCACTCACTTCCTGGCCATTCTCGAGCCTGTTTGCATCATTATGGAAGGAGTCTGTTTCTCGAGAAGTGCCCTGAGCGTTCGTAAATTCGCTCTGCGAGCCGGATCGCTGACTTGTCGTTGGTTCGTTAACCTCACGGGGCTCACGTTGACCGACAATGAATTGACTTTGGATGTGTATTTGATGTAATCAATCGCATTCATTCTCGATGGTATACAGCAAGGCCGTGTTGGCTGTGAGAGTGCAAGACCCTCAGGGTCAAATCTTCGACAGCAGAGTGCGAGTCGCAGTCAAAGACGACACAACCGTTTCAGACCTCAAAGCCAAGGTAGGGAAAAAGAATCGCACTCCCAGGAGAGCGCCAGACCTTCATGGTGATTGTGCATCTGTGTGTTTCTGTGTGTCAACTGGGTGTCATCTATCCATCCATGGTGCAGGTGAATGCGAGCATCTCTTCCAATCCCGCTTTCCAGCAGCAGAAGGACGGCCACACACAGCACCTGACGGCATCTCACATCAAGGCCGGAGAGGACTACTTGGATGACGACCTGCTCATCAAGGATGGCATAGAGGATGACGACACTGTCGTCGCCTGCACCGTACCCGCGCAGCCACCCTCCCCACCAGCACCGGCACCAGCACCAGCAGCAGCTGCTGCTGCGGAGGTTGGCAGCGCAGAGGATGGTCAGGGTGGCGTCAAGCGGCCTCTCGAGGTGGCGCAGCAGCAGGAGGGTGCTGATGGTGTGCTGGACGAGGAGGATGAGTCGCTGGTCGAGCCCAGGCCGAAGCAGCCCAAGGCGAATGTCGATGACGAGGCCGACCAGGCCACTGCAGAGGAGGAGCAAGAGGAGGAACATGGAGATACGGTGAGGGGGGAACAGGGTATCTCACCATATCGGGAAGATGGCAAGACGTGCGGGCCTTTCCGGTCTTGGTTCCCTCAGGTATCCATTCGCTATGCAACTCTCGACGGTGTGAGTTCGGTGCAGACATCCCGGACGGCTTCTGTCGAGTCACTCAAGGCCCAGATCCTCGAGCAGGAGCGGCCCGCTCCTGCCGCTGCTGCGGCTGCCAGCGACCCCTCAGCGCCCACCAAGCCACCCGTACACGTCACTCGGAACAATGTGTGTGAGCTGGGGCCGCCTGGCGACTGTGTGTGGCCGTGCAAGTTCACCGAGGGCAAGAAGATCGCATGCAGACCCAACAGCTGTGACCTCCTGGCGCGATCAGAGGGTGGGCAGGGGGGACGAGGCGGCACACAGATCTGCGTACGTACGTCGCATCCGTTGTCACGTACCTGATTGTGTGCAGAGGATGCGGACGACTTTGACGAGCGGTTCTGTGCATTCTGTCGCGAGCCACTTCAGGGGCTTTGTCTGGCGCGCTCGCGCGAGGCACAGCCACACACGGCAGGTGACCCCGACCTGACGCTGGCCACTGTGGGGGGTGAGGATGCGCCGGGCGACGGCCATTTCGCTGTGGAGGACTCGTGCCCGCTGATCAAGAATGTGGGCTGTAGCCACGTGTTCCACTGGCACTGCCTGTGCAACCACTTCCAGCACACTCTGCCGCTCACAGGTGGGTTGGTTGCCCTCCACGGTCGATGCAATCATGGCTCCAACGACCCCATGGGGGACGTGTGTGTTGTCTTGTTGCATGTATGAATCTCTGCAGGCTACCGTACTTGCCCCACCTGTCAGCTCGGCTGGCGGTTCACCACACCCACCGTACCCGAGACCAGCACCAGCACCAGCAGCAGCAGCAGCTCCTCGTCATCGAGCAACAGCAGCAACCTGGCGTACGAGTTGGAGGTGTTCGCGCCATCCGCCGCACTCTGTGGCGTCGGCCGCTCAGATGCTGACTGGCAGCGCGTCACAGTCAGACTCGACTCCGGAACAGGCCGAAGGTGAGACTCGTATTCGGGAGTGCTGAAGGGTCTACTAGCTCTTGCATCGTGTGTGTGTCGGTGCGTTTCAGGAAGCTGGCGAGTGATTTGGCCGACGCGTTGGGGTTCGACGCCAGCCAGTGGGGCCTGCGTGTGCTCCAAGTCGGGACCCTGACGATTCCTCTCGGACAGCTCCCGGGGCTCTACAGCAGCTATGATCCTGTCGTGAGCAGCACACACACACACACACACACAACGCTTCCCCCATCCATGCTGGTCTGCCTGCCAGGGTCTCAAGATCCGCGAGAAGGCCAACATTTCCGTCCAGATGCTGCGCGAGGCCGCCAGCAGCAGGCCGCTCCGTGTGACGGGTTTCCTGTGCTCAGCTCGCCGACACGCCTTCAAGCTGGCCGTTCAGCTGCAGCTGCGGCTGCCGGCGGGCGTCAGGGTCACGAACCGCGCCAACGGTCTTGGCAATGGCACCAACAGAATGGAGATCGTCATCAGCAGCGAACACCGGCTCGACACACTGGTGCACAAAGTCAACAGAGGCACGGGTGAGAAAACGATGGAGGGAGGAGGGAGGGAGTGGGGAAACATGGGGCATCGGTTAATTCGATATGCACATGATTGATTGATGGATGGATGTGGTGTGGTTGTGTGTGGTGTCTGTCAGGCATCCTCGCCCAGCAGGTGCGTCTGTCGTGGCCCGAGACGGACGAGCATCCGCCCATGAAGCTGCAAGACACCAAGGGCCTCACCGTGCTGGACCTGCTTGCCATGCAGGTCGGTATGCACATCACATGCACTCCACCCCCATCGCCTGCCTGCGAGACTCTCGTGTGTGTCGTGTATGTATGCTGTATACTTTAAAGATGGCCCGCAACGATGTTGACGGTGGGACCAAGTTGGAGTTGGATGTGACGCAGGCAGACATAGAGGAGGTCAGATTCATCGTCGACATTTGGAGGTATGCTCCCCGTGCCCCTTTCGTGTGACGCGCGGGGCAGTCCCTCCGCTCCTGTCTGTGCGTGCTTTCAGTGCGTACCACCGGATGCCGTATGGCAGCGGCAGATGGACCGTCCAGCAGCTCATACAACACACCAAGTGAGTAACCACACCACACCACAGACAGAAGCACACGCTGTCCGTCTTCTCTCCCCTCGCCCGGTGTGTTCAGCTTGGTGCCGCCGCCCTCCCCATCCGTCGACATCTACGTCAATCTGCGGCCGACACTGGAGCTCGAGAGACCACCCGCATCTGTCACTGCCGCCGCGGCTGCTGGCGGTGGTGGTGGTGGTGGTGAGGATGAGTGTGGAGACGAGAATGACACAGTAGCCGAGGAGGAGAGCGGTGGTGGGCCCTCCTCGCCCCCAGACGAAGAGGGGGAGGTTGGAGGAGGACCTGCTGATGTGAGTCACCAAGAGAGAGAGAGAGAGAGAGAGAGAGAAGTCGACATCACAAATGAGTTGTGGGTATGTGGTATATGTGTTCCTGTCTGTGCAGCGCATCTTCGCGGCGTCGTCGGATTGGTCGTGGCCCGTGAGCGATCAGAGTGTGGTGAAGGTGCAGACGGACAAGGGCGTGAGCACGCTGCTGTCGTGCCTCTACGTCCTCTCGGAGAGGGCCGACAACGACACCATCAACAGACTCACTGGTCGGTGGGCGGCTGGGCGGGGGGAG
>CDMY01000295.1:503507-530505 GCA_001179505.1 Vitrella brassicaformis | reverse complement strand
TAAGGCGAGATTCGAGGGCTCCGTCTGATCCTTCTGACCACGGTGTGTGTTCGGCACACAGCAACTTCAACATCCTGATAGAGTCTTCAAGTATTACCGTCGTGCGAGGGAACCACCATGGATGACATCATTTTGAACAAAAATGAGGCCCGGAAGGCCGCCGCGGCACTGATCTCCGAGCTCGACGCCAGGTGAATGGGAACGTGCAGTACGTGCACATCAGGTGGAAAGGAGGTCGGTGGGTAGCGATTTTTCCTTTGAAGCACCACCGTCGGCGAGAAACACCATGAACGACATCATTTTGAACGAAAAGGAGGCCCGACAGGCCGCTACGGAACTGATGAGGGAACTCCGGCGTCTGAATGGGAACGTGCAGGACATAAACATCCGGTGGAAAGGACTTCACTGGAGGGGGAGCTGGGACGTCGACGTGAAGGGCTCGAGGACCACGGTGGCGGCGGCGTTGACGCCAAGGGAGATGGAAGAGGCGCTGTGGGTGGCAGTCCAGCGCCGCAATAAGCTGGCGGCTCGATACGGCATCCTCCCCATACAGCCGCTGCGTAAGAGGGCGATGAAAAGCCAGTAGCTCGGGCGACAGATTGACGAATCTCTCTCTCTCTCTGTGTGTGTGTGTGTGTGTGTGCGTGTGGTGTTTGTTGATGTGAGCAGAGCCTGCCGCCGCGGAATCCGCCACTCCGCCACCGCCGCCACCGCAGCTGCCGCCCTCGAAGGCAGTGCGCATCGGTCCCCACCACCAGGTGTACGTCCCGTCTTTCTTCAACCCCATTCCCACAGAACCCCCAGCGGTCCAGGCAACACTGTGAGCCGGTGGGATAGACAGAGAGACGATGCATTCACTACAATGAATGTCTCACACACGCTAGAGCCGCCGATGTGTTCGAGACAGACACATGCACCGTGTAGCCTGCCCAGCTGCTCTGTATGGTTACCTGTCTGTGTCTGTGTATGGCCATTAGGGAGTGGCGCCCAGATTGGACCCCCAGCGGCCAGGCTCGCAGCGAGGACGACTTCGCTCGACTCAGGAAGAAGTGCTTGGGTGTCCACGGGGTGGGACGCGCTGCACATGAACCACATCCCCAAGACCATCGACAGCGCCTTCAAGCTCAACACTGACCTCAACACTTACGCCCTCAAGCAACAGGCGTGCATCGCCGCCCTCCGGGACCGGCACATCGTGAACGTCTTCTGGGGCTATGACAGACAGGGCGTGCAGGAATCCCTCAGGCGGCTGCAGCACGCCACAGCCACAGCCACATCACCCACATCACCCACGGCCATGACGGACACCGCCGCCCGACCCTCTGTGAGCGACGTGGCGGGCCGTGTAGAGCCGCCAGTGCAGTGGAACGGCGAGACGGAGGTGGTGGTGAATCAGCGTGTGATGGCGGGGGTGATGCTCGACAAGTGGCGGGAGCTGGCCGAGGAGGCCGCCAGCATGTTGCCTTGCGAGTGTGTCGGGTGCCCAAGGACGGACGAGGGGGACAAGTGCGGCAAGTGGGTGAGTCAGTGACCGACAGAGACTCATCACGGAGTGGCGTCTCCATGCAGGCCTTTGTTTTGCGTTTGTTCTGTGTGGTGTGGTGTCAGGTGTCAGTGCGATAAGTGCGGCAAGAACGTGGTGGCCCTCGATTGTGCAAATCGCTGCTTACATTTTATATTGGTTGACAGACAGTTCACTCTTTCGACCACTGACGTACCTATGCGGTCGCAGTCAATAGGAGTGGACAGCTATGGGGCCGTTTTGCAATCGTCCTTCAATTGCACGTATGTATGCCTTTCACTGTCGCAGGCAGGCACCACATCGCTCACTCTTCACCCACTACACACACACACACACACACACACGTGCAGCCCAGCCATCTCCCCTGTCTGTCTATCCACTCCACACACTGCACACATACCCGCACGGGCCATCCATCCCTCCATATGGCATATGGCCCTGGACGGTCTCTCTGATGTCCGTCTATCCATCACGTCCCTCCCCGCCACCGCCCGCCCCTCTCGTCCCCCCACTCTCCCTCTTAGCTCCCGCACGAGAGTGCTGCTGCTGCTGCGTGTTGCCGTGCAGCTTGCAGAACACCTCGCAGCAGCGCTGGAAGCCATGTGCGAGGAAGGGCCCGCCGATGCCCAGGTCAGGATGGAGTGCGAGCCGCAGGAGGCGTGCTCGTGTGGCATTTGAGGGGAGGGCCTCGTGGTCGAGCTGCTGCAGCCACGAGGGCACTGGCCCGCCGCCATGGATCATGCGGATGGCAGCTGCAAAGGGGTGGCCGTCACCGTCACCGTCTTGGTCGCTGAGGCACTTGAAGGGTGTGAGCCAGTTGATGCCGTGGGCCGACACTGGCAGAGACAGCGGACCGAGAGCCTGCTGCATGCCGCCGTCGTACCACAACTGCTCCTGAAGACGAAACAAGAGAGAGAGAGAGAGGCAAAGGTTGGTTGGTTGGTTGCGACATGTGTCTCCCTCCCCTTGTCTGTCTGTCTGTCTGTCTGTGGTGATGAATGAGGTATGTACCTACCAGCTGTGCGATCTCTTCTGGGTGGGAGGGCTTGGCGTTGGGCGATGCGTAGTCCTCGGGCCACGCCGCACGCTCCTCGACATCGCGACGCCTGATGAATGAGAGCAGCCATTGGATGACTGGATGCACAACTCTCTCTGTCTCTGTATCCTCTCTCTCCTGCCTCTGTCTGTCTGCAGTGGCATGGATCGGCCAGCCACCCACCTACCTACCAGTCTTCAGGGGAGATGTCGTCTGCAGTGGCCTCGGTCAGGTGTAGACAACCAGCGTAGATCTGGACACCACAACCACAACACAGCCCGCGTGTTGAGTTGATGTGTCCATCCATCCATCCATCCGTCCATTCATTCGTTGATGCGATGCAATGCCCCCCGAGTGAGGGAGGTAGGTACCCATTGGATGGGGTATTTGTGGGGCATCATCACCTGTATCTCCTCGCACGACACCAAACTGACAGACACAAAGCACATCACATCAACACACCGCAGGTGCTGTATGTGTTCATTTTGACGCCCGCCCGTGTGAGTACTTTGTCTTGAGGAAATCCTGCATTCGAGCAAAGGGGCGGGAGGGTGAGAATTGCGTGCACCAGCCACCATCATACTCACAGGCATACCTTCTTTGACACGGCCTGATGGTGTTGGCTGAAGTATTGAGCGATCTCTGCAGCTACCTTCTCACGATGTGCCTGCAAACACATACACATGCGTACACAGGACAGGACAGAATAGGACAGTGCCTTCACTTATGTCCTGTGGGTGCGAACCTTTGCCTGCAGTCTGAGTGCAAGGCTCTCGTATGGGCACCCCAGCAACGTCAACTCACTCTCGGGCATCTGGAACCACACACCAGGCCACACACCGCTCATCCATCCCTCCCTCCCTCCTTCGTCTTATCCCTCCCCACCGGGTGGTCGCTATGGTTCCAGGGCAGCTTGGTCAGAGATTCTACGAACTTGTCGCGCGTCAGAACCAGCCTGCCAGCACACACAAAGGCGCAGTGGGTCTGCAAGAGTGTCTGTGTCAGGTGGGTGCAGCCCGCTGCCCGCCCACCAAGTGTGGAGCCGCGGATTGGGTGCCATGTTGTCTGTCTTGACGATGGACTCCAGCAGCTGCTGCCGGTTGGTCTCGAGAAACTCCTCCAGACTACTCTTGAACACCTCAGACGTCGGCAGGCACAACGTTCTGCAGACAGCCAGCCAGCCAGCCAGCGACCACACACATCCATCCATCCATGCACCCAAATCTCTTTCTCTGTTCTGTTTGGTCAGTACATGAACATCTCCTGTTTGTCTAAGATCCGCAGCGGCCTGTCCCATCCGGCGGTCTGGCCAATCACCTGCAGCCAGCACCGACCGACACCAACAGCCATTCGTCCGTCTATAGTGTGTGACGAGACGACGTGAGTGCCCAGCTGCCAAGCCTGGCCAATCCATCCAGCTCAGCATCCCCCTAGGTACATCGTGGAAACTCTCCCAATCAATCTCATCTGCACACGACACCACACGACACACGTGCAGGTGAGCACCAGTAAGACTGAGGATGTAATAGGATGTATCTCCCCCCCTCTACCCATGTTATGTACCCTTGTGGACGCTCCTGCCACTGCCGGATGCGCTGCCTTTGTGTGTGGGCAGCCGCGACTTGACCTCCAGCAGCCGCTCGTACAGCTCGGTAGGACCGGCACTGCCGAAGTACAACTGAGGTGGACCACACGCACAAGAAAACACAAAGATGGTGTCATCTGAGTGAGTGCTGATGTGATTTGTATCTGCTGACCTCACCGAGCTACCTACCTCTAGCGCCTGCAGCAGCTTCCTCAGCCCATTCTGGAGGCGACGCTTCTCCCCATAGCTGCATCGACCAAGGGAGAGGGAGGGGAAGCACACCAAAGCCGATCTTCCTTCCCCATACGTGTGTTGAGCCCTCCCCACCGACCGCAGCTGGGATACGGCCTCCTGGTCGCTGCCTCCCCATAGCGGAGTGCTGCAGCAATACATACCATTCACGACAACAGAAGGAGACCGGGGAATCGGGTGAAAATTCCATGTGGCCGCATCCTTCCCTCACTTGTTCCACACGGTCTCCAGCACCATGGTCTCAATGAAGGGGCTTAAAGGTTTGGCCGGCACGTTCTGGATCACATGCTCAGGCACACACGGCTTCAAGTTCGGCGCCAATAGGCCTGGCAAAGAAAAACCGCGTTGATGTCCTGCAGGTGAGAATGGAATGGCGGTGTGGTTACCTTACCTCCCAGTTCAGAGGCTCTCGTCAGACCCAAACGCCCCTCCTTGGCTGCAATGACCACAATGCAGAGAATAAATAGGGTGTTCATGGAGGGAGTGCATCCACTGCATCGATCACATGGCCTACGTGGCGGAGGAGGGTCCACCAGCCTGCTGCCCGGCGGCGGCAGAGGGTCCCAGCGCATCGACGCACGAAAACGGCTAAGCTCGCACCTCGTAAATTTGCTCTCGCACCGTACGGACCATGGCTCGGCCTCCTGCGCTGCTGCTTCTCGTCTCGCTGGCGTCCTTCGGCGCCGTGAGACCGACAGCGGCGGCCGGCTGCCTTTCGCCGAGGAGAGCACCCATCCCAGCCTCCCTCTTCGAGGAGCTCCGCAGCCTCCTGGACGAGAGGGTGCTGCCCAAAGGGAGCGAGTCAGAGGCCTTCGACGAGGCCGCTGACGCGTGCTGCGACGCGCACTGGGAGTGCTACAGTGCTGAGGGGCAAGGCAAGCTGGACTGCGACAGGGGGTTCTACAAGTGCTTCAGGGGGGCAAACGAGGACAACCTGCCTGAAGCAGCTGTGCCCTTCGTCCGCAAGATCGCCCTCCCGGCCGTGTTGTCTGCCGCTTTGTCGCCGATGGGAGACCTGGCCTTCGAAGCCGCGCAGACCAACGACACGCACGTACAGGATCTCTACGACGCGATGCTCTCACTTGAGAAGAAGAAGGATGACGGCAGCAGCAGCAGCCAGCCTCTCATCAGGCGGGTGGCCCTGATCGCGTCGCTGAGTGCAAACAACCTGGAGCTCGCGAATGTGACGCTCTCAGCGGGCGGGCAATTGCCGTCTGACGCGTTCCTGGGCGACACGAGGTTCATCCCAGCACTGACGGGGTTGCTGCAGGGCTCCTTTCAGCGGACCAGCCCTGGCGAGTTCGGCGCTGTGGTGATTCTCGACGACGAGGTCTTCTTGTGTGCCGAGATGTCCGATGACCCGACCGACTCGTGTTTCCACCTGTCGATTAACGTCACGACGCCCAACCGCTTCAGCTACCCCCTGTTTGCGCCGACTTCGTGTGAGGGAGAGAAGGATGGCACCACTTGTCAAGCACCCCGCGGCCCGGAAAACACCAATGGATGCGGTGACTTGACTGACTGGAGTAGCTAGTTCTCTTGATGGATGGCATAGGTGTGGTAAAAGAATGGTTGTGTGTTCCGTGGCGTGGCTCCGTACAGGCACTGTCGAGGTTCTCGCGTTCACACAGGCGACGTTGGAGAAGCTTCTCTCTGACGAGGGGGTGGCGCTGTCGAACCAGTGCTGCAACCAGCACGACATTTGCTACACTATCTGCGGTAGGTACACCCACACAAGCCGAACACCTGCACCGATGCAATGGCGCTTGTGTGTGTCTGTGTATGTGTGCAGGGGCATCCCAGAGTGAATGTGACCTGGTGCTGAAGGAGTGTCTGCTCAACGTCAATCTGTTTGACCCCTCCCCCGCCATGCCTTTCGTCGCCTTCACTTTCTACGAAGTCCTCAAGCTCTTCGGGGGGCCGGCATACGGCGACGGGCAGGACATTGGATGCTTGGAGTGCCGGGACGGCGTCTGTGAAGGGGTGCCTTCCCCCCAGGTGTCGCGGGCACCGATCGACGCAGCCGAGAAATCCCAGTTGCTGGCTGAGGTCACTGCGGCGCTGCAGAAGTCCTACGTGAGGCTGTACGGCGACAAGGAGGGCACCAGCATGAAGCTGGCATCGGTGGAGCTGCTCATGCAGGCCATGGCTCGGTGATCCACCAAGACTGGATGGACAATCGGTCGGCTTTTTACTGATGCGCACATGCACACGCATTCACACCGGCGCGTGCACACACGTGATGAATGAATGCATGGTATGGATGGCTAGAGAAACCACGACATCAAGTACTCGAGTACGTTGGTATACATACCCTCCACGGGGTGGGTGGGTAGAGAGTGCACCTCCCCTCCCTCAGTGGGGTGGGTGGGCCTGTCTGTCTGTGTGTGGGCATGTGATGTACGTCTTCACACACTGCTGGGCTGGCTCACATCACAAAATTGAGGGGGAGGGATGGACGCAGAGTGAGCCCAGCCCTCATGATGTGACTGATGGGCGTCCATGTGTGCTGCCCAGTCCGTCGGTGAGTTGGTATTTTTTATCTTTGACATGTAACCTAGCTCAGCTCAGCTCAGCTCTCGTGGATAGGGGAGGGAGGGGAGGTTCTCCTGCGTTGCCTACCGATATACGTGGATGTGTCTCCCCTCCCCGTTAGCCCCGGGGGCGTCTTCGTGTCTGTAAAGTCAGTACTAGTCCGTGTGTACCATTGATGGCATCTGTCAATGAGTCAGTCCATGTGTGTTATGTCAGTCATTTGTGGGGTCTGTGACTTTGTGGACGATGGGTACGGTGCGCACCTGTTAAGCCTGTTGCTCATAAATTTGACTGAGTGACACACAGACGTAGACGCTGACGCATAAAGCGCACACAATCACACATAAGCTGCACAAAGGACAAAGATGAGACGGTTGAGATGAGAACACAGCCGCGCTGCTGCACAACACAGGACACGTGCACACGGTTGGGCATTCTCTGTTTGCACGCAACGACACCCACCCATGGCCACCCACACAGACAGACACAGCCCCCTCTCATGGATGGATGGATGTACAAAAGATGTTTTGCCTTAACGATACACTCGGCCGGTGCAGACAGCTACAAAATCCACAACGATACCCACCGCCCCTTCCACACACACAAACACACACTTATTTTACGTAAACGCCGGAAGGAACGCCCAGGCACATCACATCGGGAAGGGGGACGGACGGATGAGACACGAACGGGTCGAGACTCAAAAAGACTTCTCTCTCGCTGTCAGCCACAGACAGTCAGTAATTAGACAGAGAACCATCTGCACAGCGATACACAACACACATCGCATTACATCGCTGCACGTGTGTGTGAGGTGACGTGAGGTGTGTGTCGGCGTGGTGGAGTGGACCTGGTAGCCTCAATTGTTATAGCTGGATCGGAAAGCTGTGTGGGGGCCGTGGGGCCCAGATGCCCTCAAGCGCCTCGAACGCTTTGGTTCCGTTGACGAAGCCAAACCCTGAACAACACACACACGCACTCGGCCATCCAATCCATTCGGGGAGTGAGACACGCCTGTCTGAAATTGATTCGTATCGTCCACACCTGTTCTGAAATCGAAGCCCTCCGAGTCTTCGAGCACCACTATGTCTGCACCAGGGAGGGATTCACAGCCAACGGGCACCGATGCGTTCGTTCATTGTGTGTGTGCGCCTCCATTGCATTGCACACCCTGCATGTCTTCTGCCGTCGATTCCAGGAGGCGCGTGATCTGCTCTGGCGTGAGAGCTGGCTCATTCCTCACGCGTTGTCTGTCGATGATCAACCCCGCCAGCGCCGCCACATGAGGCGCCGAAGCCGACGTACCGAAGAAGTTGGGGAACCTTCAGCCACACACACACACACCCATCCGCCGACCCGCACACAACCGTCAGACAGCGCGCATGTGGTTCTTCCTTGCTGTCTGGCTCACCCATCGCCCTCTCGGTCTCTCTCCTCCCTGTTCACTGGCGGGAAGAAATTGGTGTTGGCGCCGTCTTAAGTTGGGGATACACACACAAAAACACACACACACACAGCAGGAGCCATGAGGGCAGATGAGATGACGGGTGGGGTGGGTGATGTGTGCTACAAGACACGCTTAATGGACCTCCATTGCTGGCAATGGAGCCCTTTGCCGTCGGTGACCTCCATTGCTGGCAATGGACCTCCATTGCTGGCAACAGAGGCCCATTGCTGGCAATGCAGTTCCATTGCTGGCAATGAAGGGCTATTCCCAGCAATAGACCCATAATATTGCCCAGCAATAGGGTCTATTGCTGGGAATAGCCCTTCATTGCCAGCAATGGAACTGCATTGCCAGCAATGGAACTGCATTGCCAGCAATGGGCCTCTGTTGCCAGCAATGGAGGTCCATTGCCAGCAATGGAGGTCACCGACGGCAAAGGGCTCTATTGCCAGCAATGGAGGTCCATTAAGCGTGTCTTGTATGTGTGTCAGTCACATCGCATCACATCACATCACCTGGTCCGCAGACGTTGGGCTTCAGGCGTATTTCTGGCTGCTCGAGCTTCTCCCCATCGGGGCCAAACCAAATAAGCACCCCCCCTGCACGCAGTGCAGTCCACACACATACACACACACATACACAGGCATGGCATCCATCCGGCCGCTGCGTGGCGTGCACTGCACAGCACAATCGACGCACCGCACCTCTCGACGAGAAGTCATTGACTCGCGATGGTACCGTGCCAAATTCAGTGGTGTTTAGGTACTCAGCTGCACCGACAGCCGTCGCAGTGCGGGCGTTGGAATGACTGACCCACACACACACACACACATATAGACACACAGAGACACCAATCTCCAGTGTGTCTGTGTGCAGATTACCCGTATGTGGTGTTTCCGAAGAAATCAGGCTCAATGAGTCCGACTGGCCAGCCAATTGGACACACAATCCGATACACACTGTGGTTGGGTGGCCGGGAGCTCACTTGTGGTCCTTCTGAACCAGACCAGCCCAATATAATCTGGATCGGGTGGTGGCTCCTCCACCCTGTAGGCAGGCAGACAGGCACCTATGGGTGTCTTGCGTCATGCCACTCACTCACTCACCCGGCGGGGATCAGCTTGCCGATGCGAAGCACGAGATTCTCGCCGGGGCCGGGATTCTGACCCACCGTGGCACCACACCAACAGGCACAACCAATCAGTCAATTCCGTTTTCGTCTGCCACCTACCGTGAAGAAGATGACTTCTATAGGGTCTCCCCTCTCGATGAAGTCTACGCCGCCCGCCCCTTCGAAGCTGGCCGTAATGGGTACCAAGTCCTTGACCGACTCTCTGAACGAAAGCCATACCATTCACGTGATCGTTCAGCCATGGCGACGGCTGGCTGGCTGATTCACTCGGTGAAGATGAAGATGTCAAGGTCGCAGAGTTTGCCCGGGAGGCCTGCGTGGCATGGAAGCAAAGGAGAAAAAATACACGACGACTGCCTGCATGCTGGCCACGCAGCTGACCTTACCAAAGACACTGGCATACTGCCCATCGGTCGATTCATGACGCAGACACACACACGTAGGACATCACACAACAGCACAGCACAGGGCAGAAAATTGGCCGAATAGTGAGTGCGTCAGCTCAAGCACATGCGTCTGTCTCTTACGCGTTGGTCCCAGTTGAGGATGCCGAAATTGAGCCTGTCGACCTCGAGGGTAAATGGGAAGTCGATGGAGTCGGTCTGGCTGAACTTGTGCCACTCGTACTCCAACTCAACTGACAGACAGCATCACACACACAATCAGTCGGCCATTTTGGTTCGCTGACTATCGAGATGGCCTACAAAAGCCGAAGCTGATGTTGTTCCTGACGCCCGATGAGTTGTAGTACTCTTGTATGGCCGAGTCGCCGTTGTTGCCGGCCGAGGAATAGTAGGCCTTCCCTGCCGCAGACACCAGATCCACCGCCTGGGCTATGATCTGATGAAGGCAAGAGCGACACCGACACAGATACACGCACACCCTTGCTGAGCTGCGGTCAGTGTCGGTGTTGGTGCCCTTACGCCTGACATGACACAACAGACATAACAGTGTTGTGTGCCGTGTGCTGTTGTGTCAGTGTCGGTGCATTTGGGCGACCGTCGGCAAACATCGGCTCTGGCAAGTCGATGACGTCATCGACGATCACCTCGCAGCCGAGCTCGGCCAGGTCCAAAATGCCTGGGACACAGACACACACACACACACACGCATCTAGATGGATGGATGGATAGCTCGGCCTCTGCTACCGACCTTGGGCGAAACTAGCCTGCGAACGAGAGACAACAGAGTACGTGGTACGTCTCAGGTGAATGGGTATCAGCAGCATTCATTCCATCACCTTACCTGTCCGAGAAATGCCTGCGGCACACACACATATATCCACTCTCTCATGTCCGGAAAGGCAAGGCTGCTGCTGGCCTGTGACCACATACCGTGTGAAATTCGAATTTCGGGCAGCCAGGGACCACGTCGAAACTGACAATGGCAGCAAAAGACAGACATTCATCGAGAGGGCTCGTCTGTCTGCCTGTCTGTGTGCGGCCGCTGGTCTGGTCTGGTCGTTGTGTCGTCACGTACGCCAGCTCCATCATGCCGCTTCCCTGACAGACAGACGCACAGAAGCAAACCACATGTGTTGTGTGGTCGGATGGATGGATGGATAGCTCATGGCGGTCTGTCTCACTGCTCACCTCGTCGGTGCCATTCCCCGGCAGTTCTTCCAACACCGTCACATTCGCCGGCAGGTCCCCCTGTTCGAACAGAGTCTCCGCATTGCCACGAGTGTCAAAGGAGTCCGATAGGAAACCGATACCTGACAGGACACAAAGCAGCCCAGCCGCACACACACATACACGAGCTGTGCTGTGCTGTTGTGTGTCAACTCTCTTTCGTACACGTGAGCGTTGACCCGTTGATGTCAGGGAACATTTCTCGCACCCGGTCGGTCCGCATCGACTCGTCCCCCTGACTCGTCACCTTACCCGCCAAAGGCACCGCCACTGAACCTTTCTGCCGCTGCGGCAGGCTTCTGAGCCGCCCCTCCAACCCTGTAGGGATGACCAACACTTGTGACGCGCGGAGCACAAGAATTCCGGAGATCCTGGTCATGAAGTCGATTTTTTCGACTGGCAGCCTCGCCGACACAATGTGTCGAAAGTGTTTGATGCCCGTGAGACCCAGAGAAGTGAGCTTCAAGATGAGGCCGCCGATGCCGCCCGGTTCCAGCCGCGACTCGTCGATGGTCATGTCCACAACAATGCCTTCGGAGGACACCTGCGTGGCGGTGTCTTGGGCAAACTGTCGCAGCGTGGTCTCGTTGCGGAAGAGGCCCCGCCATTGCTGAAATGACGGGCCGAGGAGCAGCCGCATCGCGCCGCTCTCGGCGCTGAACGGGTCGTCCCTTGCGAGTGCCGCCGACACACCCTGCCGTCGGAGGTCGAACAACCGCTGCTCAACGTGGAGGAAGTGCAGCTGAAAGAGCACTGTGTCGAGCTGAATGTTGGCGGGCTTGAAGAGCCGGCGAGCTGTGGCGGGGATGGACTTGACCAGCTGCGCGTACATGACGTCCACAGCGCCTGCAACACCCACAACAAGAACAGCCAGAAAGCACATCATTGTCAGTCTGCCTGTCTGCCCTCTTTCTTTCCCCTTACTCGGCTGATCCCGTTGTTCTTCGTCGTCCAGGTCAGTTTCGTTGCCTCCGCGGGTGTTGGGCTGCTCGAGCTCCACCCAAAGCTCCGTCTGGGCGTCTTGCGGCTCCTGCCCGTCGCATTGTGAGATGAGAAGGGCGAAGGTGAGAAGCAGCGGAGCCGACACCATCGGGTTCTTGTACTATTATTTCGGCGACGTGTAAGCTTCGGACTGCGGTTCACCATCCCGCGCGATTCTTTCAGTCAGATCTCTCATTCGTTGAGTCCAGCTGCTGAGGGAACGCTGCCTGCCTTTCGGCTGCTGTCGGGCATCTGGCGTCACACGAGTCCGTCCTGAGCAGACGAGTCCTTCTCATCCGCCGGTCCATCTTTAGCCACACACGAGTTGCGCTGTAGCTCCTGTTCCTCTTCCGGCATGCGTCAAGTCAGCATGTGCCGCTTCCTGCTGCCCGTCCTTCGCACGGACCAGGCGGATCAAGGGCACCACGCGGACACAGGTGAGATGGCCATCACATCACGCCACAGATCTGCTTGGACATGATGGTGTGCTGATGTGTCTTGGTTTTGATGCATGCCTTCAGATTTCACCACTCCCGAGGCGCAGGCCATCGCCAATGAGATCATCACACAACGACAGCTGGTGAGCCATACACCAACTCCGACCAGACAGCTTATGCATCCCTCATAGTGTGGATGTGTTTGCTGCTGTTGTCAGGCGTCCCCTCCGCCGAATGCGTCGCTGTGCGGCTTCCAGCCAGAGAAGCTGGCCAACGTGTGTGAGCACATCCCCACCCACGAGGCCATCCGGCTGGGCCTCATCAACAAGGCCATGGAGGACACGTGCCGCTCGCCGTTCCTCATCCGCCACCTCGACGTCACGCCCGAGTCGCACAGGCTGTGGCGCAAGGCACCGACGAGTGTCCTGCGGCAGCTGGGCGGCCGTCTCACCCGGCTGCAGAGCGCCACAATAATCACAGACGAGGAGGTCTACACGCGAGGGCTCGAAGAGGACCGGCTCGGCGGCCAACCAGGGGCCAATGACGACGCACTCGAGACGGTGCCCATCTTCGACGTGTCGGCAGGGGAGCGGCGGAAGCTGGATCGCTCCCATGGTCACCGGTCCGTGTACGCACGGATGCTGGAGGCATCAGCTGCACGGCTCAAAAAGTGCTGCCTGCTTGACGCCTCCCTTGGCGTGAGCGACGGTCCGCAGTCGAATTCTGAGATGCTGAAGCGACAGCCCACACTGGTGACCTTCGAGAGCCTGGAGATGGTCCAGATGGCAGGCGGCATGTGGTCGGGGGCAGCGTACAGCCGCCTGTGGTCCCTGCCTGCACTGAAGGTCTTCGTGACGGGCGGCTTTCACCCCCTTCTCATGAGCGCCTGGGTCGATCATACCCCCCACCTGACCCATTTCCAGCTGCTGCATGCCAACGCCCCCGTCTTCATCACCGTGCTCCAAGCTGCCCCCTCGCTGAAGAGCCTGAAGTCGCTGGGCGTGATCCAGGTCGGCCACAAGTTCGTCTCCTCCCACGACACGCTTCTGCGTGTGCTGGAGGACAAGGGCGCCATTGGCCCCGCTGGACGCATCGAGAGCCTCAGCGTGCGCCCGTCGTTCGGCCTTACGGGTACCGACGGGGAGGGCCAGCAGCAGGAGGAGGACCAGGACGTGCAGGCAAGTCATTTTGTCAGGTCAAGTCATTTTGTCAGTTCACCCAGGTCTTTTTGTCAGTGCACTCTAACCGTGTCTTCATTTGTCAAGTAGGTGCCTCGTGTGTGGTTCTCAACACCCTCACAGTGACCCCTGACTGGTTCTTTTCCTTTCTCGTAAATTGCGAACGTCAGGCAGCCACTCCTCCTGGAAGATGTCCTCCAACTGCCGCAGACACCGGCCTCTCTCCACCAGCCCCTCCTCACGGCTTGACACTTCCTTCAAGCATGTACACGCCCTCCGCCGCTGCTCCTGCGTGAGTCTGTCCAGCTCGATGACTGGCAGACAGACACGAATCCTGTTCTGACGACTCCAGCTGCTCATCTACATGCGGCATACTTCGACGACAACCTGCTGCGCCTCAGCCTGACGGCCTCTGACGTGCTGCCCAAGAAGGTAGTTCGCGAGATGGCCAGAGTGGCCGAGTCCATGACGGTCGAGACGGTGTCCAGGCGGCCAGCAGGGGTAGCTTTGGTGACTACGTCTTCGAGTCACTGACCTACTTGACCATATTTAGCCCCGCATCCGGGTCGGCGGACGGCGTGCTGCCCTCACTCCCAGCGGCCTCTGAGCGATGCAGCCGCCTCCCGCAACTGGAAACCGTCGACTTCCAGTTCCCGTCCGTCTACCTGCTCAGAGAGGGAGGGGTGAGGGAGCTGCTCGAGCCAGCTAGAGGGCAACTCAACAAGGCCAGAATCCTTCTCACCGACACACCCAGCAGATACGACACCAGCTACGCCACACCAGCAGCAGACAACCAGGCCCCGCCACAAGACGCCGCCCCAGGTGTCCTCGCACAGCTGGCGCTCGAGTGCCTGGACGCCATCGGCGATGTGGATGAGGTGCACTTGGGTTTTGTACCCCTGCATCCCGACCATGAGATCGAAGGGGAACTCTTACTGACCATATCCCCCCTCTACCGCCTCTTCACAACCCCCGCCCTCACTGCCCTCCTCCCGCCCATCGAGCACCTGACCATCGACACGCCCTG
Organism: Vitrella brassicaformis; assembly: GCA_001179505.1. Classification (NCBI taxonomy): domain Eukaryota; family Vitrellaceae; genus Vitrella; species Vitrella brassicaformis. The sequence continues at coordinate 515,742 of CDMY01000295.1, read as the reverse complement.
CTGCATCCACGACCGCTTCGGCAACGTGCAGATGGACTTCATGAATGCCGTCATCGCCAACACCCCTGGCGTCAGGGTGGTCCATTTCCATGAGGGGATGACTCAGGCAGTAGGAAGGAGGGCGCCATACCTCCTGCGTCACTTCCCGGCGTATTTGGCGGCTCGTGCTTTGGACGAGGCACTCGCATCCGCCGGATCACCGTTTGTAGTGGTGTCTGCTGATGAGGAGACACTCACACTGAAGCGATAGAGTGGGGAGGCGTCAGTGGTTGATGGAAGTAGGTGGGTGGTGTGTTGAGGTAGGAATGGGATCGGTGTCGGGCTCTAGAGGGCGGAGGGTGGAGGGACACGGAAGGCGTATTGGGGGTGCAGGAATGAGTAAGTAGTGTTTAGCTGGACATACCAGACCAACATTCCGCTGTGCATATGTTTCTGGGTGGCTTTGTGGATGAACCTATTGCTTTGTATGAATGTGATGAATGCACGCATTTGCGTTTGGCAGAGCTCTGATCCACTCAGAAGGGTCTTGTGATTAATGTCCTTCACTGGAGAAATCGACACTATCACCCGACACTGGGTGAGAGACATAGCACAACGACACTGTTCAGTCATTCACCAGCCACGCATCTCAGCAGTTGAGTCACCTGAAGAAGGACCAGCCAGACAAAGAGTCAGCCAGACACGGGACACACGACATACAGACAGACAGACCAGACATCGGAAGAACGAGATTCTCGTGAGGAAATCTAATCACACAGCACCATAGGCGACTGCTCGTCGTACCCCTCCTCCCCCTCATTGTCATCCACCACCAACACATCATGCTCTCCCCCTCCCCCATCCTCCCCCCCTCCCCCTTCCTCGTCTGCGCCCTCCCCCTGCTGCTGCCCGTCGGCATTTGGTGGGAAGGCCACCCGCTCAAAAATGAATGTGATGAATCCCCCGGTGCGGCGACGGAAGGAGAGCTCAAACTCATCCTCTCCCGTCTGACGCAGCCGCACCGGGACATCCCTCCTGCCCCACCGGGCGATCCCTTCGACACTTTGCAGATCCTTGTCGCGTACATATGGCTCAGACAGGTGAGCCTTTCCTTCATACAGGGCCCCTGACTGCCCTCCCTCGGCAACCTTTTTCACCTCGCAGAAGCAGAGGTGCGCCATAGTCGACTGCACCTCCACTCTACGCGCCCCTGTCGCCTGGTCGACGAAGCAGAGGATGTGAACGGACTGCGGTTCATCGCGGTCACTTTCACGCCACACGCCACAGAGGGGCTCCTCCGAGATGGCCAGCCGAGTCCCACGGCCACGGACCGCATTGCGTGAGGGGTAAGGCCCGTGAGGGAAGAGGCCGGGGAAGTATGGAATGGCGGGAACAGGTACACCGAGCACCTGCAGGGGTAGGAAGGACACACTGCTATACTTCTGCGCAGCTCCATTGTCTTCTTCACCTCCTCATCGATGCCGTCGTGTCCGAACGGGACCTCTGTGAGGTTGGAATCGTCGCCTCAACTGTTTTTGACCCGCCACCTGCACACACGGCACAGTCGCACAGTCAAACACGCGGAGAGAGAGAGAGAGAGAGAGAGAGAGAGAACACACACACACACACAGAGAGAGAGAGAGAGAGAGAGTGTGTGTGTGGGTGTGTGTGATGGGTATGTGCATTCAGCCATTGCGTCTTAGTGCCCTCACTTACACCCAGATGCCGTGTTCCGTCTTCCTCCACCCATAGGACACCACGGCGTGGGGGCTGTTGCCATCTCGGAATGTCGTGCGGCCAGAACGGCAGTCATACGGCTGCGTTGACGAACCAATGAAATCATCCGGTGGGCGAAAGCCTGGTGCAAACAAACAGGGGAACAACTCCAACCGTCGCTGCTCAACCACTCCAACCGATGCTGGCTGCTCACTTGCGACTACGACAGGCCCCTCGCGCATCATCCACCTGATGAGCGAGGTAAGAGCCCACAGACATACATCATGCTGTGGCATCCTCCACCACCGTACTGTACCTGCAGATTTCTTTCACCCGCTCATACGGCTCGAGTCCGTGTCCGAGGCGACTTGGGGGCGTTCCAGTCAGGCACTCCAGCGCATGAGCAGGATCCCCTCCGGCTTGAGCAGACACGCCACACAGCCGCAGAAGCCTCTCCTCACTGCAGAGGCAATTGAGCTCCGAGATGTCCTCTACGCGGCACCCGCTCAGCACGGCTTTGCACTTGAATGCGGTGGCTGCAGCATGGAGCCAGCACGTGTTTCTGTTCTGCTGGTCGACGGGCTCGTGGATGACTCCACCGAGGGCAAGGTGACAGCTGGAGTGGCAGTCATAGGACACAGGGAGGTCTTCGGGAGGCCGGAGGCGTGACATTCCTTTGTTTCGTCTCTCAAAAATTCACCCTGTCGAGCTCGCAAAACTTCAGGGTTTCTGAAACAGTGGGGTTCGCCAAATCCCCTGCTGCTGCCCCGATGGGAGATCTGAGCTGCTGCAGCGCACGTCAAGACCTGCAGGGCCAAGATCTCCACTGATCTGGCGGATTGGATGCAGGTGAGCACCTCTCTCCCCTGATCAGAAATGGACCCCCTCCCGAGGAGCGTCAAGATAGTCGTCCTGGGCGACGCGGCCGTCGGCAAAACAGAGCTGCTGCGCGTCCTCTGCCCCAACGACAACGGCATCTCCGCCGGCAGCGGCCCGCCTTCGCCCTTCGCAGGCAGCCCGGGGTCCCTTATGTCAGCCGAGATCAGGCGGCCCGCGGCGTCGTGGACGTGCGGCTGTCGGGTGAGCGTGCGCATTCATCCGCTGGAGTCTGGCGATGGCCCCGATGGCGGCAAGGGCGGCGTGCCCGTAGAGTTTTGGGATGTGGGCGGCACCAGGGCCTACGCTGGGGCGAGGAATGTCTTCTTTGATGGGCTTGACGGTCAGTCGGGGGCTACCACACACACACACACACAGAGGCGGACAGAGGGAGGATGTGTGGCTATTTGGTTTGTGTGGTGCAGGTGTGCTGTTGGCGTATGATGTGTCAAACCTCAAGTCGTATCGCAAGCTGAGCCAGTGGCTGATGGAGGTCTGCCAGAGGGCCGCACCGCCATCACGGGCATTCTGACACGGCGAAGCCAACAGAGATAAAGTCGCCCCGGATGAGCAGCCCGGCCCCGCTGCTGCTGAAAGGTCAGTCCATGGAAGGCACTCCCAGACACGTGTGTGTGTGTGGATTCTTCTCCCTCTCGCCCTTTGCTGTCTGATCCAATCACTGCAGTGATGACGGGCCTGACGTGGAGAATCCGACGACAGGTAGGCAACGCACAAGCCAGCTGTCTGTGGACCCATGTATCTCGCGTTGTGTTGATCTGTGTGGCGTCTGGTTGTTGCCAATCAACTGCATGCAGCTGAGTGTCTGTTGAGCGGCCGGTGTCCGATCCTGATAGTGGCCAACAAGGTGGACCTGCTCACCTCCCACTCACACACACGGCCCCCGCCACAGCTGCCACCACCACCGCCGCTTGTCGATAGGTGTGCCAGATAACCATGCAGCCAGTCGGCAGCAGAAGTGAGTCTGCCTGTCCCCCGTGTGTGTGTGTCTGTGTGTCAGGTTGTTTGGCAGTCAGAGTCTGCACCACTTCATGGACGACCTGTGGCTCGATTACAGCAGAAAGAAGGTAACTGACGACTGACGCCTCAGCAGCTGGCTCGCGCCATGCAGCAGCTTCCATGGATGTCTGTCGTGTGCAGGTTTACGAGAGCTCTCTTTTGGCGTCACGGGTTCTGCAGCTGCTGCGGGAGGCGCCCGAGATGCAGACGGTGAGCAAGGCGGGCGGCCCACTGCCCACATGTCACAGTGTTTGTGTTTCAGAGTGCCCGGTCCGGGTGGTACGAGATGGGTGTGCTGAATGAGTTCCTGCAGAGGGCTCACCGATTCCACCTGGAGAGAGGCTGACCGCTTTCACACACAGACATACCTGCGACTGCATGACGGGCGGGAAGGGCAGTGCGTCGTCTGCTCTGATGCGGTGTCGGAGAGAGGAGGTGGGTCAGGGAAGCGGAGGCATGCAGGCAGAGAGAGAGACGTCCGTACGGGTGGGTGTACGTCAGATTATGCATCGGCGGGCGAACATGCAGCCAGAGAGAGACAGAGGCGTGTTGCATTGAATGCTTTGGCAGGCAGCCTCTCGAGATTTCTCAGCGCGTGCTATGATGGGGTCAAAAGTGCAGGGTTTGTAAACCTTACCCTTGGACCCAGGAGGATGGAGAGATGAGAGAGCTGTCGCGTTCCCGCCGTCTGGCGTCTGGACCAGTCTCAGAGGCTGTGCGTGCAAGATCTCTGACCTCTACACACACACGATTTGTCGGCGGTCCGAGGACGATATGTCAGCAGCGGACAGGGAGCCTCGTTCCGGGCAGCTGCCCGTGCCCATCGGGGATTCGACGCGAGATGAATTGTGGAAAGGTGAGTGCGGACGGACACGAACCAGACGTTCCGCAATGATGCGATTGTCTGTCTGTTTGTTGGGGTTTCCCTCATTCAGGTCAGTGGAGCGATGGCATCTTTGACTGTTTCTCCGACGGACCGTCCTGCATGCTTGGAACGTTGGGGCTCTGCTTGTCGCCCATCTACGCCTTCCTCAAGGTGAAGATATGCAGAGGAGAGGCAGTGCCTTATTCCATCTTATTCACGGATCTCCCTCTACTTATAATCGCCGCATGTATGCGCAGGCGTATGTATGCGCAGGCGTGGCCGTTGGCACAGGTGAAGCTGGTGCCGCTTTGGGTGGGCGTAGTGGTCTTCAGCGCCTTCTTGGTCATTGGCGTCCTGGTTTTCGGCGCACTCATGCTCACCGGCTCGCTCAAAACGATATTGGAGACCGCCTACCATTACTACTGGGTCTGGGTCTTCAACACCAAGGAGATCTACCTCAACGACGAGAGCGTCCACCCCGAGGACAGACCTAGCTCGAAAATAACGGTGTTCCTGCCGGTCGCGGTAGTCGGCAGCGTTGTCGCCTTCATCGTTTTTCTTGTCTATCGAACCAAACTGAGGAGGTACGCAGGCGGATGGCCGGCTGCAGTGCTGGGAGGGACCCGACCGATGACTCACTGACACAATACTGGTCTGTCTGTCTGTCTGTAAGATATTACGGCATCGCAGCAACCGATGGCTGCGGCGACTGCTGCCTCGTCTTCTGGTGTATGCCGTGCAGCGTCCTGCAGGAATACAGACACGTGCTGAGGGCCCGAGGCTTCAAGGATGACCTTCCCCCGCCGGCTGTCATGGCTTATCGGCAGAACGGAGTCGCAGCGTATGTGATTGGAAGACCGCAACTGCAGCCGCAGACGGGGACTCCAGACCAGTCGACTGGCGACCATGGTGTTCATTATGTGTTTGACACCGACATAAGTAGGTAGATAAGTCGAGGGCCAGTACATCGGTATTGATATATATGTGGTGTCCTCGATCGGCTGTGCGTGTCTTTGCAAATTGCATGTGGCACGGGCAGCCAGCCAAACAGGCAGGCAGAGACTTCTCGTGCATGGTTTGTCGTGGTTGATCAGTGTGTGCAAGAGGCACCCAGATAGGACACTTACTTTGGATGTCATTGTGACAAGCGCATTGGTTTTGCGACTGGTTATAGGACCTGTGTGTGCCCTCTGGGCTGTGTGCGACTTGTATGACTCTCCGACTGATTGAGAGAGGTGTGCACGTGTAGACTGAGGACATGTTTGTAACGTGCGCTGTTTGTCCCACGTCATGCATTCAATTCGTGTGGCCGGCGATTCTCTGTGTCTGTCATGCATTGCACCCATCAATCCACTCCATCAGTCACTTTCTCAGTCACTCTCAGTTCGTCCGTTGATCATTGTGTGTCGTCAGCGACTTGTCTGTCCTGCATCTCACGCTCATGCCTCGTTCGATACTCCAACTAACCACACACACAACACACACACAGCGCACACAATCATGCACACATCCACCGTGTGTCTGTCTGTGTCTGGCTGACTGTCTGACCTGGTTCTCTCCCACCAACACGATGTCGGCTGCTGCCTTTGCCGGATCGACCTTGGCCCACCTGCACACATCAGACACACACAGACACACACGCTCATCAGCTGCTGCTCTTGTTGTGTGACTGTGTGTCTGATGACTCTTCGCGGAGTCGGTTGTGGAGATATTGCAGACGGGCGAGTTGCTGCCAGTCAGTCAACCAACCCATCGACACACAGACACACAGACGTGGGAATCTCTCTTCGTGTGTCTCCCTTGTATGTGTGTGTGTGTGTGTGTGTGTTGCCTTGGAGAGGAATGTTTGGTATGCCAGTTTGCCCAACGGCGACGACCCGACCGGCTCCTCCTCTGCACACACAGACACATCGATGGATGTGTGTGGGTGTTGTTAGTGTGTGGGCTCACTGAGTTTCTGGATGATCTCCTGCCTGCACTCATCCACCAATCAGTGACACCAGAGAGAAAGAGAGAGCCATTCAGTGTGTCCTCGTGTGTGCTGAGTGAGTGATTGACTGACTTTTTGGCGTTTTCTGCTGCGAGTTCCTGAATCTCGTCATGCAGCCGCTCCTTGTGGAACGCTGACCGATCGATTGACCCAATCCAATCCAATCCAACCACACACACACACACACACATCCATCCATCGCAGACAGACAGGGAGACAGCCAATGAGTGTTTGTTTGGTTACTTTCGATGTGTGTGGCCATGGGTGTGGGCGGCAGCGTGGCGGCTGCAGGGGCGGCTGGCGTGGGCTGTGCGGCTGGCGTGGGGCCGAAGAGGGCCGATGTCAGCTGAGGGATCAGCCGGACGTTGGTGCCCTGGCGCAGAGATGATGATGCGGCTCTCTCTGCCGTCCAACACACACACACAGAGAGAGAGACACGCACGTGACTGTCTGTCTGTGTGTCTGTGAATGCTGTGTGCCTGCAGCCTTGGCATTGGTGGCGGCGGCGAGGCAAAGGAGCACTGTGATCAACGTGGCCGTCGTGACAGACATCGCCACTCAACTCACTCACTCACTCAGCTGTGATGCGAGGCTGCAATGAATGGATCCGATCAGTCAGTCAGTCAAATCGGTAATTGACGGCCAGCGAAAAGACGCTCGACGTTTGGTTGTCTGTTGGTGACTCAGTCCGCTCTACGCACAAGCAGACGTATACGTATACGTATACGTATGCGTATCGTGCGTATGCGTATGCGTATCGATCAGCGATCTTCCATGTATACGTACGCGCAGCACACAGCGGCACAAACCTTCTGCCTTGTCTGCCTGTCCCTCCCATAGATCAATGAATCACGGCCCGAACAGCCTGTGTCCGGACCCCTGTGTGCCGCCATGCGAGCCGAGGCGTATCGGCGTGGTGGGCGACCAGTTGGGGTGGCCGGGGTTCTGCTGATGCGTTTGCTGCACCTGCTGGACCGCAGAAAAGATGGCTGACGTCACAAGCAGCGCCTGAGACATCACAGCTGCACAAACACACATCACACCAGAGAACCATTCATTCACTCAATGGCTGACGTGAATGTGTGTGTTTGTTTGTAGGTGACCGTACCGATGGATGGGCCTTCGAACAGCTGGACGTCGATCAGGTAGCGGCAGGAGGCGATCTTGTGCAGCTGCACCGTCAGCACGATGTCCTGGTGGTCACGCCACGCTGACGAGGACGCACTCGATGGCTTGAAGTTGCCCGCCGCCTGCTGCTGCTGTTGCTGTTGCTGTTGCTGGCTGCTCGTGCTGCCGCCACCCTCAGGGCTCTTGGTGCCAGACACAGACGCGTCGGGCTGATTGCTGCCGGCCTGCTGCCCACCGCCAGTCTCGTGTGTGGACGAGGCGTCCTCCGACTGGGTGGGCTGGTGGCCCTGCTGCTGTGTGGCGCTGGCATTGTCACTGTTGGTGGGGTGGGAAGTCTCGGGGGGCGGGCGGCGGACGGGGCGGCAGCGCAGCTTGTAAGGCGACACCATGCACCACTCGAAATCCAACTTCTTGAGCGTATTCAAGATCTGATCCATGAATTATTGACACACAATGCATGGGCATCCTTATTCGTCTCGCTCTCTCTCTCTCTGCGTGTCTGCTTACGGCGATGACGAGTGTGGATGAGTCCAGGAGCGACTCGACGCCCAGCTTCCACCGGGATGATGACCACGCCAGGTTGCCGGGCGAGTAGTCGTACGGCCCGCCCTGCAAAGGAGACGGCGTCCGCTGACCTGCCAGGGGAGCACCAGGCGCGATGGGCGAGTTCTGACCAGTGACGACAAGTAGGCAGACAGGCAGGCAGACATACAGGCAGCCAGCCCGGTGTGTTGATCGTACCGCTGGGTTGGTGTCCATGTAGGCGGCGTCGACTCCCAAGACGCCCATCTGGTGCAGATTCGCTATCTGAGACGCCCACACAGGGCGCACGCACAGATGGACACGTACAACTCTGTGCACCGACCGACCGACTGACTGACCTTTTTCTGGACGTCTTTTGGAAAGACGGGCGGGAGGTTCTCGCGCTCGCGATATGGCATGGGTAGCATGTCTGACGGACAGCGCATGACCACGTGTGTGTTGATGGTGCGCATTCACTCGTCGCGCTATCCTCCCTCCCTCCAGCCCTCCCTACTTGAGTAAGAGGACTGTTTGGCTCGTTTGTCGAGCAGCAGTTGGTACGCCACCGTCTCCCTGAAGCGAGAGCAGACAGGGCATCCACACACACAGCCATGTGGTGGTCAGTGGCGCCGACTGCACCTGGATGGAAAAGTGCCGACTTTGGGATTGAGCACCAGGGTCTCCTCGTTGATGTCATAACCCAACTGACAGAGAGGCAGGACAGAGGAAAAGAGATGCTGCTGCCGACACACACACACACACCCGCCGTGGTGCGCCACCGACCCTTTTCATTTCTTCGACGAGGTTGTGGTCGACGTTTTGCAGCATGGGGTTCTTGAGGGGGGCGGACAGGTAGGTGGGCAGGTGCTGCTTGAACCAAGGGTGCTTCCTGCACGCAGATCGACAGGCACTGTCATTCCATCTATCCGGCTGTGTGGTGCTGCGTGTGGCCCCTCACCTGATCTCCTTGAAAGTGGCCCGCTTGGTGGGGTCGACCACCAACATGCGCACGATCAGGCTCCTGGAGTTCTCACTCAGGTGACCGGGGAGCGTGAAATTGCCTGACAGACAGAGTGCCGACCATTCTCCCTCAGCTTTCATCCTTCAATGCATCATCGCCTGTGCAAATCCTCTCACCGTGTTTGATCTTCTTGAAGAGGTTCGGCACGTGCTCGTCGTCGAATGGCAGCGAGCCGCACAGGAGGGCATAGAGAATGACCCCACACGACCACACATCCACCTCTGGACCGGCATACGCCCTGATTGACACACACACGCATACACGATCTCGCATTTCATGTGTGTCTTGCGGCGGGCCGTGGCATGCCTTACTTGCCCGAGACGACCTCAGGCGAGGCGTAATTCGGCGACCCACAAGACGTCTTCAGAAAGTCGCCGTCTCTGTAGGAAGGCAAACCACATGGCCGCGTGTGGTGCGGCGAGTGCCAGCATGCCGATGTGCTCACCTCATGAGATTGGAGAGGCCGTAGTCGGCGATTTTCACGTGCAGGTTGGTGTCCAGTAGCACGTTCTCTGGCTTGAGGTCGCGGTGGCAGACCATGTTCTGGTGGCAGTACTCCACACCAGACACGATCTGCTGGAAAAAACGACGCGCCTCATTCTCGTGTAGCTGCACCAAAGACCACAATCATTGATTGACACACAGATAGATAGATGCTCCATGGTGTCTGTCCATGGGTGCGGTGTGTGGTTACCCTCGACTTTTGGACGATGTAGTCGAAGAGCTCCCCGCCAGGCACGTACTCCATGACCATAAAGATGTCTGTGGGCGTGTCAATCAACTCGTACCTGAACACACACACACACGACAGTCGCACGGCAGGCAACAAGAGTGTGTGTGGTGTGGTGCAATGTGAGTGGCCCTGTCCTGTTGTGGCGTGTGTGCGTGTGCGTACAGTCGAATGACGTGCGGGTGCCTGAGTTGCTGCAGGATGTTGATTTCCCTCCTGATCTTCTCGTGCATGTCCATCGACTGCATCTTGGACTTGTTGATGATCTTGATGGCCACCTTCTGACCCGTCGTGTCATGCACAGCCACTGCAGTGCACATACAAAACACACCACCAAACACCAACGCATCTCGTTAACGCAGTAAGCGCCCGCATCTCGTTCCGTGCCTCTGATTATGATCTCACGTTTGACTTTGCCAAAGGTGCCGACGCCCAGAGTGCTCCCCAACTTGTACGGCCCGATGGACACGGAGGGCACCATGATGGTCAGAGATCAATGATCACGTCAGCGAGGCAGCATCAGAGGCAGCACGGACATCCAATGAGGGTCGCCCTCACTTTTCTGGAAGGTCCCTCTCCCTTTTCTTGGCGAGTCAGCGAGCTTATCTCGCAGTTTGCGAGCTTTCCAAACCAAATGCGAGAAGACAAGGCGTGTGCACACGTGCGCGTACGCAGATCTGCATCTTACATACGGCGTTGCATCGAGAAAAGATGAAGTCGGACTGAGAGCGCGCGTCGCAGTCTCCTGGCTCATGCGATGGTGACGTGGAGAGAGGTGCGTTCAGCTCTGCTGGTACTGCTGTTCTCATGGGCCGCGCTCCAGCTAGGTCAGCCGAGGAGAGATCAAGAGCACATGCTTTCGGTGTCGGCTCATCTGTCCATGCGTGGTGTTGGAATCAGGCAGTGCAGCGGCCGACACGGCGGCGTTCGATGCCGGTTGGGAAAATGTGTTGAGCAGCGGGCCCGTCAAGGGCTACGCGTCGTGGTCACAAGTGGTGGAGCTGTTTGACAGGTTCATCCAGTGGTACCCATCGCTCCTCAAACACATCTCCATCGGCAAGTCAGTCGAGGGACGCGACCTGCACGTGTGGGTGGTGGGCGCCCACCCAGAAGGCGGAGGGAGTGATGGTGTCAGCAATGCCACTGATGCGGGTGCTGGTGGTGTGCCTGAGGTGCTCTTGACTGGAGAGCATCACGCGAGGGAGCCGCTGAGTCTGACCACGGTCGTGTACTATGTGGGAAGGCTGCTGCAGAACTACATGAGAGGCGAGAGATACGCACGGTCAGCGAACGAAACATCCATCCATCCATCCACACACACACACATGTTCGTTGATTGATCGATCCCCACCTCTCGCTTCCATCCATCTCTGTCTGTCTGTGTCTGTCAGGTATGTGTTGCACAACCGTGTGATATACACGCTCCCCTTTGTGAATCCCGACGGCTACGTGTACATCGAGGAGCACCCGGACAAGGCCCGGGTGGTGCGGAAGAATCGGCGGCCTACCTGCTCCAACGACCCTGCGCTGGGCGGCGTCGACATCAACCGAAACTACGACTGGAAGTGGCAACAAGACGAAAGCAAAAAGTCAGCCAGCCACGAGCATCACACTCCTGGCAATGGATTCTCTCTCTCTCTCTCTCTCTGGTATGATGGCAGGTGTGACGAGGAGTATTCCGGCGAAGCGCCGTTCAGCGAGCCTGAGACGCAGGCGATCCGCGACCTGACATCGAATCACTCGTTCAAGAGTGCCATGAACTTCCACACCTTCGGGGGCTTCTGGACGCACCCATGGAACTGGTCCGGCAAGGAGGAGCTGCCCGCCTGGGCGGCCGGCATCTACGAAGAGCTCGGCAGGTGTGTCAACAAAGAGAGCGTGCAATTTCCAAGGTATCGTGTGTATGGATGTGTGTGGGCGTGTGCAGTGTCTTGGATGTGGAGGTGTACGAGTCAGCACCCAAGTCGATCCTCAAGTATGAGACATATGGAGAGGGTGAGTGGGCGAGAGAGAACGAAGGCATGGAGACAACACACGGGTCGACCTGTACGTGTGCGTTTCCCTCCTCTCAGCTGACGATTGGATGTTGGGTGCGCGGAACATTATCGCACAGTCGCCAGAGGTGGGGCCAGAGAGTGGCGGCTTCTACCCGCCCAAATCGGAAGCACCGGGTCAGTCACGCGATCGATCAACGCACCGACGTGCTACTCGATACTGGACAGACGTCGCGTCGGTTGTGTTGTTTCTTGTGTGTGTTTAGGTACTCACCGTTCCAACTACCGCCGGATCATGCACGTGGTGCTCAAGTCCGGGGTGGAGCTGTCGGCGTCATACCGATGGCACAGGAAAAAGAAAATCAGGTCAAGGTACGGAGGGAGGGGAGGGGAGGGG
>CDMY01000295.1:428595-503207 GCA_001179505.1 Vitrella brassicaformis | reverse complement strand
AGGGGAGGGGAGGGAGGTACACACAGGACACAGCACAGACGCATACGCCAAATGATATATGTGCCCTTCTGCCTGCCAGGAATGAGAAGCCCGAGCTGCCCAAGGAGGTGCGAGAATTCGTTGCCAACTCAGACGTGGTCAGACATTTGACAAACACAAAGCCGCCATGACGCTCGAGACACTTGTCCTTTTATGGATGCTCTCTCCCTGCCTCCCTGTGTGTGCAGGAGTTTGCCCGCTACAACCTCTTTTGGACTCTGCGGCGGGCCTACGGGCGATTCGCACGCAGCCGCGTGTACACTGTGCAGCTGACCAACTCGTAAGGGGAATCTGCAGACAGAGCAGCCGCAACACGGGTGCTTATGGATGCGTGTTGTTTCTCCAGTGGGATGTCTGGCTTCCCTTCGTCAAAGATCCGCATCATGCTTGCAGGTACACCCATACAAATGAGAGTCACGGCATGTGTATCTGTCCCCCTTCCCCCTCATGCAGGTGTGGTGGAGCCCCCAGGCACCGTCACATCCGAGGGCCTCATCACCCCCCAGGACATCATCACCCCCAACCGCACCGCACAGCGACTCCACTACGCAGGCACCAAATACAACTCCACACACGACAGAAGGCGACTGGCGATGGACAAACGACCGGCCAACGGCGCGTGGCCCTTCCACGGCTATTTCAATGGCGAGTACGCCGACCCCCCACTGGAATTGCAAAAGAGTGGGAAGGTGCCGGTGGGCGAGAGGTCGCTGGGTACCAACATGACTGTCGACCAGCTGGTGGAGCGGGCGAGGGACATCCCGGCAATCATGGAGGCTCACGTCTTCAACGAAACGGGACACAGGGTGAGTTGGGGGACCCAACATGCTCACTGCATGCCGGAGGGAGAAACGTTCCCTTTGACCACGGCATGTCTGTCTGCGGATGGATGGATGGATGGATGGCTCAGTTAGAGACGAGGATCTTCGTGCCCAACGACACGAGCGACCTGCCATCAGTACGTACACACGCCTACAGACATGCCCCAACACAACACGACACATAAATAACACTTGTCCCTCTCCCCACTCAGGTGATGTTCGAGCTCCCCTCATCGACGCTGGCCAACCGGTCGTCGGCCATCCTCCACATCGTGGGTGCGCCGCGGCTGGGCTTCAAGAAGCGACTGCCGTCGAGGCAGCGGGCGGCCAGGCGATCGCTGCACAACGAGGAGGACCAGACAGCCGAGGTCAAGCCTTCACGAATCGCCATGTGCGTCATGGAGATCAAGGACCTGGTTCCCGAGGGGGAGTCGTCTGCGGAGGGTGGCGGGGCGCCGACGGACGGTGGGTTCGGTGAAGCATTGGGCAAGCCGCTCCCATCGTGGCTGTCGTGCCACTGCCACGCGCCAATCGAGCTGAGGCGGCTGCAGTGGCACAGCGTGCCGGTAGGGAGGGAGGTGCATGTACGCATCACTCATCCGCCAGCATGTGTGTGGATGTGTGTTAACCTCACCGGTCAGTTGTATGTGGAGGACTTGGACGACAAGCTGTGTCGTCGTGCCGCACAGATGATGGACACGTGGGAGCAGCTGCCCGACATTGAACCGGTCAGACAGACACCCGGAAAGGCGGACAGACGGACAGACGGACAGACAGACGGACAGACAGACAGACAGACAGGGATGCAATGCCCACGTGCCTACGTGTCTGTGTGCGTGTATGCAGCGGTGGTACGAGGCGGGGGTTACCACTGCTGCCGAGGTGCCCGTGGTCGAGACCGACACACAGTCGCTGATCGTCCAGTCGCCCAACTTCTATGGGGTGTGTGGGGCAATACACGCACAAGCAGACAGACAGACAGAAAGACAGGCGAAAGGATGTGTGTTTCTGTTGTGTTTGTCTAAATGCAGGTGGCGCTCATCCTGTTCATGATTGAGGTGAGTGAGATTCAGAGTAGGAGTGCATGGATGCCAAGACACTCAACCAGGGAAGCACCTCCCTGTTTGTGTGTTTGTTTGTTTCAGGTGATATGTCTGGTGCAGGGCTGCTGCATCGGCTGCTGGGTGTACAGGCAAGTGCATCCACTCACTCCCGCCGCCAATCTCTGTCATATACACACATCGATCGCCGTGTAGTATGTCAGTATGGTTGGTGTGCCTGACTGACTGACTGACTGAGTGCAGGAAGGACATTGGGGACTTCCTGGGGGGATCCACTGACACGGCCGAGACCGAAAAAAGTAAGTACCACACACCAACCAACCCAACACTCACAAGCAATGGGAAGTGAACACTTATGAGTGTGATGCATATGATGCATGTCATGTGCACTGACTACACGGGCAGTGGTTGACGAGGCCGTGTCAAGTGCGCAGGACTGTTGCTGGCGTCTGTGTTGCTGCCTCGCCGTGTGCTTCCCGTGGAAGAAGAGGCGGGTCATCACACCGACTGGAGGTGCGCAGCTAGCACGACTAGCCACGGACACAGATGCATTGGTTCATTCATAGCGTGTTTGCACTGTTTGTGTCTCTGTCTGCACTGCAGGCCGCCCATCTCGGGTACGCCACGCATGAGTGCGTGTGAAGGTCTTTTTCTCTGTCTATCTGTCTGTCTGTGGGGCGTGTGCAGGTGAGTCGTACGGTGGGTCCGCAGAAGAAGTGGGAGGACCTTCGTGGCGGTCGGGTGGTGGGCAAGCCCGCGACAGGCAGGACACAGGTCATAGAGATCACCGGCGGGGACGTCTGATGGTCTGCTTGTCTGTGTAGTGTCATGTGCGTCCATAGATGTTCGGATGCACGTTAGGTAGCGCATTAGTCCTCGAGGACTGCCAGTGTTTGGTCAGTGTGTGTGGATGAGACAATGAGTCGTGACAGACAGCAAAGGAGTGTGTTGGTGGTTTTTGGCATTTGTTGGTTTATTTGTGGTGGTTTGTGAGTCATAACTACGGATGTGTTTCGCGAGCCCGACGACAGGACATCTGCAAGATCAGCCCGTATTCCTTCCCTGGCGGCAGCCCGTTACCGACAGCCCGTTACCGACCGACAAATCACGTCAAGATGTCACGCCTACGGCCTCCCGAGGACCTCCCTGTGCGAAAAATTGTAGACTTTGACTGTCGTTCGCTCGGCCATCTCGACGTCGTCATCAACGAGCCCTTCGACCAGCAAAACAGAAATACGTGCTGGATCTACGCGTCGGCATGTGCATTCAAGTGCTCGGCCCTCCTGAAAGATGAAGGGTGCCACGTGTGGGACCCCCCGGAGCTGTCGCATCTGTGCAGTGAGGAGAGGCTTCTGCGGCTGTGCGGCAGGACTGCTGAATCTGGTGGTGACCCTGCTCATGCGCTGGAGTGCCTGACGGGGACCAAGCCCGTACAGCTCGGATACGAGTACGAACAAGGAGGCGCACGAGCGGGTGAAAGCAATCTGCAAGTAGGTACACTGATGGATGGATAAGCAGCATGCAACCATAGCACGATGGATGCGTCTGGCTTTTCTGTCTGGCTCATCAGGTGGATGGTGCGCGAGGGGCCTGTCATAGTCACAAGTGAGCAACGACCACTGAGCGCGTTGAGTCATGTGATGGAGATGTCCCTCATTATGTGTCAGGTTTCCGAATCGCGGCTGACTTCACTGGCTCGGCAGCAGCGCCGTACGACTCCCGCTCCGGCGGCACGGCATTTCGAGATGGCAACGTAACCCATGCAATGGTGTTCTATGGGTGGAGGAAGACGGAACACGGCATCTGGATGTAAGTGTGGGCACGAACACGCAGGGGCTGAATGCACGTACCCATCACTCTCTCTCTCTCTCTCTGTGTGTGTGTGTGTGTGTGTGTGTGCGTGTGTGTGTGTGTTTGACTGTGTGTGTGCGTGTCGTGTGCAGGTGGCGGGTCAAGAACAGTTGGGAGGAGTCTAACCTCACAGAAGTCCCGTTCGGCCAAGACTGCATCGACGACGACGTGATCGCCGTCCCCGTCCCCGTCCTGCCGGATTTCCCCGGCCTGACTCCCCGGGTGCTTGGCGTGACTGCGGTGGCCCGCGGGAGTCGCCTGGCCATCTCAGAGGAACCACTATGTGGCGTGTGGCGTGAAGGCGGCCAGCCTGAATCCCACTCCTTGCACGTCCTCTGCTTCGTCGATCACGAGACGGGGGCGCGTAGAGTGGAGGTGCAGACGACCATGGCGAACCTCTGCTTCTGCGAGGTGGTGAAGATGGACGAGGGGGGCCAGACAGGGGGCCTGTACGAAGGAAAGGCACACCTGTCTGAGCCATATGTACGCGACAAGGATCTGCAAAGTGTCGAAGGGATCGCCGGGTGGGGCAGAAGGGATGTCCCGGTGCGGCTGCGTCGGACGGGAGAGGATCAGTTTGAGCTCTCCTTCCGTCGCCGCACCGGGGGATTCATCACATTCGTTTTTGAGCGGGTGGCCTTCCCGCCAAATGTCAACGGGCAGCAGCAGGGGGAGGCCGCAGACGAGGAAGGGGGAGGGGAAGGGGAAGGGGGAGAGGAGGATGACGCGATGGCGGGGGGTGACAATTAGGGTGAGGAGGGGCATGAAGAGCAGCCGCCCATGGTGTGCGGGTAGGTCTGCTTGGGACTCGTTTTCTATCTTCCTAAGCTGTGGTGTTTTTTATCTATTCATTCATCCAATCATCTGCATGTGCGTCTGTGCCGTTGTGCGGTGGCCGTATGTATGGCGATCATGTCTGTCTGTCTGATCTTTTTGAAGTCGGCTGCTGAGAGCAATGCCGGGCTGGTGGGTGGCTGGTTGGACAGTGTCTGTTGTGCTGAATGGTTGCGTTGATGTATCTGACGGATTGATGTCCATGGGGGAGAGTTTGTGCCGTTGTGTGGTGCCGCACCTAGACCTACAGACATATATGGAAATAGCTGGGTCGGTCGATACGTATACGTATACGTACGTACGTGCGTAGGGCGGACTGAGTCACGAACACACAGACAACCAAACGTCGAGCGTTTTTTCGCTGGCCGTCAATTACCGATTTGACTGAGTGACTGATCGGATCAATTAATCGCAGCCTCGCATCACAGCTGAGTGAGTGAGTTGAGTGGCGATGTCTGTCACGACGGCCACGTTGATCACAGTGCTCCTTTGCCTCGCCGCCGCCACCAATGCCAAGGCTGCAGGCACACAGCAATCACACACACACAAACAGACAGTCACCCACGTGTCTCTCTCTCTCTGTGTGTGTGTTGGACGGCAGAGAGAGCCGCATCATCATCTCTGCGCCAGGGCACCCACGTCCGGCTGATCCCTCAGCTGACATCGGCCCTCTTCGGCCCCACGCCAGCCGCACAGCCCACGCCAGCCGCCCCTGCAGCCGCCACGCTGCCGCCCACACCCATGGCCACACACATCGAAAGTAACCAAACAAACACTCATTGGCTGTCTCCCTGTCTGTCTGCTTGGATTGGGTCAATCGATCGGTCAGCGTTCCACAAGGAGCGGCTGCATGACGAGATTCAGGAACTCGCAGCCGAAAACGCCAAAAAGTCAGTCACTCACTCACTCAACACACACGAGGACACACTGAATGGCTCTCTCTGTGTGTGTCACTGATTGGTTGATGAGTGCAGGCAGGAGATCATCCAGAAACTCAGTGAGCCCACACACTAACAACACACGCACACACACACACACACACATCGATGTGTCTGTGTGTGCAGAGGAGGAGCCGGTCGGGTCGTCGCCGTTGGGCAAACTGGCATACCAAACATACCTCTCCAAGGCAACACACACACACACACACACACACATACAAGGGAGACACACGAAGAGAGATTCCCATGTCTGTGTGTCTGTGTGTCGATTGGTTGGTTGACTGACTGGCAGCAACTCGCCCGTCTGCAATATCTCCACAACCGACTCCGCGAAGAGTCATAAGACACACAGACACACAACAAGGACAGCAGCTGATGAGTGTGTGTGTCTGCGTGTGATGTGTGCAGGTGGGCCAAGGTGGATCCGGCAAAGGCAGCAGCCGACATCGTGTTGGTCGGAGAGAACCAGGTCAGCCAGATTCAGACAGACAGACACATGTGGATGTGTGTTTTGCGTGTGTGGTTAGTTGGAGTATCGAACGAGGCATGAGCGTGAGATGCAGGACAGACAAGTCGCTGACGACACAAAATGATCAACGGACGAACTGAGAGTGAAGTTGTGAGTGGATTGATGGGTGCAATGCATGACAGACACAGAGGAACAAACAGCGCACGTTACAAACAGGTCATCAGTCTACACGTGCACACCTATCTCAATCAGCCGGAGAGCCATACAAGTCGCAAGCAGCCCAGAGGGCACACACAGGTCCTATAAATAATCAGCCGCAAAACCAATGCGTGTCACAATGCATCTGGGTGCCGTTTGCACACACTGATCAACCACGATAAACCATGCACGAGAAGTCTCTGCCTGCCTGCCTGCCTGTCTGCCTGCCTGCCTGTTTGGCTGGCTGCCCGTGCCACACAATTTGCAAAGACACGCACAGCCGATCGAGCACACCATTCATCAATACCGATGTACTGGCCCTCGACTCATCTACCTACTTATGTCGGGTGTCAAACACATAATGGACACCATGGTCGCCAGTCGATTGGTCTGGAGTCCCCGTCTGCGGCTGCAGTTGCGGTCTTCCAATCACATACGGTGCGACTCCGTTCTGCTGGTAAGCCATGACAGCCGGCGGGGGAAGGTCATCCTTGAAGCCTCGGGCCCTCAGCACGTGTCTGTATTCCTGCAGGACGGTGCACGGCATACACCAATAGACGCAGCAGCAGTCGCCGCAGCCATCGGTTGCTGCGATGCCGTAATATCTTACAGACAGACAGACAGACAGACAGACAGACCAGTATTGTGTCAGTGAGTCATCCATCGGGTCCCTCCCAGCACTGCAGCCGGCCATCCGCCTGCGTACCTCCTCAGTTTGGTTCGATAGACAAGAAAAACGATGAAGGCGACAACGCTGCCGACTACCGCGACCGGCCAGAACACCGTGATTTTCGAGCTAGGCCTGTCCTCGGGGTGGACGCTCTCGTCGTTGAGGTAGGACTCGTTGGTGTTCAAGACATGGACCCAGTAGTAGGGGTAGACATGCTCCAATATCGTCGTGAGCAAGCCGCCGGTGAGCATGACGGCGCTGAAGACCAGGACGCCAGCCCAGAGCGGCAGCAGCTTCACCTGTGCCAACGGCCACGCCTGCACACGCGCATGTTAAGGAGAGAGATAAGGAGAGGGAGATCCGTGAATAAGATGGGATTAAGGCACTCCCTCTCCTCTCGGTGCCTGCATGCCCTGCATATCTTCACCTTGAGGAAGGCGTAGACGGGCGACAAGCAGAGCCCCACCGTTCCCAGAATACAGGACGGTCCGTCGGAGAAACAGTCACAGATGCCATCGCTCCACTGACCTGAATGAGGGAACCATAACAAAGAATAGCCAGATAGACAGACAGACAGACACCCGCATCGATGTCCGGCCGCACTCACCTTTCCACAATTCATCTCGCGTCGAATCCCCGACGGGCGGACCTGTCACAAAGGGAGCGGGCAGCTGACGCGTACGAGGCTCCCTGTCTGCTGACATGTCGTCCTCGGGCAGGAGAAAAGATGCGTTCGTGCCGCTGAGATCTTGCACGCACAGCCTCTGAGACGGTCCAGACGCAAATGGCGGGAACGCGACAGCTCTCTCATCTCTCCGTCCTCCTGGTCCAAGGGTAAGGTTTACAAACCCTGCACTTTTGACCCCACCATAGCACGCGCTGAGAAATCTCGAGAGGCTGCCTG
This sequence comes from Vitrella brassicaformis, assembly GCA_001179505.1. NCBI lineage: Eukaryota > Vitrellaceae > Vitrella > Vitrella brassicaformis. Next base: position 495,422 of record CDMY01000295.1, on the reverse strand, counting down.
CCAAAGCATTCAATGCAACAAGCCTCTGTCTCTCTCTGGCTGCATGTTCGCCCGCCGATGCATAATCTGTACATCAATGCACCGACACACTGACGCACACCCACCCGTACGGACGTCTCTCTCTCTGCCTGCACGCCTCCGCTTCCCCGTCCCACCTCCTCTCTCCGACACCGCACCAAAGCAGACGACGCACTGCCCTTCCCGCCCGTTCGTTAGTCACAGGCGTGTGTGTGTCTGCGGTCAGCCTCTCTCCAGGTGGAATCGGTGAGCCCTCTGCAGGAACTCATTCAGCACGCCCATGTCGTACCACCCAGAACGGGCACTCTGAAAAACAAACACTGTGGCATGTGGGCAGTGGGCCGCCCGCCTTACTCACCGTCTGCATCTCGGGCGCCTCCCGCAGCAGCTGCAGAACTCGCGACGCCAAAAGAGAGCTCTCGTAACCCTGCACACGACAGACATCCATGGAAGCTGCTGCATGGCGCGAGCCAGCTGCTGAGGCGTCAGTCGTCAGTCACCTTCTTTCTGCTGTAATCGAGCCACAGGTCGTCCATGAAGTGGTGCAGACTCTGACTGCCAAACAACCTGACACACAGACACGCACACAATGGAGAGAGGCAGACTCACTTCTGCTGCCGACTGGCTGCATGGTTGTCTGGCACTCGTGTGTACCTATCGACAAGTGGTGGTGGTGGTGGCAGCTGTGGCGGGGGCCGTGTGTGTGAGTGGGAGGTCAGGAGGTCCACCTTGTTGGCCACTATCAGGATCGGACACCGGCCGCTCAACAGACACTCAGCTGGATGCAGTTGGTTGACGACGACCACACGCCACACAGATCAACACAACGCGAGATACATGGGTCCACAGGCAGGCTTGTGCGTTGCCTACCTGTCGTCGGATTCTCCACGTCAGGCCCGTCATCACTGCAGTGATTGGATCAGACAGGAAAGGACGAGAGGGACAAGAATCCACACACACACACACACACACGTGTCTGGGTGTGCCTTCCATGGACTGACCTTTCGGCAGCAGCGGGGCCTGGCTGCTCATCCGGGGCGACTTTATCCCTGTTGGCTTCGCCGTGCCAGAATGCCCGTGATGGCGGTGCGGCCCTCTGGCAGACCTCCATCAGCCACTGGCTCAGCTTGCGATACGACTTGAGGTTTGACACATCATACGCCAACAACACACCTGCACCACACAAACCAAACAGCCACACATCCTCCCTCTGTCCGCCTCTGTGTGTGTGTGTGTGGTAGCCCCCGACTGACCGTCAAGCCCATCAAAGAAGACATTCCTCGCCCCAGCGTATGCCCTGGTGCCGCCCACATCCCAAAACTCTACCGGCACGCCGCCCTTGCCGCCGTCGGGGCCATCGCCAGACTCCAGCGGATGAATGCGCACGCTCACCCGACAGCCGCACGTCCACGACGCCACGGGCCGCCTGATCTCGGCTGACATCAGTGCCCCCGGGCTGCCAGCGAAGGGCGAAGGCGGGCCGCTGCTGGTGGAGATGCCGTTGTCGTTGGGGCAGAGGACGCGCAGCAGCTCTGTTTTGCCGACGGCCGCGTCGCCCAGGACGACTATCTTGACGCTCCTCGGGAGGGGGTCCAGCTGCTCCATTCCGATCAGGGGAGAGAGGTGCTCACCTGAATCGAATCCGCCAGATCAGTGGAGATCTTGGCCCTGCAGGTCTTGACGTGCGCTGCAGCAGCTCAGATCTCCCATCGGGGCAGCAGCGGTTTCAGCAAGACCGACAGGGTTCGAAACCCTGTCAGTCTAAGGGGAACTGGCGAGCTTCGAACGGTTTTCCTGCTCATTCATTTCATGGCTGCTGTGGTTGTAGGCGACGACGACAGGGCAAGCAGAAGAATCAATCCGCTCAGCCGCTCTCTTTTTCGTTCCATCTCATATGTATTGCTGACATTGCTGAGCCATCGGTCATGCCATGTGCGGTCCCAAGTGTTGGATTTCTCGTCCCACCCCATCAGCATCCCCTCCAACCGCACCCTCAAGGTCCTGCAGTACTACTACATCTACTCGCACCAAGACCTGCAGTCCCTCTCCACCTACCTCCCCACCCACCTCGCTCTCACCCTGGCCTCCGTCCTGCCGCCGCACAGCGAATCTGACTCCCACCCAGACAATGACAATGACATCAGACCAGGAGAGAAGCTCAGGAGGCTGGGACGGTGGCTCGGCGCTCTCCAGCAGCTGGTGTTCGGTCAGCACCAGCCGCCTGAGCTCGACGACGGGCGGCAGTCGCGCCGCCACCACTCGTCCAAGATCGATGTCGACATCGAGGATGTGTCATCCAAGGCTAAGAGTGCTAAGGGCAACGGGCGGGAGGCGGTCATCATCTTTGAGGGACTCCGGCTCGTCATGCCGACCGTGGAGCAGCCACAGCAGCAGACGGGGGACACCGGCAACGAGTCGTCGGCGGCGTCTGGGATGGCTGTGACTACCAGCGACTACCGGGGGTATGAGAGCATCGAGCTGACGCTGACCAAGTACAAAGACTTCTGGGACCAGGTCAACCCGCACAAGTTTTGCTGCAGCCCCAAGGACGTCAGCAACCACCCGGACGTCTGTGCGAGGCAGGACACGCTCATGAAGGTGCAGCACCACTCACACCCACACCACGGCAAGGAACGCCATCACCACGACCCTGGCACCAACAAGGCCCTGTTCAGCCACGTGACGCGGCTGCCTGCGGACGAAAGTGAGCTGCCGCCTCGCGAGAAGCACCTGATTCGCGAGAGTGGCGTGTACATGCTGGCCTTCAGCAACTGTGGCGACAAGTCAGGCCTGGTCTACCTCCCCCTCCCCTCGGCGGCTGTCGATGGCACACAGCCACAGACCACAAGAGGCAGCAACACCACCAGTGGCCCCAAGCCCACCACCCTCTCACCTGTGACCACCCATCCCATCTCGGCAAACGCCCCCCTGACCCAGTCGGCATACCCCACACAGCTGCCCGTCAAGCTCTCCGGGCGAGTGATAGTGCGGAACCCCTATGGCTATCTGCCGGGCATTGAGTACCCCAAGCTCGTGTTCTACGGGTGGCTGACGGGCGGCTACCTGCTGCTGTTGCTCGTCTGGGTCATGGCGTCGGCGAGGTACTGGCGTGAGCTGATCATGCTGCAGAACTGCATTGGGGGCGTGATCTTGCTGGGGTTCCTGGAGTGCTTCTTCTGGTACTGGCTGTACAGCGACTGGAACCAGCGGGGCGTGAGGGGGTTTGGGCTGTTCTTCGTGTCGCTGCTGCTGTCTGTGACCAAGAACGTGTTCAGCTACATGCTGGTGCTGGTGGCGAGTCTGGGGTGGGGCGTGACGAGACCGACGCTTGACAACGGGACGGTGTGCAGGGTACAGGTGATCGTAATCTTGTATATTGTCCTGGACACCATCAAGTAACTTAGTAACAGAGAGACGGAGAGAGAGAGAGAGAGAGAGAGACCAGAATACGAGGAAAGGCATGGCGTCTGTGTGTGTGTGTGTGTGTGGTTGGTTCTTGTGTTGTGTTGTGTTGTGTAGGGAGCTGATACTGTCGTTGAGTCGGCACTCATACCACCTGTCGTCGGTGATCATCATGTTCTGCTTTGTGCCCGTGGCCCTCCTCAACCTCATTATCTTCTACTGGACCTTCGCCGCACTCACCTCGCTCATCAAGGTACACACAGCACGGCAGACACACAGAGAGGGAGGGTGCACACCACACACGTCTGTTTGTGTGTCTCTGTGTGTGTGCAGAAGTTGCGCTATCGCCGTCAGCACGAGAAGCTGGCCTTGTTTTGGCGGCTGTGTACAGTGCTCGTGATATCAGTCGCGTGTGCAGCCATCAACCTACTCTACTCCTTCTACGCCTTCTCACAGGTCAGGTACACACGGAAGACACTCACTCACTCTATGAAGAATGTGTGTGTGTGTGTGTGTGTCTCTGCCCCTCTGCCCCAGAACATCCGTCTGTACTGGCGGAGTGAGTGGTGGTTCACCGATGGTGTCAACCACCTCATCTTCGTTTCGGTCCTGGTCTGCATCATGTACCTCTGGGCACCGCACAAGAACTCACAGAGGTCCGTTCCCTTGACCAAAGAGACGCCATCCGTCCCTCAGAGCTTCAGTGAATGAGTGGTGGCCTTTGACCTCGTTAGGTATGCCTATTCCCACGAAGTCCCCGCAGACGACCCAGAAGAAGCAGCAAAGGTAGGTACCTTACCACGACTCCCCCCACTACACACCTTTCTGTCTGTCTCCTGTGCCGCTCTCTCACCACAGGACGACCCCCGCGCCGTGCACGCGTCGGCCCCCCACACGACCAGCAAGGACGACATGGACATGGCGGCCATGAGTGACAGCACCCCCATGTGTCAGTGCATCGACATCGGCCAGGCCGAGACGCCGCGATCGGGAGAGGACGACATGAACCTCGACCACGATGAGTATGACTATGACGTTGACGATGGCCGGGAGGAGGGCAACCATGAGCCGGGCCGTGGGAGGCAGGTTAACGGGCGGCCGGAGCCGAAGCAGGTGCGCATATGCGAAGACCTGTCTCCCCAGCTCATGACGTGTGCACCGTGTGTTGTGCGATGTGGTGTTGTCTATCATCAGGCGCGTGTGAAGCCCCTCGTCCCTCCGGCTCCCACTCCCGCCTCAGCCAGCGACCCCCCATCAGCAGCAGCAGCAGCCGCAGGAAGGGCGGCCAAGGACGGCATGATGGCCAGCAGCACCACCAAGTCCATGCCCGCGCCTAGCCCGCTGTGTGTGCCGGCGAGCGTGTCGACTGACGACCTCGGCGAGCCTGTGAGCCCGCCTCCCCAGGGCGAGGGGTCCAACGGGTACCCATACAGCTACAATGCACACGCGTGGAACGACAAGACGCTGAGAAACAAGCCAAGTCGGCCGAGGGAGGAGGTGCACTGAGGGAGGGAGGGAGGGAGGGATGGGCGGACGGACGGATGCGCGGGGAAGGGAGGGAGGGAGGGATGTCGATAGTATTGACCTACTGTCAGACACATCAGACAGGGCGGGCGGGGCCACAGCGACTGCGCGCTCCCCGCAAAGTTCTTGGCTAGCAAAGCCAAGGAAACAAACACCCACATTTGGTTGCCTTGAAACGGTGTCTAGGATGCGTTACAATTCAATACTCTTGAATTTACAGCGGGGTCTTGGGGGCGTCTCTCTGTGAGTCCAGCTGACACTGGTCATGTCGCTCTCCAGCTGCTTCCTCTCCATTTCTCTCATTCTCTTGGTGGCATGCGTCCCCCGTGGTGCGTCAGCCGCCGACCTCAGTCACGGCCTTGGGCAGCCGAAGTACGACAAACAGCAGCTCCTCGATGCCTCCCTGAGGTTGATGGACCTCGCAGACGAGGCCAAGAAGGCGCTGGAGGAGGTCATGGACATTGCAGGCCTGAACAAAGCCCCCAATGCCGCAGAGAAACAGACAGCGAAAGGCCAGGCGACACAGGGCTTGATGGTGAGAAGGATTCTATGTAGGTCGATGACATGCTCCCCAGCTGCTGCGTGCCTCTGCCCGTGGTCCGTCAGGAGGCCCAGGAACTGTACCGCAAGGCCTACAAAGAAGCCCACGCTGCCAAAGTCTCCAGCTACGGGATCTCTGTGACGGATGCCCACCTCGCCGAAGCGCAGGAGCACCTCGACAAGGCCAACAGCCTCTACAAGCGGGCGACCGACAAGGCAGGACAGACGACACACGAGGCGTTCACCCGTCTCTACCACGATAACGTGCCGCCAGGTCTGGTGACGGCACTCGATGCGCTGTCGTCGACTGCCAGTGCGGCAAAGGGCTTCTGCTCCATGGCCGCTGGGGCCGCCGCTGATGCTGCCGAAAAGCTGGTGCCCGAGAGCGTCAAGGGCGCCTGCACCCGGCTGTACGACCAGGCCTGGGACTGGTGGCACAAGTAGCAGCAGAAAGAAACAAGCAACGGGATCGACCCGGACAGTCAGTCCATGAGCATGCATGGCTCTTCTGTCTTGCATGGCGTGGTGTCGGTTGGCATGGCAGCCTTCAAAGTGACTGAGGACAGGGAGGGGACGGACACACGAGACAATCGGGATACACTGAATGCAGCGCAATGCTCCTTCACGAACTAAATGGTCTCTCGTCCGTCATAAATCACCCACACCCACCACCAGCACCACACCGTACAGAAAGACTCCACGTGCTGTGCCTTTCCTAAATCGTCTCATTCAATCGTCCGTGTGTGCAGCGTGGGCACAGACCTCACCAAGCAGCCGTGCAGGCAGTGGAAAACACCCGCTCTGTCACGATGCTTCCACTACCTACATGTGTCCTCAGTGAGGCCTCAACGCCACACACGAGACACGCACGACCACGACAGACAGACCACCCTACATTTACCACACACACACCTCTACAGTACACAATGCACATCATGCGAGCAGCAGCAGCACGCTCATTCGTCAGCTGGCCTGTGCAGCAACAGCAGCAGGGGCAGCAGCGTCTTGTGTGTGGTCGTGCGCGGGCAAGGCTCGGTGGATGGTGAAGGGGGGCACGGGGGGATCTTTGGCCTTGCCACGAGGGACAATCACCTGGCCAGCCACACACCACACCACACCACACCACACCACAGCACAGCGTAGCACACACACACACACACACGGACGGACCGGTGGCTTGCGGGCCGTTTACCTGAGGGATACCCCAGTGGGGATGGATGGCCCCGGGGTACACGTACAGCTTCCTGCACCCACGACACACACACGCGGAGGAAGACGACACACGCACATCACATCCATCCATCTTGGCGGGCTTGGCTCTTTCTTCTCTGTCTGTCTGCGGCCCACTGACTTGTATCTGACGTTGCGGAGACCGTTGCAGGGCAGCATCCGCTTGACGGCAAAGTTCAACTGAATCAATCAACCCCACACACACAAACAAAGGGACAAGTTAAGTCAAGTCAGGCCAGGCCATGGAGGAATGTGTCCCGTCCTCCCCATGCCCTTGTCGAGGGAGGTAGGTAGGTACTTACCACCATGGACGGGTTTCTGTACATCATGGTTTTGGCCGTCATGATCTTGGGACCGCGGGAATGAGCTGCATGGTGAGAGCAAGGGACAGAAAAGGTAAGGTGGGTTGGATGAGCCCGATGAGTGGCTTCTTCTGTCCCTTGCTGACTTCTTCTGTTGAATTTGTATGCCTTGGTGTCCCACATGTGGCCGCGCAGGGTGACGTGGATGGCATTGACCACTATCACACTGTCACCTGGAGGCACATATGAAATGAATTGAATGACGCGAATGACGCCCACAGACAGACAGACAGACAGATGCACACACAACACACGTGTTCTAGGTCGGTACACTACACCGCCCCGACCCACCTGTGATGATATTGGGGTTATAGTCGACTTTGTGTTTGCCCATCAGCAGCTTCGCCACCCTCATCGCCACACTGCCCACCGTCTGCACACAACCAACACAACCAACACCAACACCCATACCACACCCACATTGATTGCAATGAATGGAACACACAGGCAGGGCCTGTCCGTGGTGTGTTGTGTGCCTCACCTTGCCGGCGGCATCGATGACGTGCCAGATGCCCCTGTCGTCGTCCATGTAGGTCACCGTCTTGAGCGACACGTGAGGCTTGGCGTCGGGCGCGATGGTCGGCATGTTGTGGTCCTTGTACGGCTGCGACGTCCTAAACACACACACACACACACACACACACACCACAGCAGGCAATGCATGAACGCATCTTTAGCTGTGTGTGCGGCGTGTGTCAGGGTAATCTGGTGTACCATTGGACTTTGGCGAATGGGTTGATTTCCTTGAAGTGGTAGCTGGATGGCGCGTACTTGGCCCACCGGTTGAAGAGGAAGGGGGCATGGTGTGCTCGACTCAGATGCGCCATCGCCAAAGAGCGACCTAGAGAGCGACGGTGACAAAGACCGCTGGATCACTGCCTTATCATCACATCAGCAGCAAAAGCACTAGATCTGGGTCCATCCTTCACAGCTCGTCACCCTCGTCGCCCCGTGGGCCTTTCGTCGTCCGGACTTTCGAATTCCACCAAGCTCGCATGTGAATAGCTCGCATGTCCCAGCCAGGACTTCCATCGCAAAGGACCAATCTCAGGCACCACTATTTCATCATTCCCACTGATCCTTGAGGAGCAGGACGGCTCAGGCGATAGATGAGATGAGTGAAGATCTAGACGGCTCGGTGACAGGGAGGAAGGACAATGAGTGTGGCGGCGGTTGCTGCTGCTCTCGCCTGCTCAGCGAGTGCATCGGGCAGGGCAGCTGGAGGGCCATTGGGTGCGAGTCAGTCTGGCGCTGGTTCCCCACGCTCAAGTACCGCTTTGCAGACCCCGAGATGGAGAGGAAATACCTGCTGTCGGCACACGAAGACTTCTGTGACTGCTTCAAGTCGATTGGCATCCTTGTCGCCCTGGTGGGTGGGCATGACACACACACACGCATTCATTCAGCGTCGACAAGCACCCGTCACACTAGCTGTTATGTTCGTGTGCCTCTCTCTGTGCGTGTGTCATTCAGATCCACCTTGTGTGGTTTGCCCTGCGCCTGATCTCCAAGTTTGACACCTTTCTCATAATGGTCAGTGAGTCAGTGAGTCGGCCACTCACTCTGGGCAGAGAGGACCGGTGTGCATCACGCCTGTGTGCCTCTGTCTGTCTGCCTGTCCGTCTGGTTCCCTTCGATGGCTTCAGGTCACCCGCTCCACCATATTCATCAGCTTCTCTCTGATGGCCGTCCTCCACCTGCTGCTCGGCAAACGGCTCAAGACCCTCTACGTCACGCGGCTGGCGCGGAACAAGGCGACATCAGTGCAGGAGCGCACCCTGCAGTACAACCGCATCGAGTGGAACCTGACCTTCGCTCTGTTCTTTTTGCTGGCCGGCGCGGCGGCCTTCCAGGGCAGATGGACGTACAAAGAGGATGAGGGCTTCGTGTGGGCCATGGGCCCGATGCGCTTCCAGCGGTACCAGTTCGCCCCCTTCGCACAGACGTACCTGCTGTTCGCCATATGGCTCATCATCAAGTGCCACTCCTTCGAGACGTCCTGCCTGATCCTCTTGCACTTTGTGGTCGGGATGGGGCTGTGCTACTGGGAGATGGGCTTCAACCCACATATGGGGTGGGCCTTCGCCGGTAAGCCAGTCTATCACACACACACACACACACACACTCGCTCGGCCGCACACCCATGTGCTTGTGTGTTGTGTGTGTGTGCAGTCTTGTGCATCTTGTTTGCCGTGGGCAGCCGGCAGATGGAGCTCGTCTCGCGCTCTGCACTCTTCCAGAAGGAGCAGGCCCTCCGCGAGAAGGAGCAGAAGTCTCGGCTGCTGGAGGGGTTCGCCTCGATGATCGGGGTCGCTGCATGGTCAGCCACCCAGACAGACAGACAGACAGCAAACAGAGAGCGCATGGACACACACACACTTTTGCATGGGGGCCATTTTTCCATCCGTTGTCTGGTCCGCAGGGAGTGGGACACGACCAAGCGGCCTGACACCTGCTACCAGACTAAGATCATCGAGGTCCTCACCGGCCGCCCGGCGGTCTACAAGCCACCACCAGAAACGTCGTCCACCGCCCCGACCACACCCAAGCCAGCATCGGAGACCTCAAAGGGCACCAGCGGCTCAGCCAGGAGCAGGTGGCTGTGCCTTTCGCACTGGTGGCCGCGGTTACGCAAGTGGCGTCTCATGAGGCCCAACAAGCGCAGGAGCCCCTCCTCCTTCTTGAACCTGTTCAAGGCCGCTGCAAGGACGCCCACCAAGGAGCAGTGCATGCCGCCTCGTTCCTCCACGCCGCAGCTATCCACTGATGCAGCGACCACCCGAGACGACAGCTCCCTGCCGGTGGTGTGTGTGGAGGGGCAGCAGCCGTCCTCCCCGAGGCACTCGAGGCACTCGGACATGGTGGGCATCATCCCTTTACGGCCGATGAGCGAGGCGGCCGACGTCAACATGCACGTGCCGTCGGAGACTACCACAGAGGACGGCTGCTTCTACTCCTGCAGCGGCATGATCGAGCGAGACCAGAACCAGACTGGTTACATGTTGCCGGCCGCCGTCCACCAGCACCAGAGGCGCATTCTGCCCCCATCTGTGAGGATCTTTCGCGAGCGTGTTGCGGAGGAGCCGTGTCAGCTGCTGGTGCAGATTGATAGAGAGGACAGCCGGGAGGGGGAGGAAGGATTCTTCTCGGGCTTCTGGACGCAGTTCGTGGTCGGCTCCGAGGGCAAGACCAAGATCAACGACGCCATCCGCAAGTGTGCCGACGAGGGGAGGGCCTTCGAAGTGGAGGTACATCCATCCATCCATCCATGTGTGTGTCTGCCATGCGCTGTGTGCGTCCATGCAGCTGATGTACGAGCGCAGCGACGGCAAGTGTCGGTGGTTCAGGTGTGCCGGGCGGAAGGAGAGCGACACATCGCCCATCGTCTACGGCTTTATCCAGGATGTCACGGACCGCCGCTGTGTCGAGTCGCGCGACCGACAGCTGCTCTCGCGCTACATGAAGACCACCGACACGCTGCTCGAGGCGACCGCTCTGATCGACATCCAGGAGGAGGTCCTCATCGAGTCCAGCTCACTCCTCAATCTGTGGCAGCAGCGCGTCCTTGAAGGTCAGGCAGTGTGTGTGTATGTGTCAGGCAGCCATACATACCTGCAGGGACTTACACACGAGCTCCTGTCTCTGTGTGTGCGGTGTGGTGTGGTGTGGTGTGGTGTTGGTGCAGGTGTGCCGCTTGCGCAGCTGTTCGACCGTGACACGCTGCGGCGGCTTAAGGCCGTCAAGGCCGAGGACCAGGAGCCTCTGCAGGCCAACGTGCGGCTGCTCAGACAGCCTGACAGACAGGCTGCTGAGGTAGGTGAGAGGGCAGGGCAGACACACGCACACCCCAACCAACCAGCCAACCCATGCCATGTGCGCTGTCTGGCTCGCTCCCTCCCTCCGTCCGCTTGTCAGTGTCACATTTTTGCCTGGGCCGAGGACGACGATCCTGCGCTGGTGTTTGTCGGTTTCCGGGATTTCCTATTCTACGGCCCGCCCTTCGAGCCGATCTCCAGCGGGGTCCCGCAGCCCAACAGCACGCCTCCCGGCATGCCGGGTCATTCAGACACGCGGACACTGCCACCAACTGAGTGGTCCACAGAGGAGGAAGCGGACGCACCAGGTGAGTTTGCAAAGACAGCACACACACAGACAGAGACAGGGAGAGAGGCTCATGGCTGTGTGTGGTGTGGATGGATGGATGGATCAGAGGTGGTGTGCCAAGAAGAGATGGGCGAGACGGACGAGCCATCGCTGCCGCCTCTGGCGCCCACCCGGCTGCCATCGCCGATGTCTGACGGCTACTGGGGGAGGGAGCGCCGCATCGTCGTCAGCAATGACAGTGGCAATGCTGGCGGCGACTGCATGCATCCCCATGAGGACGCCACCATCTCTGTGAGTGTGCCTGAGCTGCACGGTGGGGCGTGGTGGGGCGAGTATGGGCATGGCCACGGGCATGGCCCGCCTGACGTGCTGCCACCCTCCTACTCGGATGGCGGCGTGTGAGTGTAGCTAGCTAGTGTATCCCACCTCTGCTCACTCGTCCGTCCCTACGGTCGGGAGGGAGGGAGGGAGTATTCATGTTGCTCAGGGAGCGGAGGGGTGGGAGGGGAAGTCAGTCAGTCAATCTCGACTGAATGCGGTGTAAGTAAGGTCTTGGCTGGTTGCGTGCGTGTTCACGTGTAGGCTCTCGCTTTTAGTGTAGCCAAGCAGACAGGCAGACGGACGGACAGACGGACAGACAGACAGGTAGGTAGACACACCGACCGCAGTACGCAAGGCCTTGCGCGCCCCACCTTCACACTCGTCCTTTCAACTGAGATGGTGGTATGGGGGTGCGCACGTAGACTTTGTTCCTCTGATGTCTGCACGCCCTCTTTTTGTCTGGCATGTATGAGGCATTGCTGTGGTTGGCTTTGCACGGTGTGTGAGTCCTAAACACAAGGACGGGCAGCTTTCGTGCAACGCGCGGAGGGGAGGGGAGGGGAGGGCCGCACCGCATCCACCGAAGTGGTCAAAGAAAGGACTTACGTGGGGCATATACAGACAGACAGACAGACAGGCAGACATACATGCCTTTAAACCATCGTAGGATTTTTTACCTGTCTGTCTGTCTGTCTGTCTGCCTGTCTGACTGAGATGTGAGGGTGAGGGTGAGGGTGAGGGTGTGTGTACAGTACACAGACTGTGGTGTGTACATGTACACACGCCTGGCATGGCATGGCATGGCATGCGTGTTGCGGGTATGAGATCAATCGCTCCCTATACACATGACTGACATACGTATGCACGTGACTGACGTACCTGCATGGCTCAAGAGGAAAGGCAAGGACAGGAAAGGCAGGGCAAGGAGGGCCATTTCTGATATGAGGCACATGCATCCCTCATATCGGAAATCCCCTCCCTCCCTCCCTCCCTCCCTCCCTCTCTGATCGTTGTTTTGTGCGCGTGTGTCAGGCTCTTTGCTGCATGCTGCGATTGGTTGGTGTACTCCGTGACTGCATGTAGAGGGCGAGGGTCGGCTTCATATGGCCTGCCACTGGAGTGTCTTTTTGAAACACTGATGTCGACCACGGGGATGGGTGATGTATGTTATGTACTTGGCGAGAGCCTCGACCAGTGGTTGGCTGAGCTGCCCGCTGCTACATGTAGTAGCGCAAGCATTTCCTTGCATGCCATGCCATGCCATGCCATGTGTTTTTATGGATACGTCGGAACATGAGCGAAACACTGAAGAGTCATCCGGTTAAGTGTTGGGATGTGTGACAGTTAGGACGACCAAGAGCGGAAGAAACAAAGCAGCTCTGAGCCGGAAACATGTGCCTTTTGCAGCCTGTCCATGTTGTAAATTCGTCCTTTCTGGGGGCGCCCCCAGCAAGGTCGCCAAAAGCCGTACCAAAAGCGTGTGAAGAGCAAAGAAGCAATCAACGATGCAGCAAACGATGAGAAGCCGACCAGCCGCTAAGGCATCAGCGTACCCTCAGTCAAGGGTGCCGAGCCCACGCGCCAGTCCACGTACGTCACGTGTGTAACCTTCCCCTCATTCACAGTGACTGACTGACTGCAGTTGCATGTGCCTCACTCTTCTCATCGCTCATGTTTCTTAATTCGGTCGGTGGTTTGCAGGCGCATCTGCCAGTGCAGTGCGAGGGGAGCTCGCCTCGCTGCGTGAGAGGGAGAAGGTCAGGCGGGACCAGACCAGGGAGGGCCGACGGCCACCAACCTTGGTGGAACTGCACCGCAGCCTGTAAGTAAGAGATGAGCCAAGTGTCCTGCACGTGCACCCCGACGGTTGGTTCACCTGCCTGTCTCCCCTCACAGACATAAGGAGCCACCGAAGGGCTCCCTCGCCCGCCCACCTCTGGACCTCCCACCGTGGCAAAGGCACCAGCTAACCGCGGCGGAGAACATCCTCACTGCCCACAGAGAGAGGGCTGGCGGTCGGGGCAACGGCAAGCGGAGGAAACACCGACAAACCTTTGTGAAAGAGGACCCGAATGAGGAGGAGCTGAGACGGCTGCGTCAGATCGAGAGGGAGCGGAGGAGACGGCAGGAGGCCGCCTACAGACAGCAGGACCAGGCCAGGGCCGTGACTCAGAAGAAGCCGGGCATCGATCTGGTGGGTCTCTATGAGAACCCGCACCGACAGCCACCCCCCGGCAGCCTTGCAAGGCCAGCACTGCCACCCCCCATTTGGGAGTTGGTGGGCCTGCGACAGATGGAGTCATTCCTCCAACGGAAGCTGTGATCGATCACGGTGATCGAGCAGCCAGTGGGTGAGCAGGGAAGACAGAGACGTGACCCACGTGTGCAAGGATGTCTCAGCTCGGTGCTGTTGTGTCTGCTCTCAGATGTGGGCGAATGGATGCATCGGGAGCCGTCCACAAGCATCAAGCGTCGAGGGGAGGGGAGAAGGAGGGAGTGGAGAGGAGGGTCACCGTGAGGGAGGGGAGGGGAGGGGAGGCGTTGCTGTGTCGCAGCATCACCATCTATCGCAGCCAGTCTACAGCGGAAACCTGTTGGAGACAGGGAGGGCTTGCAGACGTCTACTACCTATGTGTGTACAGGTGCTTTTGCAGTGGGGCGTACGTGCGATGTGGAGCATGTCTGTGCTCCATCGTAGGTAGGCCAGACAGAACAGACAGACAGAGATCACCATAGACAGGGGCTGTGTTTTCGGCCTCTCATCGAAGGTGTGTGCCTCGGCACCACACCACACCACACACACCACACCACACCACACCACCCACCTAAGGGCACTCACTCGCTGGGTCACTCACTAAGTGCGGGTCAGACAGACACACCGTACCGTCAGGGCTACCTATCGCCTCGCACCGCATCGTCCTGTGTCCTGATGAATGTGGCACCGCACACATTCATGTCGCGCAGTGCACATCAGGTCCCTAGGTGCTGTGCTGCCCATCTGAAGGACTCTTCGATATCACCTCAGCTGTCGTGTTTCGGCTGAAAGAGAAGGCATGGTTAGTGCTATGTATCTGCCTGTTCGCATGGTGTTGCATCTGCATAACGGATTCGCTCCATATGATTCATCCCTCGTGCAGTGCATGAATCGATCCCATTCATCTCATCATGCACATGGTCTATAGCTCCTCTCCCGCCTGGCTGACGCGGCACACTCTCTCTATTTCCTCTCTGTGTGTGGGGTTGCACATCGATGCCTCAACCAGATAAGCCCCAATCAGCGACCCACCGCAACACGACAGCACGCGCCTCTCGTCATCGGACAGCATCACCGACGCACCACTCGCATAGGCTTGCCGGCTTTTGGCACTCGTATGCGCCTCGCATACCCTACACACACACACACACAACAGCCAGCCAAGGGACGATCAACCGATGTATAATGAATGTTACACACACCTGGCCAGCGATGACACTGCATGGTCGGACAGGCCCAGGGCGCCGCCCACCGAGGCCATGGCTGCCTGAGGGCACGTGATCATGTTCTTGTAGGGCACCTCTGACACACTCACGCCCTGATCGATTGTCCCGTTCCTTGCGGCATGGATGGCCAGCGCCCACTCCAGCAGCCCCATGGCAAACAGCTCACCACACTCACTCGCCGTCCATTCGCTAGCCCCTGCTGCCATGGCCGATGCAGGACGGTAATCACGACGGATGAGCGACCAGAATGATGGCTGTGGCTGCTGAAGGTCGCCCAATCCATGGATGAGTGTGAGCAGCTGCCGCCATTTCCACAGGTCCTTGACGCCATACCATGCCGACGCGCCACCGCCCGCCACGCACAGCTGCCGGATGGACCGCGCCACCTCTATGCCGTCACGTACCACGTGAATCACACGCACGGGAGCCGCAAAGGACACTCGATCGTCCCGCTGGCTGCTGCTGATGCTGTCGTGAGGCTGCTGGAAGACCTTGGCCAGCAGGTCGATAGAGAAGCCATGCTCCGGAAACTTCTCCACCATCAGCACCCGACGAGCGTCAGGTGATTCGCCGCCTCTCGGTGATTGCTGGGCGTCGACAAGGGTTCGGATGACTCGCCGATAGCCCTGCCGGACTTGAGAGATGGCGTCAGCCGACAGTGGCGATGCGGAAAGCCCCCCCAGCCTCCCGCTTCTCTTAGGTGCCTCAGTGGACCAGACATCCATCGATGGGAAGGCCGGCAGCCACAGCTGCCGCGGCTCGTCCAGCACAAAGATGCCATCATAGCCTGCCGCCTCGTCACAGCCCAGCTGCGAGACGACCTCAGCCAGGAAAGTAGTGCCTGACCGACCACTGCCCACCAGGAATGCCATGGTCACCTCAATAGGAGGACCACCCCTGCAGCCACGTGCATCTCTTTGGGTGGTGTGTGTGAGGGGTGCGAGGCGGCCGGTGAGAAGGAAGCGGTGATAATCTCGCGGGCGAAAGGCAGATGGGTCGTAGGACAGCTGACGGAGGCCTCGTGTGCTGTCGGGGAAGCAGAAGGGCGGACGGAGAGGGGGGCAGAGGATATCCTCGAAGCACCGGACACCAGCTGTACCAGCTGACTCAGCATTCTTGTTGTCAGGGGCGATGGCGTTGCTGTGCCGCAGCTGGAAGGTCTGCAGCAGGTCAAGGGCTGTGTGCAGACCCCCGTCATCTGCCTCGCCATCGTCGCCATCCGGAGATCTTGCTGCACGGCTGATGGTTGTCTGTAAGGCCTCGATGGTCACACGAAGCTGAACACATTTGGCGCATTGACATTCACCCGAGTGGCCAGAACTGTGCTGCATCCTGCCAAAGTCGCTCACATCGAAGCGATCCAACTCATCTGCGAGCTTAAGCGGAAAGACGCCCGCTGTTCGAACCTCAGCAGAAAGACGTCCTAGCGCTGCTGTCGTGCGTGAGCATTGACAGCTTTCATCGATAATGGGGAAGCTGTCGAAGGACCGACGTGACATCTTCTATCGGCGTGCCAAAGAGGAAGGCTACCGAGCCCGGAGCGCCTACAAGCTGCTGCAGCTCGACGACCACTTCGACCTCTTCACGCCCGCCACTCGCCGCGTTGTGGACCTCTGCGCCGCGCCGGGCAGCTGGTCGCAGGTCTGCCGTGACAGATTGGTGAAGCGGCATTCTGATGCAGCAGCCAAGGGAGATGATGACGAGCATGGTCCGCCTCTTATTGTCTCGGTGGATCTGCAAGAGATGGCCCCATTAGATGGCGTGGTAACGCTGCAGGGTGACATCACGAGCCCCTCGACGGCGTCTGCCATCCTCTCCCACTTCGACGGCAATCTCGCCGACATGGTGCTGTGTGACGGGGCGCCCGACGTGACGGGCATGCACGACCTGGACGAGTACATCCAGTCGCAGCTTCTGCTGTCGGCCCTCCGCATCACCACCGCCCTCCTGCGGCCGGGCGGCACCATGGTGGCCAAGGTTTTTCGCGGCGAGAACGCTCCGTTGCTGTACGCGCAGCTGCAGGTGTTGTTCCGGCAGGTGAGCTGCTGCAAGCCCGCCAGCTCACGCAACTCCAGCTTCGAGGCCTTCGTCGTCTGCCGGGACTTCATCGGCCGCCAGCCAGAAGGCTCTGGTGGTGGCTGGGGCGGGGGATCATTCAACGACTGGGCTGAGGAGCTGATGCGGCAGGTGGACGCCAAGGGCGGCATGGCGGTGGTGCCGTTTGTGTCCTGTGGCGACCTGACTGGCGACCTTGACGCCGACCGCAACTATCCGCTGGATGAGGCTCATGAGTTCCGGCCGCCCGTGCAGCCGCCGCTGTCCGCCAGCTACCTGCCGCCGAGAGCAGCCAATGATGGGAAGCAGGCGGACGACGACGGCTGAGGCATTCACATGTGTCGTGGCATAGTGAAGGCAGGCAGGAATGCAGGCAGGCAGAAAGGCAGGGAAGGAGAGGTTGGGAGGGAGACCCTAGGAGAGTCAGACGGTGTCGATGACATTTGTCTGTGACCGTTGCATATTTGTGCACGTTTGTTTGGTGAGCTCCCAATGCGTCAAACTGGATTGAAAACGGGACCCTGGACAACGGGGACGCGGAGTGCGCGAGCTTGAGGAACAGAATAGAGAAGGGCCACTCGCGTCATCATGGACCGGCAGGGCATGGAGGGCATGCTGAACTGCTACATCGGCCGCAAGTGCGCCAAATGCCGCAAGCGTGTGGAGGCTCATGACGTCACGACGCTGCAGATCTGCAGCGGCTGCCACGAGGTGAGCCAGATGTGATTGCGTCCGTCATGCGTGTGATGTGTGATTGGCAAACACGCACTGAAACTGGACATTGGGTTTTCTTTCCGCCTGCAGGTTCGCTACTGCTCGGTTGAGTGCCAGCGGGCTCACTGGAAGGAGCACAAGAAGGTAGGCAAAGCACCGCAAGGTACACCAAGCTCATGAGCTTGTGTGTCCCTCTCTGTATGTCGTGGTGCAGATGTGCCGTGCGGCCCAGGAGAACTCCAAGCTGGTGCAAGAGGTGATGGCCGAGGTCAGCCGCGCCAACCGCAGTAATGAGCCGCGGAGCCTGGACATAGACTTGTGTGACCTGATGGGCTACCGTGAGGATGAGGGAGAGGATGTCGACAAGAGCCACGTGCTGTATCCCTACCCGACTCTCATCATCATGAAGCGCCGCAACTGCATCTGCTACACTTACGATCGGCTGTCGCCACTGACATGGATGCAGCAGTTCAATGCAAACTTCCATGAGCTCCTCAAGCCGGCCATACCAGAGGAGTTCGACAACAAGGCCAATTTGGTGACAGGTGAGGAAGGGGGGCCGTGAACGCAGAGATGGGGCGATTGTGTGTGTGTGTGTGTGTGAATGTCAGGTGTGTGCTGTTCCTGCGTCTGACCCGGCCAAGGGCGTCACCGTGGGCGACCTGGAGAAGGCCATCAGCAGCTTCAAGGATGGAGCATTCCTGGAGTGCGACCACACGAGAGGGGAGGAAAAGAGGGTCAAGCGCCTGCCCGGGCGGGGCATATCGCATTGTCGATGTTATGCGTCCTGGTCTGTTCAGCTTTTTGGACCTTGCCGATCGTGTGGCGTGTGGCCGTTATTCCCTCTTTTTCGGCTCGTGAAGGGGTTGAGGCAACAAATGATGAATGACGTCAGGTGAGGTCCGTGAGGATGGGAAGGCTGCCTGCCTGGCAGGTGGTCCCAGGTGATCGTTGTACGTTTGTCTCTCCCGTTGGCTTGTATGTAGGCACTTGCAGCAGGTGACACAGGTGCCTTTGCCTATCGGCTGGCGCCGAATGCGGCAGTGGCAGGGGGGGAACTAGGTTGAGTTGGTATGAATTGTAGGTCAAAGGTTGGAATCGGCTGGAGGGCTGGGTCGGTGGTACTTAGGGGATGATCTTTTATATGTCTGTGTATACGTATGGATGAACCGTATGGACACGTCCGTCTGTGAATCGGGCCATGTCATCAAAGTTTACGCTGGTCAAAATAATAGTACATGATTATGACGACACGTGCGTGTTTAGGCTGCTGGCCAAGCACGTCAATCTTTCGCGTCGTCTTGGCACTCTAGCCGTTGGGTGGGGGCGTGAGAGCTTGAGTGAACGATGTGGGGCGTGCCGGCTTCGCTGCTTCTCACCTTCGCCCTTCTGATCTGGCAATGTGAGGGGCAGCTTGAAGACGCCCAGGCAGAGCTGTGGGTGGAGCAGCCCAACACCCGCGGAGGCAACGACACTGACCTGGACGACGAAGAACAACGGGATCAGCCGAGTAAGGAGAAAGAGGGCAGACAGGCAGACTGGTAGCGCTTTCTGGCTGCTCGTGTGGTGGGTGTTGCCTGCAGGTGCTGTGGACGTCAAGTACGCGCAGCTGGTCAAGTCCATCACCGCCACAGCTCGCCGGCTCTTCAAGCCCGCCAACATTCAGCTCGACACAGTGCTCTATCGGCTGCACTTCCACCACGTCGAGCAGCGGATGTTCGACCTCCGACGGCAGGGCGTGTCGGCGGCACTCGCGAGGGACGACCCGTTCAGCGCCGACAACAGCGACACGCGGCTGACACTCGGCTTGACATTCCAGACCTATCGGGGCCTCTTCCGCAACGAGACCACGCTGCGGAAGTTCGCCAAAGACACCGCCACACAGGTGTCCTCGGAGGGGATTCTTGTGGACATGGCCATCGACGAGTCGCAGCTGGAACCGGGCGGCATCGAGGGCCTCATCTTGAAGCTCACTTCTTTGGGTCTCACGGGCATCAGCCGTTTTCAGCGAATCGTGTCTGCGAGGCTGCCAGTCGACAAGATCGCCTTCATCACGAGGATACAAGGGATTCGGGTGCTCCGGGCCTCACAAATGCGCGTCATCCCCACACGGCCGGGCGACCTGCCGGACGACCTGCCTCAGCGTCAGCAGAACAGCACCATTGCGCGTCCCCTGGCGGGCAAGGTGTGGTCACAAGGCGATCACGCGATGAACACAGACGCTGTGCGGAAGCTCTACGGGGTCGACGCCTCCAGGCTCTCGTGTAAGACCTGAGATGGACACAGAACGGCCAAGCCACTGCTGCAGGCTTCCCTATGTGTGTGTGTGTGTATGTGTGTTGTGTTTCAGGCATCGGATTCATGTCGGACTCGTTCGACAGGCAGGACAAGGCGAAGATTCTGTACGCACAAGGGGACCTGCCGCAGGATGTGGAGGTGCTGTCCGAGGGATTGGGCCCGGAGGACGGCTACACGGACGAGGGAAGAGGCATGATGGAGCTGACGTGAGTGCGTGAGGAACGACACAACGAGCGGCCACGTGACATTTGTGGAGGCATCCCTTTCTCTCTCTCTCTCTCTCTCTCTCACTCTGCCTGTGTTGCTGTCACACCCCAGTTATGATGTGTGTCCTGGCGCAAAGAAATTCGCCTTTCATTCGGCCTTCAATGGCATGGTAATGCTGCTGACACTGATTCACTGAGACGTACCACGTACTCTGTTGTCTCTCGTTCGCAGGCTAGTTTCGCCCACGGTCGGTAGCAGAGGCCGAGCTGTCCATCCATCCATCGATCCATCCATGTAGATGCGCCTGTGTGTGTGTGTGTGTGTGTATGTCCCAGGCATTTTGGACCTGGCCGAGCTCGGCTGCGAGGTGATCGTCGACGACATCATCTACTTTGCGGAGCCGATGTTTGCTCATGGCGTAAGGGCGCCAACCCTGACACTGATCGCAGCTCAGCAGAGGAGAGGCGACTGACGATGGCAAGTGTGTCGGTGTGTCGGTGTCAACTCTCCCCGTCAGATCATAGCCCAGGCGGTGGACGAGGTGACCTCCAAGGGAAGGCACTACTTCTCCTCTGCTGGCAACAACGGCGACTCAGCGCTTCAAGACTACTACAATGCGTCGGGCGTCAGGGACATTATCAATTTCGGCTTCGGGGTTGCCATCGAGTACGAGTGGCACTGGTTCAGGTGACCTCTCTCTCTCTCTCTCTCTCTCTCTCACACACACACACACACACACGCACACACACGGGGAGGTACCTCCCTCCGCGTGTTCGTCTGTCTGTGTGTCTTGCTTGCAGCAAGACGGGCTCCATCGACTACCATTTCACCATGCCTGAGGACGCTACACAGATTGGAGTCCTCAACTGGGACGAGCCATACTTCTCAGTGCACGGTCAGATGCCTGCCTGTGGCAGCAGCAGCAGCAGCAGCAGCACCAGCAGCATCAGGGAGCTTTTAATGCCTTGCCCCTCTCCCTCACTGTCGCCCTCACTGTCGGCACGGCACGGGTGCGTGCAGGTCCCCTCGGGAGCCAGTGTGACTTGGACATTTTCATCTTCACCAAGTAAGCCGCCTGCCCCCTTCTCTCTCGTCCGCCCATCCGTCCATCGTCTGCCTGTCTGGTGTGTGCCTGGTCTTGTCATATGAATGGCATCAGGGACGGGGAGCCCTTTGCCGCCAGCTTCGAGGGCATTGGAGGTGCGGAGGAGAGCCTCAAGCTACCCGGCGACCCCACAGAATTTATCGGCTTCCAGGTGAGTGAGTGATTGGGAAGCGTCAGCGTTACGTCTCCATGTGCTGATTGGGTTGGTATGGTATCGTTGTGGGACAGAACCTTCCCGGCTATGGCGAGAAGTTCATTCTGCGCATCGGCAAAGCCATCATCAAGGACGAGGAGGGGTGAGGGAATGACTGAGCGACGGATTCGCATGCCGACAAACATGTGGGTGGGTTTGACTCTTGTGTGTTCGTTCTTTGGCGTCCGTCCTCTCTGCTCTAATGCCTGCAGCAACGAGGCGATAACCAATCCCACCCGGATTTCGTTGATATGGTTCAGACGGCCGTACCCAGGTAATCAACACAACAGGGGTACTCTTGGCATGGTCTCGGTGGTCTCTTTGCAACACGCCCTCCCGCCCCCTCTCTCTTGTCTGTCTGTCTGTCTGTCTCTCTGTCTTGTCGGCCTTTCTTTCGTCTCCCGACAGACCCGGACTTCTTCGGAGCGACTGCTTGGGGGTACGCACACACGCCGATGACACACACACACACACGGAGACCAAGGCGGAGAGAGAGAGAGAGAGAGAGAAGCAGAAACAACCAAAGAGAGAGGGAGAGAAGTGTATCTGTGTGTGTCGTCAGTCATTCCAACACTCATGGCGCCACGTCAGTCGGGGCGGCAGCCTACTACAACGCGAGTAACTTCCTGTGCGCCAGTGACGCAACCTCGCGGACAACGAACAACAATTGGGGTGGAGTCGCTCCCGTCTGCTCCCTCCACACACAAGTGAATCTCTACTCATCCAGAGGTCAGGCGTGCTCTGTGTGTGTGCATGTGTGTTGGGGGGGGGGGGGCGGCAATCCAATCGGGCAGTAGATCGGTCTACTGATGCATACGCCTGTATGTATGTATGTGCTGGCGCAGGGGGGTGTTTGATCCTCTTTGACAACAATGGCACCCGACTCGACCACCCCCTTGACCTCTACAAACCCGACGTGACAGGACCAGGTGACTCACCGACACACCACGTGCGATTGACACAATGATTGGCTCTTGGGCTCCCTCTCTTCGTGCGTGTGTGTGTCCCCTTGCAAAGATGGCGCCAACACGATGTTCTTTGGGTCTATGTCTGAGCGTGCCAACGTCGAGAATGATACCTATCCAAGTAGGTGGACCCCTGCCTGACATGACAAAAAGAGAGAGAGAGAGAGGGCAGAGTTGCATGCCATGCTGGCTGGCGACCACACGACTGTTCTCTCTCAGATTTCTACGGCACAAGTGCGTCGGCGCCTCACGTGTGTGGGCTAGCAGCGTTGATCCTCGACAAGCTGCTCATGGACAACAAGCCGCTCTTGTCGCCATACGGCCTCAGGCGCCTCCTGACATACACAGTATGCTCACCCCCACCCCCACACAGACCTCCACACACGCACAGAAACACCTGGTCCCTCTGTGTCTCTTGGGTCTGTGTGTCCGTTGCTGCTTCCCTCCAGGCAGAAAAGATGGACGGTGCGTGGCGTCCGTCAGTGACTGACACGATGTGTAGGATCGACTCTTATATTTGTTGGCTGTGTGCAGATCCCATTCTCCCCGGGTTTCAGGTCGGCTTCGACTACCGGACAGGCCACGGATTCGTTGACGCCCTCGCGGCCTTCAAGGTGCTCACATGGACGCCTCCCCCTCGCCCTCCCCCGGGCCCAATCCACCCAGTCTGGCCGTGGCCGAAGCACCACCATGGCCACCATGGCCACCACGGCCACCACGGCCACCACGGGCATCACAGCAGGCACAGAGGGCACAAGTGGTGGTGAGTTGAGCTGAGCTGAGCAGGTCTTGTCTGGTCTGGTGTACAATTCGACATGTGGTTTCTGTCACTGACTGTGTGGCCGAACAAGGGTAGAGGAGGGAGCACCAGGGCAGATGTGTGTGTGATGTGTGGGGGGGGAGATGAGATGTGAGAAGAGGAAACTTGTGCCTTCCTTCAAGCGGGTTGTCGGGCGACCTGTCGCTGCGTGTCTCAGTGTCCGTGTGTGTCGGTGCCCTTCTAGACAAGTGTTTCATCAGTGTAGCTCTGTCACAGAGCCTGACAGGTAGGTAGTATTCCCCTACAGCTTTTTTTGTTCGGCTGGGCTGGACGCACCCCACCAGGCAGGCCAGCCAGGGCATGGCAGCGAGCGAGCCCTGATGCTGTCCGTTGTACGCAGCTACTGATTGTGCGTGGGCTGGGCTGCAGAGAGGGAAACGGTCCGCCGGTAGATAAAAAAAGTGTCGTCGTGTATGTCTTTTGTGCTCATTCTGTGTGTGTGTGTGTGTGTGGTGTGTGTTATGTGAGCTGTGTGGGCGGGGGGACGGAAAAGTGAATAAACGCATTGCCTTGCCTTTGTGTGCAGTGCCGTGCCGTACGTCCTTCGTAGGCAGGCTGTGCTTGTCTGTCTGTCTTGACTGCGGTTTCGTGCAGTGTGTGTGGTGTGGCCATTTGGTTGGTCGTGTGTGTGTTTGTGTGTGTGTGTGTGTGTGTGTGACCGCTGAGTTTTGACCCCTCAACCATTTGCAACGTGCAAATCCATCCATCCAGCCATTAAGGTCTTTGCGATTGCCCTGAGGGCTGCAAGACACAGGACACGTCTTTTCACGCGCTCACACACGGCATCCCCCACCCACACCACACCACACCACTAACGCACACCCACACATTGCGAAAAGAAAAGCCCATGGGTGGGTGGGCCCCCGGGTACCTCTGCCTGCTACACATCGATCGCATCGACCATGCCACGAGTGAGTCCCTATCTATGTGTCCGTCCAGCCGCCTGCGTCTTGGTGGTCATCGTCGTGTGGCCCGCCGCTATGGATGTCATCCATCGAGGCGTGCATGGCCTGCATCGAGTGCTGCACACAGCACCCAGACCGTTTAACCGATGGATGAGCCGGTGACTGCGCAGACCACCCGCGTGGCGTGTGTGTTGCCCCTCCCCCACTCACACGACTCACTCACCGCATAGCGTGGCTGCAGCGGCGTCGGCGTGTCGTAATAGATGTCCAGCGCCTGTCCTGTCTGAGACGAGCTAGGCCCGGACGAGGCGGCTGCAGCAGCTGCGGCTGCCATTGCCCTTGGTGGTGGTGGGTGAGCGCCCAGGACTGGGGCAGCCGGGGGATGGGGTGCTTGCAGCCACTGTGGATGGAGGAGCTCGTCATGCGAGGGGTCTTGGGGCTCGGCCTCGTCGGCAGTGTAGGCGGGCGGGGGGGTCATGGGGTGGGCCGGCGCGTCCGCATCGCCACGACTGCCACCTCCAGCATCACCCGCTGGGTACAGGCTTGGCGGAATCACCGAGGGAAAGACGTCAGAAGAAACGACAGGACGCTCCTGAAATAAACAAGCGACACACGTCCGATTGATTCTTCTTTCGCTGGTGCTGTGCTGGTGGCCCGGCCCCTGTGCATCACATCCCTCACTGACCCTCTCTTGCACATGTGAAACAGGTGCCTGTTCTACCACAAGCCACCTGCCGCGGCCAACACGGCCGCCCCCCTCAACCCCACTCCCCCCTCCCTCCTCATGCTGGCCCTGATCGACACGGCGCCGCACCACCCTCCTCCAGTCACCGCTCTCCCTCTCCGTGTCCCTCTCCCCTTGCGCCTCTCTCCGACCACCACCACCACCACGACGGCCACCAGCAGACGGCACGAGCGACCGAATGGCACGCATCGCCCTCGAGCGCAAGCTTGCCAACGTCCCCGTCGGCCGCTCAGGCTGGTGCTGGCGAGTTTGCAGAGGGGCGGGAGGGGGCGGGGTGGGTGGTGTCTGCCCTGACGGCGGCTGCGTGGCCGGCTGGACTTGCCTCTGGACAAGAGGTGCCTCGATGAAGACGAAGCTGTGATGGTGAGAGTGCGGGATGCCGAAACCCGGCAGAGGACGGAAGCCGAAGGGGGGGTCCCTGTCGGGCAGAGTGGCGTCCGACTCGCCACCGGGAGATGAGGGCTCCGGGGGCGGCAGCATGGCACGAAGACGACGGGCAGAGTCGTGCAGGTTAAGCCTGCACATGGGGCAGGTGGAGTTCTTCTCGAGCCACTCGTCTAGACACCACGCGTGGAACTGACACAAAATGTCACCAGCAGACAGACAGACAGATGTCTGTGTTGTGAGCGTATGTGGGATGGAGGAGTGACTTCACTTCACTTACACAGTGGCCACATTCGTCGACTCTTCTCAGCTGCTGCAGCAACACCAACTCCTCCTGGCATATCGGACACACCTGACGAGGGAACCGACCACACAGACAGACACACCACACCCAGACATGGACACAGTCCGCATGCGCTGTGCGGCACCCGCAATAAGCTGCGGGCGATTTCTCTCTTTCGTACCTGATGCCCTCCCTCTTCTCCATCCTTCCCCTTCCCCTTGCCCGTTGCCCCCTCCCCTGTCTTGACAACACTTCCAGCGGCGCTCTCCGCCACCACACCATCGCCACTACCAGCAGCAGCAGCAGCAGCTGCTGCTGCACTACTAGAGGACGCCGCGACGGACCTCTCCTTCGCGCACCCAGCACCGGCCTTCGTGCCATCCACGCGGCGCTTGGTGCCCCCCCGTGGCGGATGGAAGGGGGCGAATGCCTCCGCAGGAAAGTTGTCGTGCAGCAGCCGCTCCGCTAGAGGGAGGCCATGCACGACGGACGACGTGGTCAAACGGATGTCCCTGCACACGCAACACAAGGGGGGACAAGATACATACAAGAAGGAGATGGAAGAATGCAATGCATCCATCATCCACACACACACAGGACTGACTGACTGACCTACACGTCTTTCTGCTCACTTGAAGGACAGGGGCCCATCCCCACTGGTAGGATGATGTTGACGTTGCCTGATTGTCGCCAGAAGGAATGCCTCCTGGGCGATACTCATCATCTCGGGCGACACATGTAGGCCGGGAGGGCCAGGCGAGTGTAGTGGCACGTCAGAGCGGTGAGGTCGCTCGTCGGTCTCTTGCCTCCCGCCAAGTGCATGTAGTCCTGTTGCTGGAACAGGTGCGCCTTCGTCTGTCGCCCGGCGACCCTGAGCCTCCGCCCAATTCAGCTCGTCGTCTTCTCCCACGTGGTTGGAGCCAAATGAGGAGCGCCGACCTGTTGCCATTTCTCAACTACGTGGCAAATCCCATTCCTTCCCCTTTCCCTTCCTCCTTTTGCGAGCTACCGTGAAACTATCGCCGTGAAACGGAAACCTGGCGGAGAATGGAGGTGTTTTTGAACGGAAGCAGATGAGCAAACACGGCGACAGATGTGACAACATAAACATCCTGACCGCTTGAGTAGTAGTATAGTAACAACCTACCTGATGCAGGCCGAGGCTTCATCCTTACCGGCGTGTGCAGCGGTGGTGCGACCTTTATTCGTCACAGCTTCAGCAGCCGTCAAGATGCCTTCCCTCTTCGGCAGAAAGGCACCTCTCTCCTCATCACTCAGCAGCCACTCGAGCATTGTCACAGCGCCAATCACTGAGCTCCCCGGCCAGCCGATTGCAGAAGACGGGCAGGTTCAGTCGCGCGCGGCCATCACCGTGGGCCGGGCGAAGGAGGCGATACGCGAGAAGAGGCGGCTGATGATGGCACCACTGTTCTATGTGCCGAATCTGATTGGCTATGTGCGGCTGGTGCTGCTGGGGGCCATGTTTGGGTTCATGTACCAGAGGCCGCTGGCCTTCTCGCTGCTCTATGCCCTGGGGTTCACACTGGACTTCTTCGATGGTAAGGGAGGGATTTGTCTGACTGACTTCCTTTATGGCTCGGCGGATGCAGCCAGACGAACGGGCAGACACAGATGAGTATCGTCTTTTCGTTGTTCGTGTGTGTGTGTGTGTGTGTGTGTGTGTTGCATCGATTCAGGTTTGACGGCCCGGCTGTTTGACCAGTCGAGCGAGTTCGGTGCGATCATCGATGTGGTGATCGACAACATCAGCCGGCAGCTGCTGTGGTCGCGCGTGGCTCCGTCGGTGGCCCCGCTTATCGCGTGCGTCGAGTGGCTCGTCTTCGCCTTCACCAACACCGAGAGGGCAAGTGGCAACTGGAAGGAGGCCTGCTTCGCAGCCGCCCCCTGGATCGTCCGCAAGATCCTCTCCAACAACTTCCGCACCCTCCCCGGCACCCTGGTCATCAGCGGCCTCATGTTTTTGCCCCTGTGGGCGTACCTGCAGACCGACATTGCCCGGCCGCTGCTGCTGACCCTTCCTTTGGCCAGATGGCTGGCGCACCCGGCCGTCGGGGCCGTGTTGGCGGCCGGGAGGGCCATGGCCCTCCTGTGCGAGCTGTGGGTGGTCGCGTACTATGTCAAGACAGTGCTCGAGGCCGATGGGGCCAAGCTGAGGGAAAAGAAGAAACAGACATGACTAACAGCCAGGATGAGCGAGATAAGTGTGCGTGGCCATCGCGTGCATTCATGGCTTTTTTAGTGCTGGCGAGTGGGCGGGCGGTGAGGCTGTATGTGTCCGTTTGTCGTTCGGTCGTCGCTCGTGGGTGGTTTGTCGTGGGTCGGGTGGTAGAGCTGAGATTTGATCACCGAGACGGTGAGGTTTTGTTTGTTTTTTTCGCAGTGGTCATCCCATCTTATGTGTGTGTTCTGCCTGTCTTCCGTGCTGCCCGGCTGTGTGAGTGCGTTCGTTCATCGACGGCTGGCCGCTGCTGATGCACGGCACTGATGCGTCGAAGGCCGATCATCGGAAAGACATATATGCTGACTTGTGTCTCTGCAGTGCACATGGCTCACAGCACACATGGTTGGTTTATCTTCTACTTGTTCTTTGCGGGGTTTCTCGCCGTGAATGACTCACCAGAGCCACCCTCCATCACATTGACTCCATTCACTCACGCATTCGAGCCGCCTGCGGACGTGGCTACAATAACAGCATCCATCCATATCTTCATGCAATCCATCCACTCATTCCTCTTCACTGTCGCGTCTCTGAGTCAGGGCCGAGATGAGTCGCTGTTTGGTTTCACAGAAGAGATGGCTGATTTGAGTCTGTCGAGTCTGACTGATTTGAGTCTGTTTGTGAGGTTTTTCATTAGGCGCTCAATTCTCCTCGACCGTATCTTATCGCGTTGTGGGATCTCCAGCTGCAAGATGGCGTAGACGGGGGTGTGGTCAGAAGCCGTGATGTGGGGTACTGAGCTGTAGATACAGCTCACAGCAAGGATTGATATACATCATCCTATCTATTCAGCAGTTTGTAGCCGTGATTACCTGTACAAGCCGGCACGACAGACGCTCCCAGGCCACACAAGAACGCGGTCGCAGTACTGAGGACCTACTCAAGCAGGAGACATGAATGGTCGGTTGACTGCTTTCTTAATATATACGTTGCCTACATTTCATCCTCTTGCTTTTCTTGCGACTTCCGACTGACGCACAGGCACATACATCAATACAGAGCACAGACAGATGTACACGTCCATCCCACGCACAAGTCACCTTACCCAGGTAACACTCTCCCGCCGCACACGCTAAGACGAGAAGACGCGCAAAAGATAACCAATCTCGCATGCCGTCTGTATGTCTACGTACCTGCCTCCATGTTGTACCCAAAATTGTCCACATTCTCCTCTTCCGCCTCGCAAAGCATGTGATCAGCTAGGTCCTCACGTGGAGTTTCCAGCTTCGTCTTGTTCGTGGCTTGGCGCTTCGGCTTGTAGTAACACTCGTCAATCTTTGTGGGCTTCTCTCGTCGGACTGGACGTGTGAATGTTGGAAGGAAGTTAATGGGTATCTGCAGAGAGCCAGTGCTACTTCTTCATGTCTCGTCTCTTCCTTATCATTCATCACACCTCTTTCCAGTCCCCATCGAGAATGAGACTTTCAGGGGCTATTGCACCTTTCATGTGCCACCCTCGCCAAAGCGTCGTGATTTCGTCTCTTGCCTTGGCGACTTCTAGCAGGTGGTCATAGTCGATGAACCCTTTACCGTTTGGTGTAAGCATTTCTGCACCTGCACACCAACATGAACTCACAAATACGATAGTGGCATGGCATTCACAGTGAGTCTCCAATCTACAGTTGCTGTCATCGTAGATTTTCCCCATGCAGGCCTTGGTCTTGGGGTCGCAATCTCTCATCTCTCGCCCCTTGCGTGGATTGAAAGCGCCATTGCTGCATGGCACAGACAAACACGAGCCATCCAGAATATACACGCAATCAATCGACATAGGTATCTCGTTCTTTACTCACAACACTGCCGCGTCGCAGTCTGCACGAAGATTTCGAGCATCAAAGCGTGAGTTCGTCAGAAAAGACGTTATTCGCTTGGCCTGAGAATGGCGCACATCGTCTTGTGTCTTAAGGTGAGTGCCGGCAAAGCAAAGATTGAAGTCTGCACGCGAAGAGTGGTGAGGTCTTCTTAAAAAAGCTGGTAATGCTGTCCTTCCGACCGGATTTTGAGGTCGAGTTGCCATGTTGGAATCGTATGGCCAGCCGAGCATACACTGCTGACTTGCTGGCCGTGGACTCAGTATACTCTGCTTCCATCTTGTTGATAAACTGCATTTGGCCATGTAGAAAATGAGAGATTATGGATGTCACATGAGTTCTCACCAACGTATGAAACGGCTCCTTCCACGTATCGACCCTTTCCACTTCGAGATTTCTTTTGCTGAGTCTCTCTTTGTCGACAAAAATTGCCCTGATTTATGACACAAGGAGACATGGAGAGAGACGTGGCGTAGATGTGCGTTGTGCGTCTGCCCGCCTACATCAAAACTCCTCTTGGCGGCGACGATGTGTCTTCGGTCATGAACCTCATCCCACAGCCTTTCCCATGATGCTGCGCCGTACCCATTGCATCCATTTTGAATATCGGAAGCACCTCATCTCGGAGCGGAACTGTGCGGCCATATACAACCACAATTACTCGAGCACAAACGAAATCACCTCTTTTCCTTCTAACCGCCGGGATCAATCTGTCCTGCCACGCGCCTGTCGAAGCTCGTCGAAGTATTTCACCAGTTTGTCGTCCCCGGATTCCTCGATGGTCATTTGGACGATGTCAGGGGTCGGCTTCCGATGCTTAGCCATGCAGGTAGCCATGAGCAAGGAGATGGCATTCTTGAAGTCCTCGTCTGCCACACCTCCTGCAAAAAGGCAAAACAGCATGCATCGAACGAGTAGGAGGGAGACACGTAATCGTGTGATTGAAGTGTCCACTCGACGACCTTCCAAATACTCCCCCCCCACCCCCCCACCCCCCCAAGCTCCCCTACCTGTTGCTTGTTTGACGGCAGGCAGGGCAGACAGCCAGCCCTTCAGCTTCGCTCAGCCGGATGACCCCGCGTTCCATGTGACTGTTGCAACAATCAGAACAGTCATCCCTCCTCCCTACTTTTTTCATGTGCTGCCCAAGTGCTGCCACCTACCACTGCACATATTCACCAGCGGACCTCCCTGGTGTTCGCCCGTGATCAGCGGCTTTCGCAGCTCATCCTCAACGAGCAGAGTCCTCCGCGACACATGGACTGCTAGGGCAGGCTGTGGGGGACTCGACAGCAGGAGTAGGCTCGCCCCGAGGAGCGCGAGGAGAACGACCGCCATGGGATGCGAAGACAGAGGACCGCCTGGGGGCAAATTGCCTGGGGGCTGCATGCGAATGCGAATCATTCGGCCAAGATGGGCGGCCCGGTAACCGGTTCTTGGCGAGAGCATCCTTAGCGCCTCGGTTGTGGACCCAATGTGGAGATGTCCGGCAGCAGTTCGAGCACTGCAACGGGCTTGACACTCATACAGGCACCCATCCATTGCCTGTTTCTCTTAAGTTACCCACAACACAAAATGCACTGCGACCTCCCTCCCAGCAGCAATCTCACTCGCCGCAGATGAATGTATCAACACACTTCGAGCACTCACTCGGTTAGTCAACCGAAAAAACAGCTCATCTTAAGTCATTCAGTCACTCGTCAGCGCCCCTCTCCTTCAACGCCGCCAATTCAGGCGCTATGTATCTGACCCACACACACACACACAGGAAACGTACCGTCTGGCTGCATGTCAGGCAGTCTGTCGCTTAGCTTACGTCTGCAGGTCGTCTGCGAATTGGTAGTAGACGGTGCTCTTGTCGTTGTAGAGACTGCGCAAAGCCACCAAAAGGCACAAAGGCAGGGACGATCATCCAGCCATTAGCGACAGAGAATCGGTTGTTCTTTCTCTCTCACTCACTCACCGTGCGTTGTCCCAAATGCGGTTGAGCTCCTCGACAAATGCCTCCTTGCTCTCAAACTCTGCACGATGGATGGGCAGAAGGACAGAGGGCACACAAATGCGGTCTGCTAGTTATTGTGAGGTGGTGGGCTGGCTGTTCGCTTACTGTTGGCCTTGGCTTTCTTCTGCATGGTGCCGACGTCTGCACACATTGAAGGACAGCCAGGCAGTGAGGTGGGGAGGGAGAGAGGGAGGGAGGGAGGATCCATCCATTGTATACCAGAAGTTGGTGGTTCGGCACTTACCCGTCGGCTCTTTGATTATGTCATAGTACCCCGGTGCGTCCGCGGCCTTGACGGGCTTGACGTAGGGCCAGGACTTCTCGTGCTTAATCAGCTTGTCCAGCACGGCCAGGCACTGCTTCTGGAAGCCGCTCTCCTTGCCCTTCCTGGGGTGCGGCTGACGCTTCGACTGACCGCGCCCAGACTGAGCCACGCGCGGCTTCTCTGATGGGTGGTACAGGCAGACACAAGGATGCAGATACACTCATGGGTGTGCGGTGCTAACCGATGGATGCAGGTGGCTGTGGGGTTGGCACGGCCGGTTTGCGCGGAAGGGACGAGGGGAAGGGCAGGATGGGCGGGGGCGGCAGCTTGCCGTTGGGCTGGATGTCCGGGTACTTGGCCAATATCTCAGCTGCACACAACACAACACAACACAACAGGCAGACAAAGACGTTTGCTGTGGGGGTGTGTGTGCGAGAGAGGCTGTCTGGCTGACCAAGCCCCGGGATAAGCCGGGGCTTCTTGTTGTTGCCCTCCGTCTTGTCCAGGTCCCCAAGGGTATACACAGGCCGGTTGGCCATCAACAACTCATCCAACGCCTGCAACACAGAGGTCGGGACATCGATCTGTGTGTGTGTGGGATTGCAACCATGGCGTGAAGGCGCACCTTCTGCTGTTTGACCATCAACGCTGGAAGGTTGCGATAGTCAACATTGGGCAGAATGATGCACTCCATCTCAGTCACTGCAATCGACCCACAGACCAGACAAGAGCAGCCAGGGCGTGGCGTGGATGCGTCTGCTGCTGCTGGCGTGTGGATATGTCTGCGCACCCTTGTCATACTCCTTGATGAACCCCTTGTACTTCTCCTTGACAGCCTTGTCAGCTGGAACGAACCCCTGCACACGTGACCAGAGCGAGATCAAGATGGATCAAGATGTGGGTGCCCCTGTCCATCAGTGCACTGCCTTGTGTGGATGGCGATTCGTGCTGATGATGATGCATGCCTACCATTCGTTTGAAATATCCGATGGCCTCGTTGTCGGCGCATGTGATGATGGTGTGAATGCCGGTGCCCATGGTCTTGAGGTGCTCCTTCAGGTGGTTCATCAAGGCCGTGGCGTAACCCTACACACGCACACACGACACACGACACACACAACACCCAGATTCATACGTGTGCCTTTGCGGACACTGAGTGCGCCCGTACATTCACACCTTTCTGGTCTCCTCGTACTTTACAGCGAGAAACGCAATCTCAGCAAATCCCTGACACACACACACACACAGAGAGAGAGAGAGAGGCGCAGACACACATGTGTTCAAGTCACCAGCAGCAGCCACCCACCCTCCATGCCACTACTTGCCTGTTCGAAGAAAGGTCTGAAGCAGATCCCCCCGATGACCTCCTTGTTTTTGATGAGCATCAGCGTGTGGTGCCGCCGGTCGAACACCAGACGCGCGACGTACGTGGCGCCCATCTTGGGCAACGCACGGCAAAACACAGCCTGACATGGACACACACACACACACACGCAGCCATTGCTCACGTGTGTCGTCCAGCCGTCTGATGTCCATCAATGGAATGCCTACCCGCATGTTTGCGAGTTTGATGAGGCTCTCCGTGTCGCCGTCGTTGGTGCGGCACTCGAAGGTGATGATGCCTGCAGTGCACACGACACGACACAGGCAGACCACACACACACACACACACGCGTGGAATGACGACAGTTGGTGTGAGTGATGCCTTGCTGCTGTTCACCTTGAGTGACCTCCTTATCGGCTATGTTGATCGGGCTGATGATCGGACGCACATTCTGCACACACACACACAGACACACACACAGACGTGCCCATCTTTCTGCACACCTTTCTGCACACAGCCGGCATCTAGCTGGACTGACCATTTCCTTTTCGAGGTCCTCTGGCCGCGCCCTCTTCTTGCGATTGAAATACGCCGTGGCCTGTGCAGCACTAGCGGGCTTCTCGCACGGCACATCGGCCATCGGCTGGTCGTCACTCTGCTCGGGCGAAGGGGGCGGCAGGCTCGAAGGCGCGATGGTCTGCACCACAGACGCGCACACACATCAAAAAATGAGTGAACCAATCCTGTGAGACATGTGACCTGAGTGCTCACACCAGCATCGCTGACCTGCTCCTGAGCTCCATCCTGAGCAGAGTTGGCATCCCTCATCTCGACATTGCCCTCAGCAGGATCCACCTCAGCCTGAGGTCCCCCGTTCGCCGCTTCACCCTGTTTCTTCGGCCCCTCTGACATCAGGTGGGTCCTACGTGGTGCTCCGGTGCCCTCCTATGCGCTGACACAAGCGAGACCCGGTCAAAAACCGGGAGAAATCGGTGATGGCCTTCGATTGAGCCCTTGCGAAAGAAAATGAAGGTACTTCTGGATGCAAATGCGATCCTGGGCAGGCGTCGATATACTGGTCCTTTCTCGGCTATCTCGAAAAACCACAGGCTCCCTGCTGAGAGAGTTGTTTCACGGAACGTCCTAAGGGACTCTGCGAGCTGAGAAAAAAGCTCGCAGCTCTCGCCCTCCATTTTTCCCCCGTGTTGTTGAGAAGGCGTCTGCCCATTCGTACAGGGAAGTGGTTGGCCACCAAAATCGCAAAATAAATTTGCCAGCGTCGAGAAAAACAGTAATTCGATCCTCACTCGACCCAGTTCTCATGCGGCCTTCGAGGTCTTTTGGGGCGGGCCTGAGGCACCAGGGGCCCTCAATCATCAGCCGTTCCTGATCTCTGCCGTGAGCCAATCGTCTAGCCGGTCTTTCGGCTTGTTTTCAGAGACGCCCGGCAATAATTGAGTTGGCAACTGAGTTCCGACATTTGGTGCCACATGCACATCACATCCACTCACTGCACTGCTGTCCTGTCCGTCTACCATCATATAATCCCCACCCCTTCAGTCTAATCTGCACCTGGCTGGCTGGCTGGCTGCAGACATGTACACTGCAGAACCGTGCGGCCAGCGGCCATGAGTCGTGCAGCGGCCGCTCCTCGACCAATAGGCAGGCTATGGCTATCGACGCGGCATCATGTCAAGCCCGGGCTGTCTACCTGTCTGTCTGTCTACTTATTGCGGGAGTTCCCACTGAATGGGCGCCTCCCCGCGTTTCTCCAGGATGGCATTCGCCCTCTGAAAATGCTGGCAACCTACACACACAACACAAGGCAGACACACACACACACACACACAGAGAGAGAGAGAGAGAGAGAGAGAGAAAGCGATGAATGGACGAACACCAAGGCACACACAGGGCGCTTCGGACGGTGCCATACATCCATACCCTCGAAGTGCTTAATGGAGAGGGGGGATGGGTGTCCGGCCTCCAGCACGTGGTGGCGGGACCTGTTGATCTTCTCGCCCTTCTTCTGGGCCGCCTTGCCCCACAGCAGGAAGATCGTCCCCTTGGTCTCCCTGTTGATGACGTCTATCACCCGGTCGGTGAACCGCGCCCACCCCATGTCCTTGTGCGACATCGGGCTGCCCTCTGCTACCGTCAACCTGACCAACCAGACAGACAGACAGACAGACAGACAGGGAGGGAGGGAGGGAGGGAGGGAAGGAAGGAAGGAGGGGGATGCGCGCGTGTCTGTGGTGCAGCGGGATGGATGGATGTGTGTGTGCGACGGTTTTTGGCTTACAACGCGTTGAGAAGGAAGACGCCCTGCTCCGTCCAGCTGGTCAGATCGCCGTGGCTCGATGAGCAGCCTGAAACATACACGCGCACGGCCCCGGCATGAGAAAGCATGAAATGGGCTGTTTTCTTTCGTATGCCTACCGATTTCTTCAAACATGTTCTTGAGGCTGGGCGGCGGCTGCACGCCTCGAGGCACCGAGAAACACAAACCCTGCAAAGGGAGGAGGAAGAGCTCTGTGTGTTGGCCGACGTGTGTGCGGTGAGGCTTAGTCTGCCCACCATGGCCTGTTTGGGCTGGTGGTAGGGGTCCTGACCCACAATGACCACCTTCACCTTATCCAGCCTGCAGGCACCACGCACACGAGACAGATAGACAGATGAGCGGTTGTTGTTGGGGCGACATGAGGGCGTTTGTAGTGC
Source organism: Vitrella brassicaformis (assembly GCA_001179505.1). Lineage (NCBI taxonomy): Eukaryota > Vitrellaceae > Vitrella > Vitrella brassicaformis. The sequence continues at coordinate 459,411 of CDMY01000295.1, read as the reverse complement.
ATACGGGGTGCTGCGGAACGCGTTGAATACCAACTCCTCGGGCGGATACACCTGCCACCACAACACACCACAACACACCACAACACACCACAACACAACACAATAGAGCACAGACAGAGGGAATGGCCGCTTGTCTGCTGGTGCGGCTGCGGGTGTGGGTGTTTTGTGTGTAGCCGGCCGGCCGACCTTCTTGTTCCGCCGTTCCTTGTCCACCTTGTCGATGCACGTGGTGAAGTACGACTGACACAACTCGCTCTTCAGCGCACCATACCTGCGGATGACCCACACACACACCAACACACACACACACACACACACAAAGCACTTGATGCTGGCAGCCATCCATCCATCCATCCATCTGTCCCTCCATGCTCTCACCACGCCGGTCCGAGTTGGGTCTCCCACTTGGCCTCAAACGCCGGGTCAACCGGAGCAGCAGCAGCCGCTGTTGCCGCCCCGCTCGACGACGATGCGCCCTCGCCGCCGTCCTTCTTCGGCCGCTCCTTGCGGATCACAAACGCATCCAGGCCCATCTGCACCTTGGCCTTCTTGCTGTTCTTATTGTTGTTGTTGCTGTTGTTGTTGTTGCTGCTGCCGGCCCCCTTGCTATTGGCCATGGCCGCATCGGCCGCTGCATCGCCGTCATCGGGCGAACACTCCGACAACTGAAAACACGCACGCACAGGAATGCACACTCTTCATGAGCTGCTGATGGGGATCTGCTATGTGTTGCTGCGGCTGCTGTCTGTCTGATCATGACCTCTCGCTTGGTGGCCATGATGGCAGGGCGGAGGGCTATGCGATGGGGCAGGCGCAGCAGAGGCCGAAGAGAGAGGCGCCGCACACCGACGAGTGGTGAGTGGATGAGCGCCTCACTCCTCAGCAGCAGGGAGAAGGCAACAGCGATGGACAGACGAGGGCCGATGCGCATACACGACAACCTGCAGCTCAACACCAGAGCACACAAACAGTGAGCGATGGATGCGCGGGCTGCCGCTGTGGATCTTGCGTGTTCTGTACTTTGCTCACACACAACATCACACGCGCCGCCAAAGCCGCTAGGGCTTTGGGTTGAGGGTTTAGGGCTCAGGGTTCCTTCGCCAGAAGAATCATGTCAGACACGAAGGAGAAAGGGCCAGCCGTCATTGCATTGCGACAGATCCACAGTCGAAGCCTCTCGCCTTCAACTTCAGATGGCTTCGCTGTCAGCTTCCTCTCTCCTGCGAGGCGCCGGCCTTCTCATCGCCGCCGCATTCATCGGATTCGAGGTGACTGACTGCAGCGAGGCTGCTCTGCTCTGCTGCCGTATGTATGTCACACCAATCATCCTATCAGCACTTCTCTTCTGTGCCTGTCCATGTGTGTGTGTGTGTGTGTGTCCACAGATGTGGGGCGGGGCTTCTGCGTTGGACGCCATCGCCGTTGTGCTGGGGGGGCCGTCCGGCAAGAAGGGGCTGCACATACTCAACAGGTATCCCGACATACATTGCAATGGGCGATGATAGACCTTTCGCCATTGCCTGCCTGCCTGTCTGCTTGTGTGTCCGTGTGGTGACTGCCGTCCTCCTTCAGGTCTCAGAACATCATTGCAGGCGACAATGATGTCGGTGCCGTGCTCAGCGGCGGGCGACACAACTCTCATCCCGTCGCCGAGTTCTTCCTGCTCGTCCACTTGGCGCTCGTGGGACTCAACGCCGTCCTATTTCCCCTCCAGTTCGCGCCATTCATCCGGCGCAAACACATCGACCTGCACCGGCAGATCGGCCGCGTGGCGCTCTCGACGTACATCGTGTCGTGTCTGGCGGTGCTGGCCCATCATTTGTTCAGATCACCGGCCTCCTATGCCTTTGGCGGGGCGTCCTTCTACTACGATCTGGTGCTGATTGCGATCGGGCCGGTGGTGTCTGCGGTGCAGGCGGCCTGGGATGCGGCGAGGCGGCATGATGTGTCCACCAACATCGGGGCTGTGATGCAGGCTTCGCTCGGCATGATAGTGCCGATTCTGCAACGTTTCTATGCCCCAGTGCTGACAGTGACCGGCAAGACATGTAAGCGCCTGCCTGTACGAGCGAGGTTGACACGCCGCTGCCAATGTTGATCCCTTGCAATTGCTGTTGTAACTCATTATCCTCAGTGGGCGTCTTCCCTCCTGTGCTGGGCCAGAAAGCAATGGTGGACTGCTTCGAGGCCGCCCTTTTCGTCGCCTTCTGGACGGCCATCGTGCCATTCACCTACTTCTGCTCCCTCACCGTCCCCAAGCCCGCCACCCTCCCCCGGCCCTCGCCAGCCCTGCTGTCATCCCTGGCGCTCGCCCTGGCTGCGGCGCTTGTCTGTGCCATGACGGGAGTCGCCTCACCGCCCGCTGCAGACTTCTCCTACCTCGCCGGAACATCGCCTGTGGACGGCCCGGTGCCTGTGTGGATTGGAATGGCGGTGCTGGTGTCCTCTGTGGCGACTGTGCTGCTGCTGGGAGAGAGGATCGACGCTCTTAACGGGGCCATCGAGACGAAGAGCGAGCAGACCAAGAGGCGCTACTTCTTCGTGGCGAGTTTGGTCAATGGCGTCGCTGTGGTGCTTTTCTCCATCGGCGATGTCTATGCCCGTTTTCGATTCGTGACGGCCGCCGCATTTCTCTGTGCGTCCCTGGTGCAGAGCTGCACGGCAGCGGTGGCTCTGATGATGCAGCCGCAGGACAAGAAGGCGGGCCGGCTGATGCACGCCACCGTGCTGACCAACCTGCTGGCGTCGCTGGTGTTCCCCTTCTGCTATGTCTCGGCGACATTCGTGTGGCCTCCCAGAGCTTTTGTGCCGGTGGTCGAGTGGATGGAGTTCGTTGCCTTTGTGCCTGTCACTGCTGTGAGTGCGGTCCTGTACGTTGGCTGCTATGGCAAGGGCAATGAGCGGGTCAAGGAGGTGGTGGGGAGCGCGATCGCATGGGTCAACAAGAATCTGAGTCTGCCCTGAGAGAGGGAGACACACACACACACACACACACGCAACCGCACACACACACAGAGAGAGAGAGAGAGAGAGAGAGGATGTGCTGTGGTGGTCGTTTTTTCCGTTGTACTGCACGGCAGTGGGCAGTCAGCTATTTCGTGTCTGTCTTGTTTGGTCAATCCATCAATCAATCAACCATGTCTTGTATGTATTACATAATCTGTTTGCTATCTCTCTACACATTTGGTTGGGGTACAGTAAGTGAATCTGCGGGTCTGTCTGTCTGTCTGTCTGTGCATGCGTGTGTGTGTCTGTGTCTGCGTCTGTGTGTGTCGACACCTCTCGCTCCCTCGCTGAGTACCAGGCACCATGGATGGATTGAGGTGCCTTTAGTGTGGTCTCGATGACCGAGGCGGACGCCCTGGTGTTGACTGTTTGCCGGAATGACACGAATGACATCGTTCCGATTCGTCCGTGTCCTAACTATATATGTAAAGCAATGAAACCGGGCACTTTGAGCAATGATCACCCGTCCCGCTTAGGGTATCCAAAAAAGACTGACAGCAGATGTAAATTTGTGGAGAGCCCGCATGTCGGAGAGGGCGGTGACGTCAGCCAAGGTGAGAATCTGAAGGAAGGAAGCCATAGATACCATTGGATGGATGGCATGTGGGCATGGCATCCCTCACTCAGTCGGTTCAGTCTGTGGCTGCGATGAGTGAGGCGAGTGAGGCTGCATCCACGCGGCCCGGCAGTCGGCTCCCCTCCACAGTCATGATCCGCTCACGCAACATCAGCTGCAGCAACAAGGGCAAGGGACTTCAGGTGAGAATATGCGCAGCCGAGAGAGAAGGATGGTGAGAGTTGTGGAGGTGGTTTCTGCCCGCAGGTAGAGGCTGAGTGCCATGATGAGGTGGTTGTAGAGGATGGCGGACACGATGGCGATGACTATGGGGTGCGCAAGGAGATAGTGGTGGTGCAGAAGAGGGGCGGCGGTGGCAGCGGTGCGGCCGCCATGGCATCGCCCATCTCCTCGCCGGTACGGCAACACACACAACACACCCACCCAACACGCCAAACACGATACATTCACGATACACAATTGATGCCACGGCCGGCATGTGCTGTGTTGCAATGTGATGTGTGTCACTGCAGAATGCGTTTGATGTCCACGATGGCGGTCGGGACTCCAACCGTAGCTCAGACAGCGTAAGAAGGCCATGCACACCACTGCACACCCGCCCCCCTCCCTGCTGCTGTGGCATGCCCATGGATCCCTGCAGGCCCCGTACCGGCTGTCCGTCGAGACCGTCTCCAACGACCCCACCACACCCATGCCTTCGTTGACGCTGCACCACAGGGCCAGGGTCGACGCCAGTGACGCAGAGGAGGGGGAGGGGGCGGACGGCGAGGGTGAGGGCGAGGGCGAGGGAGATGGCCAGGGGGACGACACCATCAACCAGCAGGCGCCCTACCCGCCTCCCTCCCCCGTGCCGGAGGGGGCGTTGTGGCGCTGGCAGTGGTCGGCCAACACGCAGACATGGGTGCAGTCATTCAAGCGGGGGGTCAGTGAGGGGGTGGGTGGGAGAGAAAGGAATATATGGATGAGGCCTCATGGTGTATTGTGTGTTGTGTGTGGTTGCGTCAGTTGGAGGCGGCCGCGATAGAGGAGAAGCGGCAGGTGGTGCTGAGGCGCCGGCTGTCGGCCGAGGCCAAGGGCACCGTCTACAAGGTCAGCAGAGCATATGATACGGCCGGCAGAGATGGAACACACCACGCACAACGGGTCGGCCCTCTGTGGCTGTGTGTGTCAGGGGTTTGACGAGCGCTTCGACTCTGCGAGTCGCCTCAAGTCCGCCCAGAAGAAGGGCTGAGAGGCGCGGCGATCTGCCTGTCTGTCTGTCGGTCTGGACGGGCAGACATCAGGCGAGTCGACACCATAGCCAGCTAGCAGGCAGCGTAGAAGGTGCGGACACGCCTGTGTGCGCCATTATCCATGCGGGACCTATCGTGCGTGTCTATCCATGTGTGTGTCTCTGTGGGTGTGGATGTGGGTGTGAGCGTGCTAGGCCTCTCCTGCAGATGGCAGGCAGAAAGCACACAGCCTTGATCAGTGGGGTGTGGGGGCGTGGGTGGGTGTGCAGAAGCAGAAGGCGTGTGGGTGTCTGAATGCGTTTGTTGCGTGTGTGGCGTGGCGTGCTGACATGTGAGGGGGAGGGGGAGGGGGAGGGGGACGGAGGGATGAGTGACACCCATGTATTATGATTGGATCACTGACGATTGACAGGAAGGAAGGCATCAAACACGTATGGTCGGTCGATAACACACACACAACGAAGCAAATGTTACGCAACAAAAAGGCGTCTGTCTGTCTGTCCTTCCATCTCAATCCACCCACCCACCGTCCCACCACCATTACTCAAGCAAGAAGCGCTCACCACTTGCAAGCCTCGCTCCTACGCCCTCACGCACACACACACACACACACACACATTCCGTCCACAGCAGAGCTGCACCTCCTTAAAGAGCCCGCACACAAACACCCACGCACACAGTGAGTGGCAGTGCGTGTACTGTCTGTCGTCACATACGCACGCAGCTGAGAGCAAACACAAACACACCAACCCATCCACCACGAACACACATCAGATTCATCCACGCAGGCAACATCCCGCCCGCGTCTGAGTTGAGTGGTGTGGTGTGGAGTGGAGTGGTGTGGGGTGAGGACAGCCAAGAGACAACCCAGGCTGACACCCGGGCAGGCAGGCAGGCAGACACGCAGGCACACACGGGCAAGGCGCTTACATGCAGCCGCAGCCCAGCCAGCTTTTCTCCTCTCTCTGTCTGTCTGTCTGTCTGTCTGTCTCTAAGCATCTACATCTCTAGGACCCTACACGAGTCGACCGATGGGCGGGACGGTGGCTGGGGTGGGGTGGGTGGGTGCCCCGACCGACCGACCGACCGACAAATCAACCACCGCCCCCCGCCCCAGCCGATTGCTTGCTTAATCATCGTCATTCAACCCACCCATCAGCTGCTCAGCTGCTCGCCGCCGCTCCGTCGGAGTGGGGGAAGGAGTGACCGGGGGGGTCGTAGTAACACGTCACCGGGCCCTCACACACCTACATGGCACACGGCACACATCAATCAACGTGCGTGGGGTCTCTCGGTCTCTCTCTGGGGAGCGTGCTATGTGTGTGTGTGTGGGTGTGTTAGGTACCTGGAAGACCTCGATCTCGTCGATGTCAAGCGGGACGCCCCTGAAGAGCTCGTCCTGCGTGTGGGGCGGCCGCATCGACTCCAGCACCTCCACCTCAGTCCGCCGGTGGTCACTCATGCGCTGCGCATAACGGAAATGCCTAAACACACACACACAGCCAGAGAGCGAGAGAACAAATCGTGCATCGACCGTCATCCTCCCTCTCTCCCTCCCTCTCTCTCTCTCTCTCTCTCTCCCTCTCCAGGGTTACCTGGGTTTGACGGTCTGCTGCACCCGTCCAAATCTGAGATCTCGTGTGGCCTCCCATCTCCCTCTCCACCCACCGTCCCGCGGCCCCTGGGGCATGTCCACTCCTGCGCGAAAGGGCTGCTGGTCCTTGTCGCCGTCCTTGCCGGTGCCGCCAGCGCCCTCCTGCCCGCCGTCCGGTGGGCAGGGTCTGACGCCCAGCCACACCGACATGACGTGGCCCTCGAACTCTATGGGGATCTTGCTGGGCAGGTCGGGGTCCTCCTCCACGTAGCTCTTCCACTTGCGATAGGTGCTCTTGTCCTCTTCCTCCTCCTTGCCGGGGGCCTTCACGCCGGCCGTCAAACCGCTCCCACCAGCTGCAGCAGCTGCCGCTGCTGCTGCTGGAGCGGCCGGGGCAGTGTGGGCATGCGGCACTGGGGCTGGGGCGGGTGGCGACGCTGCCGCTGCGGCAGCCGCTGCAGCTGCTGCTGCAGGTGGCTGTGGTTGAGGGGCATCGCCCTCGCCCTCGCCATCACCCTCATCGTCCTCCTCGTCGTCGTCACCATTATCATCTTGCTGCTGTTGGTCTTGCTGTTGTTGCTGCTGGTGGGGTGGTGGCCCGTTGGAGGGCATCAACGAGAATGGGGAAGGGGGCGGGCGAGAGGGTTTGGGAGGGGAAGAGGAAGCGGACGGGGGAGGCCAGCTGCTGGCCGACTCCCCCATGAGAGCCGGCGAGGGTACTGAAACGCCCGCCAGACCAAGGGCAACACCCGGCGGGCCAGAACCAGAACCACCAGCAGCGGCAGCAGCAGCAGCAGCAGCCGGAGGCCCCATGGCGTTCCCCGCTGGCTGCTCCGCTGCCGCCTGCTTCCCATCACTCCCTGCTGCCCCCTCGGTGTCGGGTTCACGCCGCTCGCCTCGCTGCCCATCGCCCCTCCCCATGTCGTGATCCTCATCGTCATTGTTCCCTCCACCACTACCACCACCACCACCGGCACCATTGTCATTGTTGTTGAGCAGTCCCTCGCCGATGGCCATGTGGTCGTCTGGGGGCATCTCTTCGCCTGGTGCGGCGAGGATGATGTTTGTGAGGACGTGGTCCTCCTTGTCGTCGATGGCCATGGGGGATGTGGGCTGCAGCAGACTGCCCGAGTAGCGGCCTGACGGGCTCAGCGACTCCATGGGCGTCGACCACAGCGCCTGCAGGAACGACGAAGACAGCCACTGGAAACATGCAATCAATGGGAAAGATACGGGTGGGTGGGTGGGTGGGTGGATGGGGGGTGTGTGAGTGTGCTCACTCACCTCCTCGCTAGCCCTGTCTGCGTCCCGGTCCCTGTCGATGCTCATGAAGGGGTTCATGCGAAGATGCACCATCCGACGCCACCACGAGTCCCCAAAATCGCGCGCAGAACTGTTCAGCGGCGGCCCCAAACCAGGCGAGCGACTCACAGACACGCTACCACCACCAGAACCACCCGCTGCTGCTGCTGCTGCTGCTGCCGGGGGCGGCTGAAACCGAGACGGCGGCACGGCTGGCGGCCCGTACAGCACCCGTCGTTGATATGCGGGCGGTGGAACGAAGCAGTGCTGGCAGTTGGGACACGTCACGGGGGGCCACGGACGCGAGTACACCGACAAGGTGCTCAGTGACCCACTGGCGCCAGAAAACACTGGGGGAGGGGGAGGGGGCGAAGGGGGGGTGCCGAAGCGCTGGGTCGGCGACAGACGGGACGGGCCCCCCGACGGTGAGCGGAAGCCGGTGCCGATGGCCGACCTGGCGGAAGCGAACGATGTGGCCGGGCGGGAGGGGGTGATTGACGTGTTGTGCGGCGCTGTCCCGTTCGGTCTCTCCACAAACGACCAACCAGAACCCTGAAGCAAGCAAGGCAGGCACAGCAACGAGTGAAGAGGAGGGCGATGGTGTGTGTGTGTGTTCGTCTCTGCCTGGCTGCTGCGTACCGAGTTGCCGCTGCCATTGCCGCCGCCGTTGCTGGTGCCATTGATGTTAGCGAACGGAGTTATGGGCAGGGGCACCATCGATGGCTCACCACCACCAGCACCACCAGCAGCAGAGGCAGCGGCAGCAGCAGCCGGTGTGTGTGTGGTCATCAGCCCTCCCCAAAACTCGTCGCTCGACGGCTCTCTATCCTCGGAGCCCCTCCGCCCCGCTGTCCTCCCCCTCACTCTCCCAGACGCAGCAGCCGGGGGGGTCGTGCGCAGCCGCACATTGCGGGTGCTCATGTGGTGGTTCTCATCCGTGGTCTCGGACTGCCGGCGAACGGCGCTGGTGAGGCGCATGGCCGAGGAAGAGCTTCCGCCACCACCACCACCGCCGTCGACGTTGTTGGAGCTCGAGGGGCTGTCGCCCGTGTCGGCGCCGTTGTCCTCATCGTCGCCGTCTTCATCTTCCGTCGGGCGACCCCCATTCTCGCCGCTGCCATTGCCGTTGTTGCCGCTGTTGTGGCCGCTCTGGCCCCACTCCTCCTCGTCTTCCGTGACGACCGGTGTTGCCGCCGGTGCTGCAGCTGCTGTAGCTGCAGCCGCCGCCGCAGCAGCAGCAACAGCAGCGGCCCCCCTGGGCTCCCTCCTAAGGTAGCGCAGTGGTCTGCGGCCGGCGAGGGGTATGGGGAAGATGAGCAGTCGTGTGGGGATGATCTTGTCGATGTTGGGGGGCAGGACAGGGTAGGGGGGCTCGGCGCCCGGGGGGCTGAAGGCGGCGAAGACGAAGATGGCGATGGGAGCGAGGCCCCTTGGCTTGATGAGGAAGAGGAGGCGCGACTTGTTCTGGATCTTGGCCAGCAGCTGACGGTAGTGGAAACCGTCACGCGTCGCACGGAACAGCAAACGATACACCTGACAGACAGACAGACAGACAGACCGGACCACAAACCATCCACAATGCATGGCTTCGTGTTCTGGCTTCGTGTGTGTGTGTGTCATGATGAGGTACATACCAGTTCCATATGTGAGCGGTCTCCATCGCCCTCCCCGTCCAGGTCGGCCTCCCCGCCCCGATCTCGGATCTCCCCCACCACCTGCGTGACTCGCCTGGCCACGCCCTCGACCTCCTCGCCGTACCCCTCGATCACCAGGCTGTCGAACAGCGAGATGACGGCTGGCGCGATGCCGTTGGGGTCCGACAAAAGGTGGATGGGAATGTCCATCTTGAGCTGGAACATCTCGCAGGCGTAGAGGAAGTCGGCCAGCTGGAAGGACGGCAGCGGGGGGGCCTCCACCCGGCGGCAGTTGGTCAGGCGGAACCGGCGGTAGGCGTCGATGATGTGCCGGAAATCGGACAGCGACACGCCGCGAACCGGGCCCCACCTGAGGGACAGACAGACAGACAGACACAGAGGGTGGTGTGGTGTGGTTGAGTGCTGCGCTCGCATGGTGGGTGGGTTGATGTTTACCTACCTGTTCATGCGATGGTAGATGAAGGATTCCGTGCCGCAGAAGGCCACCGTCTGCAGTGTGGTGGCGACCACCGTGCCCTCCACCTCCCTCGCCACCACACCGTCCTCCTCGTCCGCCGCGTGCAGCAGACCCTCACCACCAAAACGACGCTCGCCACTACCACGACCGCCCTGTTGCTCGTCATCCTGCAGCTGCTGCTGCGGTGACCGCTCCCCCTCCCCCTCCCCCTCGCCGTCTTCGTGTCCTTCCCCCTCCTCTGTGCGGCCGTCGGGCACCTGCTTGAGCAGCAGCCGATACAGGAATCGGTATGATGAGTCGTGCGCCAGGCCTGGCGGGATGTGGCAGGTGTTGAGGAGCGGGAGGGGGACGGGGGCGTCGGGGAGGGTCTCGCTATCGGGCACGGAGTCCATGGCGAGCTGCTCGACGAGCGAGAGGAACGCCGGTGTGTGGACGTCGATAAAGAGGGCGTTGGTGTCGTCCTTGATGAAGCGGTGGTCGTACGCGCCGCAGAAGAGGGTGCTCAGGACGGTGTGTGGGATGCGCCGCAGGATGCCCCGCTGCACGCACAGACGCTGCCCGCCCGCATTGATGCGCAGAATCTCCTTCTCGTTATCAGGGAGATCTGGTCAGCACACACAACACACACACAGAGGAGCACGCCATGTCGCTGCGCATGTCGCCCCCGTGTGCTCTCTCCCCCCATGTGTGTGTGTGCTCACCGATGTACGGCGGCAGGCGGAGCACCGGTTCGTCTGGCCTTGAAATGGCATCGGAGCTGGCGCTCATGCTTGCCGAGGCGGCAGGTGCGGCCGGTGCGGGTGGCTCGATGTCCATGGCGTCGCCGCCGTCCTCGTCGTGCATCATGAAGTTGCCTGCCTCTCAGACGGAAGGGCGACTGACTGTCCTGTGGCACATCTGCGCAGATGACTGTTGTCAGTCCTGCCGATGACGCTTGATCATGGAATGCACTACTGCGACGCCACCACAAGGAGGGAGCTGCACGCACTTTTTGCTTCGCCGGAAGACGCCCCCAAGCTCGCGGGGAAGGGGCGAAGAGAGGGAAGGGGAAGGGCCGGATCTATCAGCGCTTTGGAGGGGAGGACAGACAGGCAGACAGACAGACAGGCAGACAGTCAGACAGACACAGGAAGGAAGGGTGTCGATTGCCAAGGGAGGGAGCAACCACCACCATGCACCACCACTTGCATCCGCAGGCCATGCTGTTTGCTCGCAGCTGGAGCGTTTCCTCTTTCTGAGAGGAACTGCGGCTCTCTTCATTGGAATGGATAAAGGGATAAAGTGAAGACTTCCATCGCATTGGCTGATACATATTTCTCATCCCCACCATCACCGTTGCAGGTGCATGCACGACGGTGTGTGTGTGTGTGTTTGCAGGCGTCCACCTCTCTCATTATATATGCATCAGCGTCACCACTCATCAGTCAAGACACCTGCTCGGCTGGCCTGCAGCCGCGCTGGCCGCCCCAAGAGGCATCAAGAACCCGCCAGACGCCAGTGGGTGCTGCTGCCCCAGCAGCCAGCCCACTGCAAGACCCGTCGGCCACATGTGAGGAGACCAGCCCATGCAGCTGGCGATGCTGCGAATGCTGCGACAAGGCCACCATGAAGTGCGGCAGGAGCAAGGCTGACAGGCAGCCCTGCTGCTGGGAACGAAATGGCGGTGGAGATTCGACGTGCTGTCCGGGACATGTGGGCAAGCACAAGAGGACGGGAGAGCCCTGCTGCATCGACACACACACTGGCGAGTGCGCAGAGGGCAGTGGGTGCCCTGACACACCGCAGTCAGCTGCATGGGAACCCTGGATTTCCGTCGGTGCACCTGTGGGCCTCGTCGCCGTGGCTGGTGCTGTCTTCGTGGTGGCTACGAAGGCCTGGCCACGCCAGCTCGGAATCCTTCCACGTCCCGGCGGGGAGCGTGTTCGGTTCCTGGGGGGCGGGAGAGTCCTGCGATTGGTGCCGGCATGGCGACACGAGCTTTGAGGGACGGGAGGGCGGACGAAGGTTTGAATGAAGGTGGGCGGGAAAAAGGATTTGTGGAGATGCATCCAATGAGACAGTGACGAACGAGGAAAGGAGAAAGAGGCGAGGCAGGTTGCAGTGCAGTGCGTCAGCTCAACTCTGCAGGCAGAGGTTTTTGTTACAATGTGTAAGATAATGCGGTGTTCCTTCCTTATGTGGTTCGGTTGGTGGACTGCCGTGTGTGTACGTGTCGCTTTATCGGAGTGTCGTCGTGATGTGTCAGTGTATCAACATTCCCCGTGACAGACATAGTGAGTAGGCGGTCCGGTCCACAATTAGTGTCTCTCTCGTCTGTTGCCTTGCCTTGCCTTGCTTGCCGTGATGACATACATGATTTCATTAACAAGCTTATCCAAACAACACTCTCGACACTCTCGCACCACCCCAACCCTCCCCATCTCTCACACAAATGGTCTTCTCTCTCCCTTCATCCATCCATCCATCCCTCTCTGGCCAATCCCTCTCTAGCCAATCCCTTGGTGAGTATATTCCCTCCCTCCCCTCACTCACACGCAGCCTCACACCCAGCCAGGGCCAGCACAGCAGTCCTCACAAATGGGATCGCAATCAGGATGGCGCTGCACGCGCCGTTCAAAGCCATCGACGTGGCGGCGAAGGGGAAGGCTTCCTTCTCGTCATTCAGCGCCGCCGCCCCCAGCCCATGGCTGGCCGCCCCTAGCGACAGCCCTCTGGTGGGGGGGTCTGTCACCCGACACGCCGACAGGATCTGCTTGCCGAAGAGGGAGCCCAGGAGGCCGGTGACCAGGCAGAAGGACACCACGAGCCCGGCCTCGCCGCCGATGAGCTTGTTGATCTCCAACGCCAGCGGGATCGTCACAGAGCGGGGCAGCATACACAGTCGGCACTGACAGAAACAGCCAGACAGGGAAGGTTCTCTCTCTCGCTCTCTCTGTGTGTGTGTGGGTGTGTGTGTATGTGACTTACATCGTGTTCGAGGTTGATGGCTCGTGTGAAGAGGGCGGTGAAGAGCAGGGACCCCACGGTGGCGTAGGCGACGCCGCTCGATATGGCGGCTGCGTTCTCGCGGATGAGCACACGCTGGTCGAAGATCGACACGCCAAACGACACCACTGCCGGACCCAGGAACATCAACAGGAAATTGCCCGCACCTGCACTCACCCACAGAGAGGGAGAGACAACACATGCAGCTCAGCTAGGGACCCCTCCCCATCCATCCATCAATCCATCCATCCTTCCATGGCCACCAAATTGCTCGATGGACTGCGGCGCCTTGACAACCAGCCCGTTCAGCAGCCTCCACCACTCCCGGGAACGGTCAAAAGGTGGTGGACCGGGGACGGCAACCGCATACAGCAGCATGCCTCCCCACGTCAGGAAGGCGCACGTCAGCAGTGGGTGGGCTATCTTGGTCACTCTTGGCGGCAGCCGGGCGCCAAACACATAGGTGCAGAGGATCAGCAGCAGCAGGAACCCCTTCTCCAGCCGTATGTGCGACTGCCAGACCACCGCAGAGCGGGCGCCAGAGGACCGAATAACGTCGTCACACCACCATAAGGCGACGGCCAGCAGGAAGCACACGCACATCCCCGCAGCCAGGCACATGCTCAGCCGCGCAGAGAATGGGAGCGACGCGGCGGCAGATGACGAAGCGCCTTTCTTGCTGGTCCTCTCGGGGATGGACACGGTCAGCGGCTGACGCTCGCTGGCTGTGGCGCGTTGTGCGAGTGACTTGACGTGGGTGACGACTCCTGCCGTGGTGAGCAGCGTGAAGAGCATGCCGCACAAGATGACGGCCGCGATGCGCACCGGCTGCCCCACGTCCATCAGCGGCAGATTGATCAGATTCGGAACGAACCACACGGGCAGCCAGATCTGAAGACAAGCATCACAATGCACACAATGCGTCACACAGCCCACCGACACATCCCCTCCGCACCTTTAGGAACGTTGTGCCGCGCATGAGGAAGGTGAAAGCCCGCAATGCGACAGCGGGGCGGGTGGCGTTGAGGACCAGCAGTGTCGCCAGCACCAGCAGCATGCCCGCCAGGTTGCTGGGGAAGGGAATTTCTAGCCATGTGAAGAGCCGCCGGAGAGCATAGTCGACGGCGAGGAAGAACACAATCGACAGCAGATCCAGCGGGAACCTCTGCACACACCCACACACACATTGGACAGATTGACAGACGGCCGCGTCATTGCGCATGGAATCGTCGTGAGGTTCACCGACCTGCATCCATGGTGAGGACTCCTTCTCGCCGCCTCTTTCATGCCTGCACTCAGAAGGAAGCGCAGGCAACGGACACGTCTGATTCGTTCGTCGCTCTCACTGTTCAGCACTGACTTGACTGACCTTGAAGAGATGTTAATCCGATACTCGCCTTCCTTGCTGGCCATCTTCACACACAACCAGCGGCTGTGAGCCTCAGATCTGATCAGCCCAGCTTCGGGCGCGGGCTTGTGTTCACGTCAGGCCAAAGGAGGAGAGAAGACACACGGGCTCTCACAAGGAGAAGAGCTGACTTGACGGTTTCCCCGGAGCCGTGTGTCGTTTAACAGTGGTCTTCAGGGAGCACCCTACATGCGAGCTTAAACATGTCGACAGCGGCAAGATGACAGCGTTGGCAGATCTGCTGCATCCATGGCGAACAATCATCGCCCTACTGCTGCCTTTCCTCGAGTCAATGACTCCCACTCAGGCGGCTTTGAGCAGCTCAGCATCACCCCTCTATCCCCCTCTGCGGCACTCCGATGGATCTGTCAGCCATGCCGTCATCGACAGACATCGATGGAAAAGGCGGACTTCGGCCTCTGCTTTCGTCCTCCCTCCCGTCCAGCACAATCACTACTATCGCGAGCGCATCAATCTGCGTCGCAACCGCAACATCGGGCCAGCATCCAGGCGCTTCTTGTCACAAGCGCTGCCTGCTGTTCGCGATGAAGTGGTGGTGGCTGAGAGGCCGGGAGGGATGGGGCGGCGAGGGAGTGTGGATGACTTGATGCAAGACCACAGACGGAGGCGGAAGAAAATCAACTGGTACGCAGCGCAGACACTGCACGGGGGCATCTCGGCATCTGTCACCCTCATGTGTTTCGCTTCGTTTGTCTATGTGTAGGTATCCGGGTCACATTGCCAAGGCGCAGCGTCAGCTGCTCGAGTACATCCGTCTGGTGGATGTGGTCATTGAAGTGCGGGACGCCCGGATCCCACTGGCCACGGGCCACCCAATGGTGCCCTTGTGGGTCGGCAACAGACCCAGGATCATCGTCCTCAACAGATGCGACCTCGTGGCAAAGGAAGCCCTGCAAGACTGGGAGCGATACCTCAAGGTCGTCCAGCGTAGTGAGGATTTCGCGTAAAACCGCCTTCATTCTTGCCTGCCTTTGTCCTCAGGTATCAGCGGCCCGGGACAGCCGAATCCATAACAGCACTAACGGCGGCGGTGCTTCTCCCCTGCCTGCCGTGCCTGTGGTGCCCGTCAATGCGCGTGAGGGCGGCAGGGGGATCCCGCGCATCCAGAAGGCACTGGTCAAGGTGGGCGAGGCCGTCAACGCCAAGAGGGAGCGCAAGGGGCTGCGGCCGCGGGCTGTGAGGGCGCTGGTTATCGGGTACCCCAATGTGGGCAAGTCGGCCCTCATCAATCGGCTGATTGGGCGGAAGAAGACCAAGAGCTACAACATGCCGGGCGTCACCAGGCAGATATCGGTGGGTGAGAGGGAGGAAGAGATGGACAGACAGACAGACAGACAGAGGGAGGAGGGAGGCAGGCACATGAAGCCACACTCGTCTGGCCTGTGTGGGTGTGGTGGGTGTGCAGTGGGTTCGTCTGCGCGACCGTGAGACAACTGGGCCTGTCGAGAAGCAAGTGGAGCTGCTCGACACGCCAGGAATTATACCGGCCAACCAGGAGGACCAGTCGGCTGCGTGGCGTCTCGCCATGTGCAACGACATTTCGCAGGCGGCCTATGACGTCCACGAGGCGGGCGTGGCGCTGGTCGATGAGCTGCTGCAGGCGTGGAAGAGGCGGCCGTCGTATGTGCCGGTAGAGAATCTGCGGCGGCGGTATGGCGTGGACCCCCACTACTGGGGCACCGACTCAGCCAACGCCACGGGCGAATTCTACATGAACCAGGTGAGTTTGGGTGGACGATACACAGAGAGACCCCACACACATGGTGCCTTCGCTCTCCGGCTTTGCAGCTGGCCTTCAAGTGTTTCAGTGGCGACATCAACTCTGCCGCCGGTCGGCTGCTGAGCGACTTCCAGAAGGGCCGCCTCGGCAAAGTCACACTCGAGATCCCACCGCCCCTGCCAAGAAGACCACCACAGCACGACACGCCAACAGAGGCCGCTGATGAGACACCGGCTGAGCCGAAGATGGCTGTGCCTATTGCGTCTGAGGATAACCTAAGTGAGAGATCAGCTCGTTTGGAGGAGCTCAGGGCCGCCGTCGTGCCGGGGCAGGGAGGGCTGGATGGCTGGTAGGAAGGCATGTGTGTGCGTACTGACGGACATTTATCGTGGCTGTGAGCACGGATTGGCGTGTGTTCATGTAGTCATCCCATGCATGTTGGTATGTAGAGTGCATTCAATCAATCGAGTCCATTGCTGTCATGTCATGCTATCACAGCACTTACAGCTAAACCATCATGTCCCTCCCAAATCCGATTAGTCGTTCCACCCCGCTAAATCAAAAGCCGTCACCATAAAGCACAGTCACGACCTCTCAGCCCCGCACACGTCGCTGAACTTCCTTCAGTCTTGAGCTGGCCGTGGACTAGGAAGCTCTCGTTGCCTGTCACCCAGCGCAGGCGACGGAGACGCGCTGGTGGCAAAAGCGGCTGTCGCTGGACTTCCTTCAGTCTTGAGCTGGCGGTTGACTGCAGGAAGCCCTCTGAGCCTGTCACCTCGCGGACACGACAGAGACGCGCACGGAGAGGTGAGGGCTGCCGCGGTGCACCATCTGGTCCGTCAGGTGGCGTCTCGTGAGCCGGCTGCATGGCGCGCGACTCACTCGGAGACGGCGGCTGCCTGGGCGACAGGGGCTGCTGGGCCGTGGGGAG
Organism: Vitrella brassicaformis; assembly: GCA_001179505.1. Classification (NCBI taxonomy): domain Eukaryota; family Vitrellaceae; genus Vitrella; species Vitrella brassicaformis. The sequence goes on along the minus strand of CDMY01000295.1, from coordinate 442,523 downwards.
GGGCTGGCTTGATTGGGGACTGTCGCTGCCGAATCCCACGGAGGGGCGGGGAGCTGACGGCGGAGTGCGGCTGGGTGGTCGGCCCTCTGAGGCCTCGGGCGGCTCCCCAAGTGGCAGCTGCCCAGTCATGACCTGGTCGCCCCGCTCCTTCGAGCCCTCCTTCTGCCTCCCACCGCTGCCGCCATCCACGTCGGCGGGCAGGCCGATAGCCTGCTTGAACTTCTCCACCATCTCTTCCATGGAAGGGCGCTGCATTGGGTCTTTGGCCAGCGCACTGCCGGCGACATCTGCGCGCAGAGAGGAACAGAAGAGTAATGGTGTGTGGAGTCGACCCGGTTGGCTGCCCGCATGAGTACTCACCGAGGACTTTTGTTTCCATTTCAGAGACGGCCCCTGCATAGCTGACCAAGCTGTACTGATTCTGCACAGATGCACACACACATAAATCACTCACCTATTTTTTGTTTCTTTGTCCTGGCAATCTTAGCTGACCATGTGGGCGAAGATCTTGAAATTGACGCTGGTCTCGGCGTCTGGCATGTCCCACGGCTCGTTGCGGTCCTTGAGGATCGTGTAGATAAGCACCCCGCAAGCCCATATGTCATTGCGAAATGGACTCCTGTAAACGACGCACACATTCATGTCTCCCCTGCCGCTCAGCACACACACTTGTGCATTAGGTCCTTACCATATGAGGTCCTTCGAGCCGTGTTGGTTGACGAAATCGCCCGTGCCGTTTTGGTCTTTGCCCCGCTGGGCCGTCGAATAGGTGATGTGGTACCTCTCTGGGGCCATGAACGGCTAAGTGGCTTCTTTTCCTCCTATTCCACAGTTGAGCCACTTCTCCTTTCCTTTCTTGTCCGAACCAGCCACTGCACGCCACAAACAGGCCGAGCGAATCCATGACGGCGTAGAGTGTGCGTGGCGGTGTGTGCGAGTGCGAGACGCCAGGCAAGACGCCAATCGCTGAAGTGTCTCCGTACCAGCAGTCTCGAAGTCGTTGAGGAGTAGTTCGTAGCCGTTGCCTTGTCGCCGCAACAGCAGGTTGGCCAGCGAGAGGTCGCCGTGTGCGATGCCCAGTGAATGCAGCTCCTTGACGTGATGCAACAACTGCACACGCACCCATAACAACGGGAAGGTGACACAGCAAACGCAACGAGAATGAGACACATTGAAGCACGAGATGGACAGGGTGCGGTGCGGCGGACTGACCTGAAGGCAGAGATTGGCCTTCTCAGCCAGAGACATCAGCCTAAGCATATCCCGCGCAACACCTTCACCCAGTGAGCCAGGAGAGATGAACTCTGACAGACGGACATCGACCAACAAATAAAAGGGCATGATGGCCACCGCGGCGCATTGGCGGGTGTGTGTCTGGAGCTCACCGCTGACACTCCATTGTTCTCCCCCCTCAGTGCCCTCAGTGCTGACGACGCCATACAGCTTCAGGGCCAGTCGGCTGACCTCTTGGCGAGCGTGCTGTGATAGCCACGCATGAATCACCACCTCAGGAACTGACGACTGCACACACACCCACACAACAACGGCAAATGAGCGCCAGGAGGCTGCTGTATGCTTCGAAATCAGTACTTGTGTGCTGCCACGGTCGATCTTCTTGAAAATGAGAGCTCCCTTTCCCGCCACATCCTCGAGTTGTTTCTCCTCGGTGAGCGTCAGTGGGGCTCTCAGTAGGGAATCAGAGGCAGAGCTTGCCTCATGGCTGTCGTAGCAGTAAACCGTCCCAGCAAGGAGCTCCTCCATGCCCTTCATGCCCTTCATGTAGCCCGATGACACCCGCTCGCCGGCCTTCGTCTTGAGCCCGGGTGGTACATTCTCGAAGAGACGCTTATTCATCTGCAGACAGACAGACAGACAGACAAACAAGACTTAATGCATTCTCGCACCTCTGATACCCGTGTCGCTCTTACCTTCTTCCATTCCGACAGCACTTGTTCTTCCGTTCTCGCGGGCTTCGCATGTGACCGTCCCACCGGCTCCAGGGGGAGACTTTGGTTGACGGTAGGGCTCTCCAGCTGCTCCCCCGTGGTCGACGATTCGTGGGACGCACTGGGAGATGAGTGCTGCGGCGGTGCATCATCTGGTCCACTGGAAGGGGTCAGAATGTCTTGGTCGGCAGAGTGTGATGACAGGGAGGCCCGTGGGAAAGAAGGGGAGGAACGAGAATCAGAACCGGGACAAGAGTCGGAGTCGGAGTCAGATTCACTCCGAGACGGCGGCCGTAGGGGTGACAGGGGCTGCTGAGGCGTGGGGAGGGGCTGGCTCGATTGAGGACTGTCGCTGTCGAATCCCAGGGCGGGGCGGGGAGCTGACGGCGGAGTGCGGCTGAGTGGTCGGCCCTCTGAGGCCTCGAGCGGCTCCCCAAGCGGCAGCTGCCCCTCAGTCATGGCCTGGTCGCCCCGCTCCTCCGAGCCATTCTTCTGCCTCTGGCCGCTGCCACCATCCAGGTCGGTGGTCAGGCCGATGGCATCTTTGAAATCGTTCACCATGTCTCTGATGGAAGGGCGCTGCATTGGGTCTTTGGCCAGCGCACTGCCGGCGGCCTCTGCGCACAGAGAGGAACAGAAGAGTAATTGTGTGTGGAGCAGAAGCACATCTCGTCGATCTCATCCGTCCGTCGGGTGCCCACATGAGTACTTACTGATGATTTCTCTTTCCATTGCAGAGAGGCATCGTCTGTTGTAGACGGCCTCTGCATAGCTGACCAAGTTGTACTTGTGCTGCACGGATGCACACACATAGGTACGTCAAACACTAATGCTGTGTTTCTCTGTCCTGGCTTCTGAGCTGACCTCTTGTGCGAAGAAGCTGAACTTGTCGTTGTCCCCATCTGGCTCCAACCAAGGCGCCTTGCCGTCCTTGAGGATCGTGTAGATAATCACCCCGCAACACCATATGTCATTGCGGATACCTGAGTGGGCAGACCACGCAATCATGTCTCCCCTGCCCGCTCGCATTACGTCCTTACCAAACAAGGTCCTTCGAGCCGTCTTGGTTGCCGCCATCGCCCGTGTCGTCTTCCTCTCTGCTCGCCCGGGCAAACGACGACATGAGGTTCTTCTCGGGGGCCATGAACTGAGGGGTGCCTCCTTTTCCTCTTGTCAGATATGTCTCGAGCCTCTTCTCCTTTCCTTTCTTGTCCAAACCAGCCACTGCACGCCACAAACAGGCAGAGCGAATCCATGACGGCGTAGAGTGTGCGTGGCGGTGTGTGCGAGTGCGAGACGCCAGGCAAGACGCCAATCGCTGTCGTGTCTCCGTACCAGCAGTCTCGAAGTCGTTGAGGAAGAGTTCGTAGCCGTGGCCTTGTCGCCGCAACAGCAGGTTGGCCAGCGACAGGTCGCCGTGTGCGATGCCCAGTGAATGCAGCTCCTCGACGTGACGCAACAACTACACCCACAACAACGAGAGGGAGACACAGCAAACCCAACGAGAGGGAGACACATTGCTGCACGAGATGGACAGGGTGCGATGCGGCCGACTGACCTGAAGGCAGAAATTGGCCTTCTCAGCCAGAGACATGTCCGGAAGCTTCGGGTCATCCAGTTTCAGTGAGCCACCAGAGATGCACTCTGACAGACAGACAGTGACCACCACATCACATGAATGGGCACCGTGGCCACCGCGGCGCATTGGCGGGTGTGTGTCTGGAGCCTCACCGCTGACACTCCAGTGGTCCATTCCCTCAGTGCCCTCAGTGCTGACGATGCCATAGAGCTTCGGGGCCAGTCGGCTGACCTCTTTGCGAGCGTGCTGCGACAGCCACGCATGAACCACCACCTCAGGAACTGACGACTGCACACACACCCCCACACACACACACAACAACAACGACGGCAAATGAGCGCTAGGAAGCTGCTGTATGCTTCGGAATCAGTACTTGTGTGTTGCCACGGTCGATCTTCTTGAAAATGAGGTCCCCCTCCCTTGCCACGTCCTCGAGTCCTTTCTCCTCGGTGAGCGTCAGTGGGGCTGTCAGTAGGGACTTAGGGGCAGAGCTTGCCTCACGGCTGTCATAGCGAAAGACCGTCCCAGCAAGGAGCACATTCATACCCTCACAATCCATGAAGTCCTTCGATGATACGGCTTTTCCGGCCGTCTTGAGCTGGGGTACATTCTCGAAGAGACGCTCCTTCATCTGCAGACAGACAGACAGACAGACAGACAGACAAACAAGACTTAATGCATTCTCGCACCTCTGATACCCGTGTCGCTCTTACCTTCTTCCATTCCGACAGCACTTGTTCTTCCGTTCTCGCGGACTTCGCATGTGACCGTCCCACCGGCTCCAGGGGGAGACTTTGGTTGACGGTAGGGCTCTCCAGCTGCTCCCCCGTGGTCGACGATTCGTGGGACGCACTGGGAGATGAGTGCTGCGGCGGTGCATCATCTGGTCCACTGGAAGGGGTCAGAATGTCTTGGTCGGCAGAGTGTGATGACAGGGAGGCCCGTGGGAAAGAAGGGGAGGAACGAGAATCAGAACCGGGACAAGAGTCGGAGTCGGAGTCAGATTCACTCCGAGACGGCGGCCGTAGGGCGACAGGGGCTGCTGAGGCGTGGGGAGGGGCTGGCTCGATTGAGGACTGTCGCTGCCGAATCGCACGGAGGGGCGGGGAGCTGACGGCGGAGTGCGGCTGGGTGGTCGGCCCTCTGAGGCCTCGGGCGGCTCCCCAAGCGGCAGCTGCCCCTCAGTCATGACCTGGTCGCCCCGCTCCTTCAAGCCCTTCTTCTTCCTCCCACCGCTGCCACCATCCACGTCGGTGGGCAGGCCGATAGCGTGCCCGAATCTCTTCATCATGTGTTCGATGGGGAAGGGTGCGCATGCATTGGGTTTGGCTGACATCAGTTTCACGCCTTGATGGCGAGCTTTGAAAAAGGCGAAGGGAAGGACACTCCCTCGGAGTCCCTCCCCCCGCGTCAACAAGATCTCGAGAAACAGACGGCAGTTCTCTTCGCATGCTGAAGACTGTCATGCGAACAAGGTGGCGCTCATTTGTCACCCCTTGCACAGTGGAAGATCTATATGGATTCCGTGACACCACCCGCTGTGGCCAGGCTGCAGACGTGGCTTCTCATCTCGGCTGACCACACCGCGGTGAGAACGCACTTTGTGGCTGGTCCGTGTGCAGTGCATTCCTTCGTGTGTATCCTGCTCAGGTGTGGGAGGAGTGGCGATGATCTGAGTGCTGCGTCCCCGGCCCAGCCGCGCCGACCGCCGCTTCGCGGATCTGATCCCCTGTCAGACGCCCTTGGCAGACGTGGAGGCGTCGGTGGTGCTGCCCGTCGTGGGACAGAAGCTGCACGTTGAGCGCATCCTGCAAGACGACTTCGCAAAATGCCGGTGGGGGCGCTGCGTGGAGAGATGGACAACGGTGTGTGGGTCATCGGAGCCGCCGCTGCCCAAGCGGCTGTGACCCAGAGCTGTCGAGGTTGCCGAACCTGAGAAGGGAGTGGGAGACGGCCCGCGGGATACTGCTGGGGCACAGAGCACAGAATGGTCAGTCATGAGAAGGGGAAAGGAGAGGGCAATCCCGACACATCTCAATGGTTTCTGTCTGATTGGCGTGTGTGGTTGACTGACTGATTGATCGCTACAGCGCTCTCTGCCGTCTGCTGCAGGACGAGGAGGCTTTCCTTGGTTACCTCGTCGGGGAAGTCAGACCACCAAAAAATGACACACTGGTGAGGGAGGGAAAGAAAGAAAGAAAGACAGACAGACAGACAGGCAGCCGCAGTGGGGTGTCTCTGTGTTGTGTGTTTGTGTCAGTCAAATTGGAGGGAGCAGCTGGCTGATTGGAAGGCATACGATTTTGTCTGGGTGAGCGATCTTGACGGTCCGCGTCAGCTGAGGCGCCCGCTGTTGATGGCAATTCGTCGGCCTCGCGCTCACAGTGCATAGGGAAGCGTGAGGAGGGATGGGAGGGCAGACGAGCCAAACTCTCATGCCCATGTGTGTGTGTGTGTGCAGGTGTCAGGGTGTATGTTGGGAGGCCATTGTGGCCAGCGGCGGTGAGTGAGGAATGAGGTGCTCGAGCAAACATCCACGCTGGCAGCATCTCATGTGAGCGCAGAGAGGCTTCGTTTCGCTCAGTAGTTGGGCGATGGATTGACCAGACAGAGAGAAACCACTATGGGCTGACGATGCATGACAGCCAGGCGGTTGACGACGAGCACGAGTGGTCTGATGCACGTATAGATCTGACGCTGGCGCGGATGCCATCTGTGTAGACGCTGGCTGTGTGCATTCGTTTCTGTGGATGGCTGACTGGTTGGACATCACGATGGGGGCGGGATGTGCCCGACGCGGTCAATAAGTGTATTTCCTGTGCCCTGCCTGCCTGCCTGTGGCTACTTCTCAGCTGAATTGACCCATCTTATGCCCTTGGCTTCTCACTTACAAGCGTGAATGGACTCAATTCACTGCCAATGGTGGCAGCTTGCTGCCCATTATATTTGTGTGTGTGACATGGATGACACTCGATGACACAGGCATGGATGGATGCCATCACCTTCTGTTTGTCTGTGCAAGTGGGAGACACAGTAAGTATGGCCATCTGCCACACCTAAGGGATGACAAGCGTATAGAATGGAGTCAGTCAATCCAGCTGTCCAGTGAAGGTCGTAATTCACTGCCCGTCAGTGTGGATCAAACGAAGGTGGGTCGATCATTAGCAGGGCTCAACGTGGCCTCAAGCAACCAACGCCGCACTGCCAGAGTGCTCGCCGCTTGGCTGGCACGAGACACACACTCAATGTCTCGCAGGCCACACAAACGAAACACAGGTCTTTGAATGAATCAAGTCACGGTTGTCTGAATGCACATGCGAAGCGCGGCGACACCCACCGCCCTTGAACTGCAACACAAAGCACCCAAACATGCAGCCACTTCACCCCCACTCTGCGGCCCTCTCCCTCCCCTCTCAGTCAGTCGATGCCCAGCGCCACAAACAGGCCGGTCTTCCTGTCGATGCGCCCCAGCTGCCGGCACGCGAATTGGCAGTCATGATCGCCCAGATGCTCGTTGAAGCCCTTGACCACCCCCACTACACCGCAGCTGACCGCCTCGTCCAGCCGGGCCCGATGGATAACCTCACGCACCCCCGTCATGCCCACCACACGGCCGCCACTGCCACGGACGGCAAAGCACTGCAACGGCACACGCACCATCACGCCGCCCACACTGGCCATGCCTCCCACCACCTCCCTGTTGCTGCTCGTCCGGGTCGCTGCAGTCTTGACGAAGTGGCCGACGGCCGCACGAACGCGGCGCCTCAGCTGGGCGTCGCCGATGAGGTACTCGTCGATGGCGGCCACAGCAGCGGAAGGGTCGTGCAGGAATGCGCCGATCTTCCATGCGATGGCCTCTGCCTCGTGTGGTCCGAATGCCATGTTGGATGGGGAGGGGTGGGGGTGGGCGCCGTCGTGGTGGGGGGCCAGGGGCAGCAGACGGGCCAGAAGCATCGAGTGGTCGCGCTGGGGGGCGAGGGCGGCGTTGATGGCCGACATGACGGCCTCGGACAGCTCACTCAGCACTGTGGCGTACTCGGTGAGCACCAGCTGACGGCGACGGCGGTCGACCTCTCTGGCTGTTGGCATGCGGGCGATGGACTGGGCTGCCCCACCCCTCAACAGCGTCCGGGTGATGGTCTTGTGCTCGCCGATCCGTCTCGAGCGATACTCTCCCTGTTGCTGCTGCTCTTCGATGAGATGATCGAGAGCAATGGCAGCGGCGGCGAGGGGTGTCCGATGAGGCTGGGGGGGCCTTCCTCGGTTGACGTCATCGGCTGTGATCCGGCGGCACAGCCACTCAGCCAAGAAGGGGGAGCCACGGAATGCTTCCAAGTGCAGTGGCGTGTAGCCCACTGGGTCTCTTGCCGTCATATCGACTCCGTGGCTGGTAATGAGGGTGAGGTACTGGTCGATGAATTGCTGGGAGAAGATGGAGGGGGCCACGGCTGCCTCACCCACCAGACTGTCTCCACCGGACCGCTCCGCTGCGAGTGTGCTGTCGTGTTGGAGGAGCCGGCCATAGATTGACATGAGGGCGTCCTCGTATTCACGAGTGGCGGAAGGGGCAGCACCACCGAAGTAGGGAAGCTGCATCACCGGGCCCCAAATTCCCCGCACGTTGGCCTGACGCGCCAGGAGGGCCTCCACTGCCGTCATATTGCCCGCACGAATCGCCACCATGATGGGCCTGTCATCCCCCCCCGCATTGATGTCGGCCCCGCCATCGATGAGTGCGTCCATGATATCGCGCTGCAGCTGACGGGAGGGCCACTGCGGGAAGAGAACGGGCATCCACTTATAAGGGGGGCAGTGCCGGATGCCGAACCCGGCGTAGAGGAATGGGTAGTTTGATGGGCTGTCGATGGCGAAAGACAGGCAGCTGTATCGCGAGAACGGGAACGGGGCTCCTCCCATGGTGCCGCGGACACGAGCGACGCCGCTGGCTCTCGGGTCAGCACCTTCACGGATCAGCCGTGTGACTTGGGCTTTCTCAGTGAAGGTGCGCCGAATGATGCCCTCCAGCAGCTGCCGACTCAGAGGACTGACGCCCTCATCAAAGATGATGTCGACGTCATCCGCCCCCAAGCAGCCGGGCGGCACAGCAGCAGGAGGTGCTTGCGATGCGGCAGAGGACGAGTGGGCCATATCACCTTGACTCACACCACTGCATCCACAAATTACACACACACGGCCATTTGCAAATCCGTCTCCCTTCCATATTGCTGGCGCAGCTTGTCACTCAGTCGGCGGCCTCTGTCTCAGCGAAGCCATCAACGAAATCTGGAGTCAGTAGAGAACACACCGCCCGGTGACAGTTCTTTGCCTTTCCAGCTCATTCATTCCCGCCTCATACCCGTCAGCAGGCACGTCGAGAGCATGCTGGTTCTCCTATTGCTTCTTCACCCCGGTTTGCTTCACCCAGGACACCTGTACGGCCGACAACGTGGCAAACAAACGGAGCTTCATGCTCGACTTTTTCGTTTGTTTACTTCCTTCCGGGGCTTCCCGAAGTCGAATAGCTGTGAACGCGTCATATATGTTGTCGGGGCTCCTCGGGAGGTCGCCACCAGCTGGAGCGGTTTCAGGCAACGCCCTACCGATTTGCGCGCTTGTGCTCTCCTTGTGTGTGTGTGTAAAAAAAGCACAGAGGGCGGATACACATACACGCTGGAAGGCCCAATGGGTGGTCCATCGGCTGCAATGCCATGAGAGATCTGTGGGTTTTGTCATTCATCGCTGATGGGCTCGGCTGCCAAGAGCTTGACGCCGTGGAGGTGGTCTCGAAGAGGACCGTTCAGGTGATTGGCATCTGCAGCTTGTGCGCAGCCTTCACACTCAACTACCTCTGGGTCGAATCGGTAACCAAACACACAACCAGACAGGCAGGCAGACAGGCAGACAGGCAGACAACACGATGGGCCGGCAGCAACTGTCTGCCGGTCCGTCTGGGACTGGTGGTTGCTGATGCGATGATTCACTGCAGGGCCGCCGGCGTGAGGAGCAGCTGCTTCGGGCTGATCTGAGTCAGGCGAGGAAGCTCAACGATGCAAGCCAAACTCCTGCGGATGTGTGTGTGTGTGTGTCAGGGTGTCTATGTTGCCTTGCTTAAGTGGTTTGCTCCATGACAAGGCTGCCTTGCTTGAGCGTCTCGACGCAGGTAGGTATCCGTCTATGGGCACACACCCATAACGACTCGATGGCGGCCGCCGACCGCATGCATAGATGTGGGTCGTCGTCTCCCTCTCTGTGTGTGTCCAAGATTCGGAGGCCGTTGTAGCCAGCAGGAGTGATGCAATGCACGACACTCGTCAAGTCAGCCGATGGCACGTCTGAGGAGCAGACAGGAGGATGAGCGGCCGCTGCTCATCTGATGATAGGGTGGCTGTTTGGGCAATTCGTGAATGCATCACTCTTCCCTCGTCCAAATGTAAGCGACCTGCACCCACGCACACCACGCAGACAGGGATGTGGCTCCTGCGGTGGAATGACGATAGCCATATTCAAGCGATTTCACACCATTGACTCTTGAGAGAGAGAGAGCGTGAAAGGACAGATTTTTTCTCCCACTTCTGACCATCAGCCACTCTGTGTCGTGTCGTGTCGATCAACTCATGCATAGCAGATGGATGGCTCATGGATGATGGCATGACTGATCTGTCTTGTGATGTCTGTGTGTGCTTCAGGTCTTGTCAACGAAGGTCATGAAGGCACTCAGTGGACAAGGGTTGTGTGGCTGGGTGCGTGTGGTGAGGTGTGCGTGACGATTGACCCACTTGGCTGAATGGCGCTCGTGCAGTCGATGAGGACCACAGGCGGGACAGCCCAGATTGTGCTCCATACATTTAGCCTGGATGTACAGTTAGCTCATGACTGTTTGCACGAGAGACTGATGGATGGATGGAATGTCGACTCAAGGCGGTTTGCATTGGTTCAATCGAGAGTATCGCACATGGCCAGCCGCACTACGTCCAGAAGCAGCAGCAGCAGCACGAGGGCAAGAGAGTCGGCATTGAAGCGCCACACGCACATATGTACAGGCAGTCGGCACAATCAGTCACCAGGCCAAAGGGCAGCCGCACGCAGCAAGCAAGTGTGGCTGAGCCATCGCATCTCATCAAAACGCATGTCAGCCGACTCATGAATACACAAGATCTGATCGGCACACACCACCACACACACAACAAGAGGCCATGTGTCCGCTGTCCTGCGCGTCCCGTGCTCCATCGTGCACCAGGCATGTCGGTGGCTGGCTACCACCACCTTGTCCTTTCCCGCATAATGTCCAGCAGCCTTTTCTTCAGAGTACTGTTTTCGGCCTTGAGTTCTGACACCTTCAGGATCAGCTCGTCGTTGAGCTTCCTCGCCTGACTCAGATCAGCCCGAAGCAGCTGCTCCTCACGCCGGCGGCCCTGCAGTGAATCATCGCATCAGCAACCACCAGTCCCAGACGGACCGGCAGACAGTTGCTGCCGGCCCATCGTGTTGCCTGTCTGCCTGTCTGTCTGCCTGTCTGTCTAGCTGCCTGTGTGTGGTTGTGTGTGTGGTTACCGATTCGACCCAGAGGTAGTTGAGTGTGAAGGCTGCGCACAAGCTGCAGATGCCAATCACCTGCACGGACCTCTTCGAGACCACCTCCAGCGGCGTCAAGCTCTTGGCAGCCGAGCCCATCGGCATGACGATGAAATGATGACAACACCCACAGATCTCTCATGGCATCGCAGCCGATGGACCCATTGGGCCTTCCAGCGCCATCCGTGCTTTGGTTGCAGACCCAAGCGCGCAAATCGCTAGGGTGTTGCATGAAACCGCTGCAAGAAGGGTTCGTTCGTTCGGCCGTCAGTGCGTTTGTAGTGGCGCCAGTAAGACTGTCCCAGGCCTTGCAGCAGAAAACACGTTACATCGACAGAGAAGATCCGCCGACGCAGTTGATGAATCTTCCCTGTGCGTGATCTGCTGGCAGCCGCTTCTCTCCGGCAACACCGAGGAGTCTGTGTGCGGTCCTTTGGTGTTGAAGATTTTGAGGGGATCTTTGCCTCTTTCGCCCATTGGCCGTGATGGCGGTGCATCGGTCCGGCTGCTTGTGCTGCTGCTCGTGATTGACGGTTATTGACAGCTAGAGGGAGGATGTTTTCTTCACAGCGGACATCGTTCAACCCACTCATACTCGGTCGGACAGCGCATCACTTTTTGTGTTGATCTGCCTGCCTGTCCGTCCGTCTGTGTGTGATTGACTGATTGATCTGCCTGTGTCCTTCTTCACTCAGAGGAGGGAGAGGAGTACTTCACCGACTGCTCTGCGTCCTTCTACCAGATCGAGGCCCCGGAAACGCCCGAAGACGAACACGGCAACGTGCCACAGGGCAAGCACAACAACACACAACACGGACACCTTTGCTGCACACACTCATGCCTCAGGTACCTGTGCCTGTGCCTGTGTGTGTGCAGAGACCAAGGGTCGGCTTCGGCTGGGCTCCAAGAGCCTGGTGTTCGAGCCCGACCTGGTGACGCAGCCCATCATAAAGTTCCCCCTGCGGAGGATCACTCGCGTCAAGGAGAACCCCAGCCACTCCCCCGCCCCCATCCCGTCGGCCAACTCGGCCCCACCCGGCCCCGCATTCACTTTCGGCACACTGTGGACGACAATGACGTCACAGTGGAGTGCCTCTGGTGGTGCTGGTGGTGGTGGTGGGAGTGGCGGTGGTGGGAAGGGTGGCGGCGAGAAGAGGAATGTGCAGGGTGGGATGACCCGGCAGGAGTCGGGTGAGGCGCTCGAGCAGTTTGCTGTCGTGGCCACCGAAACGGTCGGTGGGTGCATAGGGAGGACGATGTATGGGTGCGTGGCGTGGCGTGCTGGTGATGGTATGTATGGAATGCTCTTGTGGTTGTGTGGTGCAGGTGTTGGTGCCGACAGTGTCTGTTGGTGGGGAGACCCGGTGTGTGTCGCCATACTCCATCACCAAACACCCGGCGCCCAGTGAGGTACGTGGCATGCGGTGGGACACATCAACACACACACACACACACACCACATGGCACACGGCAGATGGCACATGGATGGATAGAATTCTCTTCTCTCTCTCTGTCGGTCAGTATGTGTTCCGTGTGCTGTATGCGTCTGCGTCGCCCATCTTCACTCTCACGATGGAGCTCTGGCAGGCCTCAAAGCTCGAGATGGAGGACGCCCAGTCCATCATACAGGTACCACCACACGTCGCAGGTTGAACCGCATCTGGACCCCCTCCATGTGTGGGTGTGTCAGGATCGGTTGCGCATCTTCACTCGCGGCCTGCAGTTTGACGTTAGCCGGCTCGACCACAGAGAGACGCTCCTCACACACAAACACTACTGGGTGAGCTAAGTGGACTGGATTAGATTTCGTCACACACAAAGACTCGTCCATGTGTGTGTGTGTGTGTGTGTGCAGGTTTACCAGATCAAGCCGTTGCTGCGTCACCGGGGTATGCTGCAGCTGACGACCGACGCCGTCTACTTCCAGCCGCAGCCCAACTTCTCCAACAGGCCATTCACACGCATCCCCCTCAAGGCCATCCTGCACATCTTCAGACGCACCTACGCCACTCGCAGAATCGCGCTTGAGGTGAGATCGGTCTCTCTCAGCGCTGCCAACACAACACACACAGACGGACACGCCGAGAGTGACAGATATTGTGTGTGTGAGGTTCAGGTTATTTCTGACGTGACTGCGCCTGGGGTTGGTGTTGGTGGTGGTGGCGGTGGATTGGCGAGCAGCCTGAGCAACAGCAATGCGCTGTTCCTGGCCTTCGAGACCCCGTCTGAGCGAGAGGCCGTAGCGGCCCTGCTGCAGCAGCAGGTGCCTAATGCATTCCAGCTGCAGCAGTCTGACGCCTACCTGCAGAAGATGACTCGGTGCGGTGCTAGGGGTGGCTGGGGCGTTTGTATGGCCTTCTGTTCTTCCCCCGATTGGTATGGATGTGTGTGTGGTGTGTGTGTGTGTGGTGTGTGTGTGTGTGGTGTGTGTGTGCAGGCTGTGGCAGGGCGGCCACATCTCCAACTTCCACTACCTTGACTTCCTGAACTCTGCTGCGGGGCGATCGCGCAATGACTTCTCCCAGTACCCCATCATGCCTTGGGTACTCAGCGACTATGAGAGGTAGCCACACACACACACACACACACACACATGAACACACCCACACATGAACACACACACACATGTGCCCGCCCACACATATGCCCGGCTGACAACGGATGCAGCCCCGAGTTGAATCTCGACGTTGATGCGTCGTTCCGCGATTTGTCCAAGCCGATCGGCGCGCTCAACGAGCAGCGGCTCAAAGACCTGGTCGCCCGGATGGAGGACCTCCCGCCCGACGAGCAGTTCCTCTACGGCACCCACTACTCCACACCCGGTAAGCGCC
>CDMY01000295.1:307527-428295 GCA_001179505.1 Vitrella brassicaformis | reverse complement strand
CCCCCCCCCCCCCCCCACACGCACACACACACACACACGCCACACACAGGCACAAGGAAGACGGTCTGCCATCTCTCAGCGGTGTGGTGTGTGCTGTGTGCTGTGTCATTCATTCATGTCGTCAGCGTATGTGGTCTACTGGCTGGTGCGGCTTCTCCCCGAGTGTCAGCTGCGGCTCCACGGCGGCCGCTTCGACGCCTGGCCCCGCATGTTCCACTCAGTCAGCAACTCGTGGCGGGCCGCCCTGAGTCATCAGGCCTCCTTCTTCGCCGAGCTGATGCCGGACTTCTACCAGAGGGACCCTGAGTTCCTGCTCAACCAGCTCAAGGTGACGACACATGAGGGGGCATTGGGGGATGTGGAGCTGCCGCCGTGGGCGAGGAGCCCTTTGGACTTCCTTGTCAAGATGAGGGCTGCGCTGGAGGTGGGAGAGAGAGAGAGAGAGAGAGAGATGGACACATCACATGTGGGTTGTGGTGGTGTTGTGTTGGTGGCGGTGGTTGGGCTGGCTGGTCAGAGTGAGCATGTGTCTCACCATCTGCCTCTGTGGATCGATCTCATCTTCGGCTACAGGCAACGAGGCGAAGAGGCCCGCAAAGGTAAGGCACACACAACCCTCCCCCCTGTGGCAACTCACCCCCCACACAAAAGAGATCTGTTCCCCCATTGTCCCTGTGTGTCTGTGTTCACCCAGCCCACAACCTGTTCCACCCCCTGACCTACGCCGAGCCGGAGCCAGAGGGCGTGCTGCCAACCTCACAGCAGAAGGACAGTCAGAAGGAGCCCGGCAGCCCCACTCCAGCCCTCGGCGGCCGCTCCCACGTGTCGCAGGCCGCCCTCGAGACCCAGGTGCAGGAGTTCGGCCAGACGCCCCAGCAGCTGTTCAGAGACCCGCACCCGCCCCGGCTGCACTGCCCGCAGTGGAAGCCGGCGGACCTGCTGACGTCTCCCACGGAGAGCGAGCCGTGGTTCATCAAGCTGCGGCGTGACAAGATCCACCAGCACGCCCCCGCCCCCACATCCACACCTACATCCACAACCACACCCGGGCCGCCTGTCTTCCCTTCGCCGGTTCCCTCATCTCTTTCGGCGCGGATGCACAGCCGCATGGCGTCCTCGCCCCCTTCGTCGACACACCCCCGGCCGTCATCGGCGAATGCGGCATGGTCTGCGCGCACCAGCCCCAGGGAACACAGAGAGAGGGAGAGGGAGACAGACAGGGAGAGGGAGAGTGAAGGCCACACGGCCGCGCCCGAGAGTGAGGAGGCCAGGGGTGGTGGTGGTGGTGGTTTGGTCGGCGTGTGTGGAGCCGTGCATCGGCGGACGCTGCAAGGAGTGTGTCGGTCTCTCACTGGGCTGGCAGTGGATGACTGCCATGCCAGCGTCATCGACGGAACAGGCAAGATTGATTGATGTCCAGCATGACATGAATGACATATCACCACACTCACCTCAAGGAAGGAATGCACAAACTCTGTTGGTGGTGTGATGTGTCTTCCAGGGTGTCTGCGGGTGTGGCAGCAGACTGACGCCGACGACCCGTCGTCCTTTGCCAGCAGCAGCAGCAGCATGGCCAACGGGCCCGGCCCTCCGTCTGTGCAGAGCTTTGTGCTGGCACAGCTGCCCCTGTCGTCCGTCATCTCACTGCCAATCGGACGCCCCTCCCTCCTCGCAATCGGTCAGCCAGCCAAGCCAAACAAGCCACATCACATCACCTCACACCCACAATGGGTGTATTTGGTGTGTGCAGGCGCCTTTGACGGTGCATTGGTGCTGTTCAACCCCACCAGCGGGTCGACCGTGGCCAAACAGCTCACCCACGCCGACACGCTGAGGTGCCTGGCGACCGACCTCTCCTCAGGCAGTGGCGGGCAGACCAGCACTAGCACACACACGCTCGTCTCTGGCTCGGCCGACCAGACTGTTCGGGTATGGGCGGTGACGCCTTCCGCACTGCGGCACCTGCAGGCGCTCGATGACCACCAGGTGCGTCTTTCTGTGCATGTGGGCGTGTGTGGGTGTGGGTGAATGTGGATGCGTGTGCGGCTTTGTTTGTTTTTATAGGAGGAAGTGACGTGTGTGGGCGTGTGTGGGAACACGGTGGTTTCCGCTGCGTCGGACGGGACCCTCGTCATGTGGGACCCCAGGTGTCAGGAGGGACCACTCTTTTCCGCGTAAGCCACACCACACACGCAGAGAGAGAGAGAGAGAGACTCCCGTGTGTTGTGTGGTCCGTTCCGTCATTGCAGGTCGCATGAGGCAGCTGTCGTCCACTGCGACATCAGAGGTACGATGCAGAACAGACACCCGCAGAACACCTCACGAATGTCGCCTGTCTGTCTGTTGTGTGTGGTGTTCAGAGCACCGTGCCATGAGCATCAGCGAAGATGGCGACACGCGGCTGTGGGATATCAGGGCGGCAGCAAGTGGGGGAGGGGCAGGGGCAGGGGGAGGGGGAGGAGAGGTCATGTCCATGGCACGGGGGTCGTCGCTGCCGCCTAATGCCAAGACTAGCAGCAGCCGCATCAAGTGAGGAAATAGCCACACACACGTCGTGCGTGACCCATGTAAGTGACACCTACCAGTCTGTCTGTTTGTCTGTGTGCTGTGCTGTGCTGTGCTGTGCAGGTGTGCCACGTCGGATGGGTGGGGCACGGCCCTTGTCGGCGGCCATGTGCAGATCGAAGGCCAGTCACACCCATACGCCGCCCTGTGGGACGTCCCACAGCAGAGGTACCCCTCCTCCCCCCCACCCCACCACACACACCACCACCCCCTCCTCTCTCTCTCCTTGTCCGCTGCCCCTTTTCATCAGGGAGCTCCACCGGTGGTCGTTCGACGACAGCACCCCCGCCCTCAGGTGCATCGACTTCCTCTCGGCCTGGCCCACACACGGCACTACCACCACCGAGGGCGGCTCCCCAGGTACAGTGTATGACGACCCCACCGGCCTGGCGGGCGAGTACCTCCGCACCACCACGCAGCAGCCCCGGCTGTCGCCCTCTCTGCTGGTGGGCGAGAGGCAGAGCGGCGCTATCGCACTGTTTTCGGTAGTAAGAAGTCACGCAGCCGTGGTAGACAGCAGGTAGAGAGAGGGTGGGTGATGAGAGATGCCATCGAGAGTGGTCACGGGATCCGACCTGTGTGTGTGTGGGGGCAGCTCCGAAGAGTGGGCTGGTTTATGAGACGGGACGGGTGTGGGTGTTGGTTGGCCGGTCAGTATGGCATCACGCCATGGGGGTGACGTGACGTGTGCAGCTCTTGTTGACTTCGGCTCGGCGCTGCTCGGTTGTTGTGCTGCCGGATCTCCCAAAGGGCTGCGTCGAGTACGGATGCAGCTCTTGTTGAGATGCGGTGGCTGACTGACTGGCTCGGAAGCGCAGAGGGATGCGGCGATGGATGGCCCCTGATGTGATCAGATCATTCGTCAGTTAGTCAGATTTATCCTTCGCCCTTTTTGCCGGTGGTTTCTTGTGGACAATCGGACGGACAGACAGACAGACAGACATAGCAGCAGCAAATGGACGCACCGAAGCGATATTGATGTCAATCAGTGCGTCCGCACGACAGACATCACAGACATCACAGAGAGAAAGAGAGAGAGAGTACACGGCACCGTACCGCACCGCATATGGCAGCGAGCCAACCGCCACGCCACACCAAGCAAGACAGAGAGACAGACAGGTCGGTCCCTTCCTCTACATGATGTTAGGGTCCCTCTCGAGGAGCTGTTTGATGAGGTTCTCGTACGACAGACGACCCTCGCTCACCAACACGCCCTGCGCCTGCACCTCATGGACACACACACCCACACACACGCAGGCAGCCAGGCAGACAGGCCATTGCAGAGCAGTGGACGTGTTGCCTTGCGCACATTCCTTACCTTCTCGGCCCTGAAGGAAGACACAAAAAGGAAGACACACAGAGAGAGAGGAGTGTATGCCGCCCACGGCCATGGTTTATTGTGTTCTGCTCTGTGTCTCTTTTACCACTCCACAAGTTCGTCTGCCTCTTCCTCTGGCAGCTTCTCTCCTAATGCACCCAGAGAGAGAGAGAGAGAGAGAGGGAGACACACTCACACACACACACACACACACCACACACCACACACCAGCGCACCACCCACCATAAGCACTGAGTATGAGTCTGAGCTGTGGCGCCGTGACGATGCCGGTGCCGTCCTTGTCGAAGTGCCTGAAGGCCTCGAGCAGCCGCTCCTCCTTCATGGGGTCGTCGAAGGCCGGGCTGATGCACATCCTCAGGAAGGTCTTGAAGTCAAAGAACCCCTTCTTGTCCTTGTCCCACGTCTCCACGATCTTCTTGAGCTGCGCGTCCGTCGGGTTCTGCCCAACCGACCGCCACATCTGCGGCAAATCGCTGACAGACAGTGTGCACACAACGAACGCCATGGACACACAGCTGGAGTGAGGAAGAGAGGGAGAGAGAGAGGTGGTTGGGTGGTTGGTTACTCACGAGAAGGCGATAAATCCGTCCTTGTCACGGTCGAAGAGAGTGAAAGCCGTTTCGAAGATGCTGCACTGGGTCTCGGTGAGGAGCTTCTTGATGTCCTCGTCGATCGAGTCCCAGTCCACCATCGTCACTCACACCTCCTGTGCGTGGGACCCCCGCTCCTCGAGACGGAAACCGAGACGGGGCAATTTCTGGCTGGGGGCCAATGGGGGCCGGAGACTGCGCTAAGCTCGCCGCCATTGCGAACTCCCCAATGGATTTGATAGAGAAGGTGAAGAGCTGCGTCAAGACTGCCCTGTCGGATCTCTCTGTCGACCACACCTCGTGTTTCGGCATGTGCAACGACATCACATCGGTCAAGAGCACCGGCGACTTCCGCATGGTGGGTGGGGTGAGACTTCATTCAACATGGGGGAGGGTGTGGGAGGGACCACTGTGTTGCCAGCGCCACGGAACACACTGGCCCCATGGATATGGCCGGCGTCTGATGTCATTACTTGTTTGATTGCCTGCAGGCGTGGACGTACAGGACTTACTGCAAGAAGGCGTGTGGCGATGACGACTCCAGCACATTGTGAGCTAGCTGATTGGATGCATGGAGAGCGAGAGACCCTCTCTCTCTCTTGATTCGGTGCGGGTGGCTGCATGTGTGTGTGTGTGTGTGTGTGTGTGCAGCGAGGAGTGTGTGAGCGGGTGTGAGGAGCTGTGCTACAAGCAAGACATCAAGGAGGACTCCAAGGCATTCAACATAAAGTTCCTCGACAGGTCTCCGGTCGGTTATCGAGCATAGCAGACAGTCTGACGGAGGGCAGAGAGCCATGATCATGTGGCGGAAAGGTCTGACTGTGTGATTGCGTGTGTGTGGGTGGGGCGTGTGTGGTGTGCAGGGCGACAGGGGTTCGTCTGTCAAGTGCCTGGAGGTCTGCACGGCAGGATGCAGATTCAGACAGAGAACTGGAGGTGAGGTGCCCACGGACCTTCACGCAACCAGGCGGCATGGCATATGATGGGCCCTCCCTCACTTTCATGGGTCTGTCTGTCTCTCTGTGCGTGGCGTGCAGGCTTTGACGAGACAGATGACGACAGCAAAGACAAGAAAGACAGCTGACGTGTGTGTGCGTGTCTGCGTGTGTGGTCGTGGCCGAGTGTGCAATTGCATGGGCATGCTGCAGGTGAGTGACATTGCTACTGTTTCATCAATCAGTCTAATGTCAACGTCTTTCTTGTCTCCGCTCCATTCACAGACCACCGCACCGTACACACAGAAAAACCATAGACAGACACCATTCTCACACACATATCACATCACACCGCTTCTTAAGCCGATGTCAGCTCTGCGAGCACCTCGTCAAGTCTCGATGATCGTGACGACGACCCACCCCGCCCCCTTTCCCTCCCCCTCCTGGACTCAGACGGCCTCCTCAGCCCGCTCTCGCAATAATGGAAAGGCTCCTCGCCCCGTTCAATCCTCCCAGTCAGGCTGTAAGGCCGCACCTCGGTCACCCGCACCGGCACCATCCTCCCCCTCAGCTCGGCAATATCACCGTCAAAGAAGACCAGCCGATTGCCTCTCGTCCGGCCCATGACCTGTGTGGGGTTCTTGACATTCCGCTCCTCCACTAGCACCTCCTCGACGCGACCGAGGTACCTCAGGTTTCGCTCGTAGGCGTGTTGTGCGGCGAGCTCGTTGATGCGCCGGAGCCTGTCTTCTTTGACGTCGTCGGGCAGCTGGTTTGGCCAGGTGGCTGCAGGCGTGTGGGGGCGGGGGGAATAGGCGGCCGTGATGAGGCAGTCGAACTTGACCTGATGGATGGATGGATGTACCAGAGAACAAGACACACGTGTGGGGGTGGTCAGGTACTACCTGTCTCATGAGGTCAAGGGTTTGTTCAAACTGCTCTTCGGTCTCCCCCGGGAAGCCCACAATCACATCGGCACTGATGGCCACCTCTGCACACACACACACACACACGCGCGCGCGCGCACACACACAGAGAGAGAGAGAGAGCGCAAATCCCATACACAAGCCGACGAACACTCCCAAGGACCCACAGCTCAGCTCAGCTCACCGGGGATCCTTCTCCGTATCCGGTCAATCACATGCAGGTACCTCTCCCTCGTGTACCCCCTTCTCATGTTCCGCAGCACCTCATTGTCCCCCGCCTGGAAAGGTATGTGGAAGTACTCCATCAAGGAGGGGTGCTCCGCCACCGCATCCACCACCCTCTCGCTGATGTAGCGAGGGTGAGAGGTCACGAATCGGATCCGCTCGACGCCTGGAGTGTCGGCGACATGGTGCAGGAGGTCGGAAAACTTTCGCTTCGGATGCATGTCCCTCCCCCAGCTGTCGATGTTTTGCCCGAGGAGGGTGACCTCTTTGAAGCCAAGGGCGCCGAGCTCCTCCATCTCGCGGCGGACCGACTCCATCGGCCTCGATTGTTCGACCCCTCGTGTGTTGGGGACGACGCAGTAGGTGCAGTGTTCGTTGCAGCCGTAGATGACATTGACCCAGGCGGCCACCGAGCTGACGACAGACAGTCAGTCAGTCAGTCAGACAGACAGTGTGTGTGGGCGTGGGGGTCTCACTCACCTCTCTCTCCTCGGCTTGGTGGAGTCCTCCATGATGAAGGTGGGCTCGGTGGCCACCACCTGGTTGCCGTTGGCCACGTCCTCGAGCAGATCGCCCAGACGATTCGCTGAGTGAGGAGAAACAGACGCACACACACACACACACACACACGAGTGTGGACAAACGAATCAAGGCCGCGTGCGTGTGTGTGTGTGTGTGTGTGTGCTCGTAGGTGACGACTCACCGTATTGCGGCCCCATCACAAGATCCAGCTCAGGGACTCTGACGAACCCCAACACGGCGCGTGTGAGTGTGTGGAGTGTCGTGTTGTGTGTTGGTGGCTGGTGGCAGCCTAGCGTTGCCTTGCCGACCTCCTGAGTAGCCTCTCTCCTTCCTGCTGTGCCACACAGCCAGCCACCACAAGTGTCACGTCTTTGCCGGATCGCTTCCGCGCGGCGAAGGGGCCGAGGGCTGAGTAAACCTGACACGCACACACCCACCCACACATGAACACACTTAGTCGACTGACACAACACAAGCACTGACGTACGTACCTTCTGCTCGGCCTTGTCGCGTATAGAGCAGGTGTTGAGCACAACGATGTCGGCCCCCTTTGCATCGTCAGTCACCTGGGAGACAGACAATGACCCACCCCGCCCCACGCACCCACACGCAATCAATCAATGCAGTTAACGACATACTTACCCGTGCGCCAAGGGATTCCAGCTGCCCTGCCATCCTCTCCGAGTCGGCCTTGTTCATCTGACACCCCATCGTGTCCACAAAGTACCGCCACTCGCTCTCCCTCTCTCTCTCCCCTTCCAGCCCATCAGCCGCCCCAACAGTCTTCTTAAACAGGCGGGACAGCCCCGACGCCGCAAGCAACTGCCCGCTTCCCGGCATCTTGGACCTCGGCTGCGAGGCCGTCGGCGTCAGGAGTGCCATGACGTCCTCCACCTTGACGATGTGCACGCCCCTGCCGGAGCGGACGGTTGTCATGTCGCCCGGCTTGAGGGCCATGGCGGCCTCCCGGACCTCGAGCGGCATGATGGGGTCGAGGAAGTCGTCCTTCAGGGAGACCCAGCCGACCTGGCCCTTGTCTTGCTTGGTCGCCTGGCAGATGCTGGCCACTTCTGCAAGATCGGCAAAGTCGACATCGCCCTGGCGTAGCCGCTCGAGCGCCAGCTCTGCCAATGACTCCGTCTACACACAACACAACACAACACACGGTGGCGTGGGCGTGTGTGTGGGTGCACAGTGCGTGGCTGACCTCAAGAAGGATGTGTGAGACCCGGACTGCCTGCACCGTCCGTGTGTCCACCACCTCCTGGGCTCGTGTGGGAAACCAGCCCGGCTTGACCAGGTCCGGAAGGGCACTCAGCTCCCGCTCTCTCCTCCGCTCGCGGACGTGCCTCTGCGTGTCCGGTTCCATGACGGCCGACATCCCGACAGACGGCTGCCTCCTCCTGCCGCCATCGATGGGTGGCCTCGGCGCATGATCAACACGACATCTGATTGGCTGGGTGAATGCGGCGGACTCCTGGGGCAGCATCGCCAGGCAAAGAATGCACACCAAAGGGGCGGGCGGCGCCATTCTGAGCTGCATTCTCCAGTCGGGGAGCATCCTGAGGTCGATAGCAGTGTCGACGGCGGCCTTCCAGACGCCTTTGACCTTCCTCACCAGAGATGGGCTGAACAGCAGCAGCTTCTGGCGAAAGGCACGGTCAAACCACCACCTCGTCCGCCCATCAAGAGCACCAGCACCGCTTCAAACCACCCACGCGCATTCGGTCGGTCGGTCCACTGCGCGCTTGGCTTGCAGAGAGATCTGGCGCAGAGAAGGAGAGATCTCTGGGTTCTGTGGTTCGTTGTTGTGTGTGTGGTGTGCAAGATGGCGAGTCAGACGCAGACCGTGACGCAGACGGCGACGGCAGCTGCCGAGCAGGTCAAGGAGGTCGACCTGCGGAAGCCGCCCAAGGAGAAGAAGCGGCTCGACTACAGGCCGCCCGAATACTGGATCAAAAAGGTCGACCTCGACTTCGATGTCCACAAGGACACGACCACCGTACGCTAAGACCGACAGACACAAACGAGACACCATGCAGGCGTCTGCACTGACTTGACTGCATCACTCAC
Organism: Vitrella brassicaformis; assembly: GCA_001179505.1. Lineage (NCBI taxonomy): Eukaryota > Vitrellaceae > Vitrella > Vitrella brassicaformis. The sequence goes on along the minus strand of CDMY01000295.1, from coordinate 419,120 downwards.
TCAGGTGCGCTCGGTGCTGACGTGTTACCGCAACCGCGGGTCGCCCAGCGGGGCCGACCTGGTGCTGCACGGCGAGGACCTGACTCTGAAGGAGGTGAAGCTCAACGGCAAGGTGCTGAGCGAGGGGGCGGAGGGGTACGGCCACGATGAGGACAAGCAGCTGGTCATCCGGGGGAAGCTGCTGCCGGCCGACCCCGATGAGCTCTTCAAGGTGGAGACCACCGTGGCTATCTGCCCGGAGAAGAACTTCCAGCTCTCGGGGTAAGTTGTCAGTTGTGGGGGTGAGGGTGGGAGGTGGGGTGTGGTGGGCGAGATGAGAGGTGCGGACGGTGTGTGTGTGTGTGTGTGTGTGTGTGTGTAGGCTGTACAAGAGTGGGGGGATGTACTGCACGCAGTGTGAGGCAGAGGGCTTCAGACGCATCACATACTTCCTTGACCGTCAGTCAGCCAACCACATCACCTCAGCTCACCTCAAGGACACTGACAAATGGCGGTCTGTCTGTCTGTCTGTCTGTCCGCAGGACCCGACGTCATGTCCCTCTACACAGTCAGTATCCCACCACACACACACACACACACGTTGTCTGAGCCATGCCATGCCATCCATCCATCCATCAGGTTCGTGTGGAGGCCTCCAAGTCCGAGTACCCCGTTCTGCTCAGCAACGGCAACCAGATCTCGAGCGGCGACGCGGCCGACGGGCGGCACTACGCATCCTTCGAGGACCCGCACCCCAAGCCCTGCTACCTCTTCGCCCTCGTCGTCGGCAACCTCAAGTCCATCCACAGCGATTTTACCACTACGGTGGGCTGAATGGGGTGATGGGGGTGGGAAGGTGTGTCGATGGCTTGTTGGTGGTGTCGTTGATGCAGAGCGGCCGGAAGGTGCGTTTGGAGATCTTCTCTGAGCCCCACAATGTGGCCAAGCTGGACTGGGCCATGGAGTCACTGAAGAAGGTCACACTTACGATACGAGCCCGAGAGAGAGATATACCGACAAAGTTTCATAGTTTTCTTCGTGGGTGGATGTGTGTGTGTGTGTGTGTTGACATCATCAGGCGATGAAGTGGGATGAGGAGAAGTTTGGCCGCGAGTACGACCTGGACGTCTTCAACATGTACGTACCTTCACACACACACTGATCAAACCGAACCGAACCAAACCAAACCAAACCAACAGCCAACCGTTTTCTACCCCCTCTCTCTCTGTGTGTGTTTCTGTGTGTGTCAGCGTCGCCGTCGATGACTTCAACATGTACTCCTGTCTGTCTGTGTGAAGCAAACCCACACCTAATCCTTCTCTCTCTCTCTCTCTCTGTGTGTGTGTGTGTGTGTGTGTGTGTCAGGGGTGCCATGGAGAACAAGGTCGCCTAGTAGCGATATGGGCTGGACAGACCAACGCACTTACCTTACTCAAAGCCCCCCTGTCTGTCTGTCTGTCTGTCTCCCCCTGTGTGTGTGCCTCTCAGGGTCTGAACGTCTTCAACACGGCGCTGATTCTCGCATCGCCGGACACATCAACAGACGCCGACTACGAGCGCATCATGGGCGTCATTGCACACGAGTGGGGGCAGGCACATAACACAACACATCACACCAAAACACCTACACACACTGATGGATGGATGGATGGATGTTTGGATGGCTCCATCAGGTACTTCCACAACTGGACAGGCAACCGAGTCACCTGCAGGGACTGGTTCCAGCTCACACTCGTCCGTCAGCCACACACCACACACCACTCCCACCCCAAACACCACTCCCATCCCAAACCTCCCCACCACTGTGCGTGTGTGATGACTGATGACTGACTGGTGCGGTGGGTGCAGAAGGAGGGCCTCACAGTGTTCCGCGACCAGGAGTTCTCCCGCGACATGGCGTCAGCGGCCGTCAAGCGCATCGAGGACATCATTATGCTGAGGTCGCGGCAGTTCCCCGAGGACGCCGGGCCGATGGCACATCCCATCAGACCTGAGAGCTACATCGCCATGTAACCTACTCCACACACACACACACAGGGAGAGGGAGCCACAATGAGAGAGACACACATGGTCCCGTGTTTGTGTTGGTGTTGGTGTGTGGCCCAGGGACAACTTTTACACGGCGACTGTTTACGAGAAGGGCGCCGAAGTGATCCGGATGTACCAGACGCTGCTGAGCAAGCACGGCTTCCGCAAGGGCATGGACCTCTACTTCACAAGACACGACGGACAGGTACCTACGGCACCACACGCCTCACGCCACTTGGCCCGTTCCAACACGTGTGTGTGTCTCGGTCCATTGCCATTATCCAGGCGGTGACGTGTGACGACTTCCGGGCTGCCATGGTAGCGTAAGCACCCATGGGACCATTCTCACTTGTGAGTGCTTTTGACCTTTCCTTCGTCTGTCTCTCAGGCTGACGCCAACACCAGCGACCTGAAGCAGTTCGAGCGGTGGTACCTCCAGGCGGGCACCCCTGTGGTGACGGTGGAGTCGGCCAGCTACGACCCCAGCCTCAAGCAGTTCACCATCGTCGTGAGCCAGTCCACCCCCGCCACACCGGGACAGGCGGAGAAGCACCCCCTGCACATACCTATCAAGACGGGGCTGCTGTCCAAGGCCACTGGCAAGGAGCTGCAGCCCTCTATGGTATGCCTTTATGCCTTTGTGGCTGTGGTGTCGGGAGGGTGCCCTGAGAGAGGGAGAGAGTGTCGGTGGGTGGGTTGGGGGATTGCAGGTGCTCGAGCTCAAGGGCGAGAAGGAGACGTTTGTGTTCGACAACGTGCCGGAGGAGCCTATCGCCTCCATCCTCAGGTAGCTGGGTACCTTCCCCCCTCCAAACACACACACACACACACATGCACCCACCCTGTCCCCCTCTCTGTGTATGTGGGTCTGTCCTTCTTTCTGCACACAGGGATTTCTCCGCCCCCTGTCGGCTGAAGTTTGAGCGATCGCCCGACGACCTGGCCTTCCTCATGGCCCACGACACTGACGACTTCAACAGATGGGAGGCCGGTCAGACACTCGCCACGATCGTCATCAAAGACACATACAACAAGGTAGACACGAACACAGAGAGAGAGAGAGAGACGTGGATGAGAGCCTGTGAGGTCTGCGCAGTTGTCTGCCGGCGAGTCTCCGCCAGCACTGCCCGGCGTGTTTGTGGAGGCTTGGAGGAAGGTCCTCACGGCGACCGACATCGACCGCTCCCTACAGGTCTGTCTGTCTGAGTCGCCACTGAGCACACGGATGTTATTTACATGTGTGTGTGTGTGTGTGTGTGCGCATCAGACCTACTCGCTGCGCCTGCCCGACGAGAAGACCCTCATCGGAGAGATCGCTGCACCCATTGCACCAGACCACCTGCACAACGCACGACAGCACGTCCGGTCGGTGGGCGAGAAACCACCAGCACCCCTCCCTCCCTCCCTCCCTCCATCCATCCCCCAACACACACCCCACCCCTGTGTGTGTCTCTCAGCAAAGGATTGGTAGAGGCGTGCAAGAAGGAGCTGCGTGAGGTATACGACAAGCTGACGCAGGAGGTGGCGGCGGAGGGCGGGGTCTTCAAGGTGGACGAGCCGTCGATCGCCCGGCGGCGGCTGCGGAACGCCCTGCTGATCAGCATGGCCGTGCTGCAGGACCCCGAGACCGTCAAGCTCGCCGTGGAGCACTTCGAGACCGGACTCTGCATGAGCGACCGCATCTCAGGTGCGGGGCGGCACACACACACAGGCGTGTCGATGGCTGGATGGATGGATGGATGGCTGCGGGGTCTGGTCATGCTTGTGTGTGGGTGTGGGTGTGGGTGTGTGTTCTCAGCGTTGTATGCGTTGGCTGACATTCCCGTCGCTGAGAGGGAGGCGGTCATCCAGAAGTTCTATGGGGACAGCAAAGGTGAGCAGCAAGGCAAGCACACCTGCACCACCCATCCCCCCATCCCTCTAAATGTGTGTGTGTGTGGCTGCATGGCTGTCTGTGTGGCTGCATTAATGCCAGACGACAAGCTCAAGATGTGCAAGTGGTTTGCGGTGCAGGCGCAGAGCGACCTCCCCGACACCGTCGAGCGGGTCAAGGAGCTCATGAAGCACCCGGACTTCGAACTCAAGAACCCTAACAAACTCAGGTCAGGCAAGAACCAACAAAGAGACGAGACGACCGATGCCGGTGTCGCTGTCGGTGTGTGTGTGTGTGTGTGGGTGCAGGGCTGTAGTGGGTGCGTTCGCCAACAACAACTTCCACTTCCACCGAAAGGACGGCGCGGGGTGAGTGAGTCCGCTTGACAAACATATCATGGCCACATGAGCTCCTCCACAGTGGAGCATTCTCGGGCTCTCCCTCTCTCTCCCTGTCTGTGTGTGTGTGTGTCCCGTGTGTCTGTCTGTCAGGTATTCGTTGGTGTGTGATGTGATCAAGGAGGTCGACAAGCTCAACCCCCAAATGGCGTCCAGATTCGCCGTCTTCCTCGCCGGATGGAAGAAGTCAGTCAGCAAACCATTCTTAAACCACACACCTAAGTGTGTGTGTGTGTCAGTGTGGAGCCCGTGCGCAGCGCCATGATGAAGGCGCAGCTGGAGCGGCTGCGCGACACGGAGAACCTCTCCAACGACACCATGGAAATCGTCATCAAGGGGCTCTCCGGATGACTGACTGACCAATGGCCGATGACCGACCGACCGACCATTGGTCAGGACATTTAACCGCTCGTCGTGGCTTGGCTTTCCGGTGATTTGCACACTCGATGGATGGTCGGATGGGCGCGTCAGTGCAGCTCGACGCGCAGGGGTGCATGTGTGTGTGTGTGTGTGTGCGTGCGAGCTTTAAGGCTTTTGTGTGTCTGATATCCCACCCCACCGCCCGCCCGCCGCGTCTTTATTCAACACGCGTGTGTGTGTGTGTGTGTGAAACGATTGTTGATCAATCATCATCAGTCGGTGTGTCCTGTTTCCGTCGGATCCACACAGCTGCTTCCTCTACTACACGGGTTGGTGCATCAGCCAACCGCACTTACAGACAGACAGACAGACAGACAGACAGACAGGAAGGCCCTCACCCACACAAGGGGAGTGGAGTCGGTCTGTCTGCCAACACACTCTCACACATAACATACATTACAACGAACGGACCCCAGGAAGGCCATGTACATGGCATGGCCCCTCCCTCCCCTCCCCTCCCCTCCGCCCTCCTGACTCAGGTGGTTCGGTTCAAACAACCGCATCCCAACCCACCCCCAAACCCGAGCCACACCCCATGCCACACCACACCACACCACACCACCCCCACAGGCAGCCAGACAGCCAGCCGGTCACATCACACCCACAGGCGCAGACACACACAGCAGTCTGTCTGAGTAAGCGTGTGTGTGTGTGTCACACGCCTGTCTGTCTAGTGGTGTCCTTTGTCGGACCACTTGCACTGGTGCATGGCCGACACGGGTGCGGGGATTATCGTCTCCTCGAAGATGCGGTTGCGCTCCGCCACGCGTCTCTCCCGCGCCTCTGCACGTTTGCGTTCGAGCGAGCCCTTGACGACCTGCTCCCAGTAGTTGAAGTAGAGGATCAGCAGCGCGGGGGGCACGGCGAAAAACTTGATCCACTCGTGGTAGCGGGAACGGACCTGACATACAGACATACGTCACAGCAACGACGCACACACAGACAGACAGACAGACGAGCAGAGATGGGTCGCAGTCGGGGAGGGAGGGAAGGAGGGGGGGCCGCAGCGCTGATCTGCCTGTCTGTGTGTTGCCTGCCTGTCTGTCTGTCTGTCTTGCACCCGTGCTGCCCTGTCTGTCTGTCTGTTTGTTTGTTCACCACAGGGTTGGTAAGGTAGTCGTTGACGTAGATTTTGAAGAAATGGACCCTGCACACCACACACAGACACGCACCAACACACAGCAGATGAAATGGCGCCAAGCAGTGGTACGGCGTGACTGTAGTGTGTGCCTCTCTCTCATGCGTGCCGTGCCAACACGTACCACCCCATCTTGGGAACGGAGTGCCCTCCTCCTACAACTGCGCGCTTTTCCGTGGCGAGCTCAGGCATCACAACAACACTCCTCCACGTTGCCTGGATCAGCTGCAGGTGCAGCCAGCCAGAGACCGCCGGACGCGACGCATCACGTGAATCGATGAATCTGCCAAGCCGTCGATGAACAGGGGCTGATCTCCCTCCCTCCCTCCCTCCCTCCCTCCCAGCAGCAACAGGATGTCTGACGCGAGCGACAATTCGCCCGTGCATGCCCACCACCCTCCCCACCATCACCGCATGATCCGCGGCTCACCAGCGCCGGGCAGGAAGAGGTCCCAGGAGGACATCATCTCGCTGCTGGGCGAAGAAAGGGACCTCCGTGGTGGGACGAGCAGGGCGGCCATTGACGACGGGCACGACCACGGCATGGACCAGGCCAAGAACTTCTGCTCGCGGCCGGTGTGCGTGTCGGTGAGTGCGTTTGTGGCGGTGGTGCTGCTGTCGCTGCTGTGTCTGCCGGTGGATCTCATATGGCAGGAGGAGAGGGGAAGGATGAAGGAATTCACCGCCGCTGTCATGGTCTTCGCCAGGTGGGGGGGTGCATGGGGTGGGTTGATTCGTTCGGTGCTTATTCAGTGTGCTCGTCGCTGTGCAGCCGGATGGACCTCAAGCAGGCGCCTGATTCGCTGCTGCACGACAACCTCAAGAGCATGCAGAAATGGACCGAACACGCGGCTGTCAGCGGTCAGCCACACAAACACATATACACAGCAAGAGGGAGAGAGAGAGAGAGAGGCAGGCCACACAGGATTGCGTGTACCGTTCGTCTGTCCTTCTCCCCCTCCCTCTCTGCCTGTCTGTCTGTCTGTCTGTCTGTCTGTCTGCCCAACAGGTGCCCATCTGGTGGTCTTCCCGGAGTACGCCAACGGCTGGGGCACCTCGATCTTCCTCAACCAGTCGTATGACCGCCATCACATCCTCCCCTACGCCGAGACCGTCCCCTACCCCTCCAAGCAGTCCATCCCCTGCGACAACGGGCCGCCAAGGTTCGCCGCACACCCCAGCAACACGCCAAAGGTCTCCCAGGTGCGGGAGCTCTCGTGCGCGGCCAAGGACTCGCAAGTGGTGCTGGTGGCCAACATGATCGACCTGCAGCCGTGCACCAACGCCACGGGGGGGTTCTTGCCGGCTGCCCGCCGCAGGGGAGAGGACCCCATTGTCGTGAGCGGCACCTGCCCGCCGGACGGGAGGTTCCTGCTCAACACTGCGGTGGTGTTTGGTCAGTCGGGCAACGTCATTGCCAAGTACTACCAGCATCACGTCTTCCACACCAGCCCGGCCATCGACCAGCCGCCCGAGGAGCTGGCGGGCACCTTCCCGGAGCCGTTTGAGCTGTCACGCGGGGTCAACCTCGGCGTTATCATGGGCTACGACTGGCACTGGTGAGTCAGCTGATAGATATATTTCTATGGACACCCACACAGACACAGACACAGACACACCTTTGTTTGAGGTGGTGTGGCTTGTGTGTCTTGGATGGATCAGGGTCGACATCTTGGACACGTTTGTGTCGCGCGAGCCCCGCCCAGTGGACTCTCTCATCGTCATGACGGGGTGGCAGCTCTTGCTGCCGCCCCTGCAGCTGCCCAACCCCATATTCCAGGGCCTCTCGTCCACCCACGCCATCAACGTCATCGCGGCAGCCAACCTCTCGCCCTATTTCGCCACTGGGGGAGGGGTCTTCAGCGACGGCGAGGTGCTCGACAGCTTCTATCGGGCGCCCTCTGGCGAGTTCGACACACAGAGAGCTGCGAAGGAGGGGTATGTGGGCTGGGGGAAGGGCGGCGGGGATCCCTTCGGGGACAGCCGCATGATGATTGTCAATGTGCCGACGCACCCGAGCGGCAAGCGGCGGACCACCAAGTCACACGTGCACGTCCATGGCGTCTCGAGGCACTACCACGGCCACCGGAGGCCGCGAAAAGGAGAACAGCAGCACCAGCAGCAACAAGAAGAGCAGCAGCAGCCGACGACACACAGGCCGCCCAGTGAGCTGCTCACCGGTGGTCGCGCGACGTTATCCTTAGCTGACGACCAGCAGCAACAGCAGCAGCAGCCGGCCCCGAAGTCAGCCCAGCGGTGCTCTCTGTCTGGCTATGGCTCGTCCGGGTGGTGCCTCCCCTTCTCCCCAGCCAATGAGACGAAGGAGGCCACCCTCAGGCTCTCATGGATGTCGTCACTCAAGTCAAGCAAGGCCCCGGAGGTCGGCAACAGGACCAACGACGACAAGAGGGAGAGCAGCTGCTCCTTCACCTATCGCCTCCCCCATGCTGCCCAAGCCCAAGTCGAGTCGGCAAAGTTACCTGATGATACGGGTCCTGATGATGGCTCTGCCATGGTGGACGATGGGCCTTCACGCTTACGGCGGTGGCTGGCGGTGCTTCTGAGGGGTGGGAGGGCGCCCAACCATTCGGGTGCAGTGTTGAGGGAGAGGCGATTGGAGGCGCCTGAGAAGGTTGCTGGCGACACGTATGTCTTGTACGCTGGTGTGCACCGGATAGCCTACCCCCACACACCTGACCCGCTCTCCCTGCAGGTAACCAGGTACTCACCCACCCACCCACCCACCCACACACACACACAGATAAAGAGAGAGGACCACACAGACGGTGAAGCTCTCACCCACTCATGGTTGCTGTTGCCCCTCCCTGCCTCCCCCATCCCTCTCTGTGTCTCATGTGGTGTGACGCCAGTTATGTGCTGTCATTCGGTGTCGCAGCTTCCCCGTCTGCCCGCCCTACCAGACGGCGTCCCATGCCGTGTTTGACTCATGGGCTCTGTCGCTCACCGACCGGTCGCCCCGGAGCGACGACTACCTCGTCATCCCAACCGCCGCCACACGCGACGGCAGCCCCGTCTCGACCGACGCCGACTTGCGATTCGACACCGACGGGCGGGGCATACAGGCAGACCACTGGCACAGGAGCCTCTTTGCCGCGTCCATACAAGTGAGTGAGGGTCCAGAGACCGATTGGATGTGTCAGGTGATCGTGCGCGTGTGTGTGTGTGCGTGTAGGGATGGCTGCCGGTGTCTGATGCGTCGGATTTCCCGCTCGAGGATGCTGATGGGGAGGGTATCACGATCGTGCAGACACTGCTGCTGACTCGGGGGAGGCGGGACGAGCAGCTCAAGGAGAGGAGGAAGGCCGCACTCAGGAGGGGAGGCAGGGGGACTGCACGTGTCAGCGTCAGTTCTCGGGCGGTCAAGAGATGACGGACGGGAGAATGAAATGACACCTTGGTGTCGGTATTTTTCGATATCTGGTTGTAAGGGGTGGGCTTGGGGCGATCACAGAGAGGGCTTGACAGTCGAGGAGGTGTGTGTGAGATGGTTTTTTCTTGGCACCACATGAGATGAGGACGCACCCACACACATCCAGACGTGTATGGGTATGTGCGTGGGTGTGTGTGTAAGTAGGAGAGAGGCTTCTACAGCAGTGCACGGGTCCCACACGGGCACGGCAAGGGCTGCAACGGTTTTTCGCGTGCGCGTGCTGCTGTCTTCCCATGATTTAGTCACAATGGTTGATGGATGCGACTCAATGCGACAAAGACTTATATATACAGGAGACACATTCGCTTAAATCCGCATTAGCGTGTATCTCACGCAAATGTCTTCGTCCTTACCTTCCGTCCTATCGTCTGTCGCCACGCCACACACGTCACGCATCCCCGCTCAGGCAAAGACAATGTCAAGGCTGGGCTGGCCCTCCTCCCCCTCCCCCTCCCCCTCCCCCTCTCCCTCTTGCTGCTGCCGCCGCTGCCTCTGCTTTCCCTGCTGCCAGATGACAGTGTCCAGCAGACACCCACCATGTTTGTATGAGGCCAAACTCGTCATGATACACTCCATATGTGGGGACATGTTGCCCGAGGCATAATAGTAGGAAGAGTAGAGGGCTCTCTCCTTGGTCCTCGGGTCGGCTATACGCGTGAGCAGCCGAGTCAGGGAGGGCTGGTCCATTCCTTCCAGCCCGTAGGCATCCTGACCGACACACACACAAGGGATGGCAGACACACGACTGACGTGGACTTGCGTGTGAAGAACCGTGAAGCGGTAGTAGAAGAACCAGTCGTCTGCGGTGAGAGCGGCTTCTTCGGTCCGTGGCCTGCCCTCATAGTTGTTGGTCTGAGCCAATGGCAGGAAGTAGCTCACCATGTCGGCCACATACCTGCACACACAATCACACAGACATACAAAGAGACGACACTGCGCGCCGCATGGCGAGCGCATGTCTCGTCTGTGTACTTGTGATCAGGCTCGAACTCGATGGCCTATGGGCAGCAAAGAAAGCGATGACAGAGGCAACAAGAAACGCCCCTCTCTGCCGGCTTGTGTCTCTTTCTCTTTAACCTTGAAAGCGGGGTTGTTCCCATATATGGGTGCCATCGCAGCGGCGACATAGATTGGCGGAAGGGCCTCGAGCTCCTGATGGAATTCCTTAGGCAGCGGCACTCGCTGCGGCCAGTCGCGCATGCTCTTCTCGCTGAAGGAACTGCTGGGAACAGGAGAAGAGCCGCTGACATCTGCCGATTCGTAGCCAGTAGTGTTGAAGTAGGGCACGCGGAAGGAGTCTCCGTGTATGTGGCCGGCGAACACGGCGAGGATGGTGTCGCGGTAGAGGTACATGATCTCCTGGAAGCTGCACACGGCACACGATGGTGCACAATCGTGTGGGTGTGTGGTTGGTGGCACGTACCTGCGGAAGTAGAGCTCGTGGAACTGTATCTCGAAGAGCTCCTCCTTCTTGTAATGAAACGAATGGAACCTGGGTTGTGTGTGCCGCGAAGGGCGAATGAATGCAGCAATGCAGCCACAAGGTGAGGTCATGCGTGTTTGCAGGGCGCCTCTTGCTTACCCAGGGAAAGCATGAAGGATGACGTAGACCTTCTGCGCCTTCTCCTTGGCGCGGGTCAGCTGCCGCCTCATCCAGGCGAGCTGACCCACTGCATGCAAGCAAAGATCCATCCATGCGTGTATCTCCTGTGTCTCTTGCTCTATGAGAGAGTACGTGGATCAGGGAAGTCTTCGGGCGACCGTCCTGGCTGGTTCCACGGGAAGTTGTGGCCGTCCTTCCGCACATGGCCCTGCAGCCATATTATGCTGTTGAGCGCCAACACTCGCACATTGACGGGCGGAGGGACCTCCACTGAATAGAACACACCTGAAAGAAATGTCTGTTGCACACAAAGAGGTACATCACCAACCCGGCGATCATGTCTCTCGTGTTCCATCTGCCGCCCGAACCTCTGACTGGTCTTCCCCATCGGCCGCGAAAGGCTTGATGTCGTCCTTGAATATCTCCCAGAGCACCGCCTGCCACCCCATCTTGCGCATGAGCGTCTCGGAGGTAGCCAACGCCTTGAGGTCCTCCTCACGAGAGATAGTGGGGTCGCCGGCACACATGTCCTCCAGATCGGGCTGGCTGCCTGTGGGTGCGTGGCCCTCCATGCTTTCGCGCAGTTCGGCCAGTGTCATTGCTGGCGTCTCTGTGTCTATGTAATAATTGTACCTGAAAAGCGAATGAGAAAGGGGGAATGCCCGAATCACTTGCGGCGGAATCAGCTTGCTTACCACAGGTCATTATTGCCCGGCGCCCAAATAAACTGCTCGCTTTCGATTTCGTCCCTCAGCGTCTTGTGCATCAGGGCTACGGCACGGTACCTGTATGCACAAGACGGTCATCAATGGAGTCTGTGTCCTCATCTCTCAAGGGCGGTACCGGCGGGTGTCCTTGAACTCATACTCGTCCATGCCATGGCCGGCCACGTCGCCCGTCATGATGGTGAAAGTGCTCTTCTTGCCCCTGATCTTGGAAATGTGTTTGGTCTTTGCAACCAGGCTGTAGTACATTTCGATGGGAGGGTCGCAGCCAATCCTGCAAAACAATTAAACAGAGTGAGAGTCGGTGGTCTGCGATGTGTCTCCGTATGTGTTGGTGCATTCACGGCCTACCTGCCCCAGTACGCCGGCTTCGTCCACCTGGTAAGACACAACAAACAGCAAGAGACGATGGACAGCAATCGGGCAGCTTGGCCTCAACAACCAGTGCATGCCTCTCACGGGTTCTTCTCGTTGCCTGAAGCAAACACAGAGGATGGAGAGAGCGTTATCACATGTCGGTCTCACTTCCCTCTCCTTCCCACCGGTGAGTCTGTCCTTCTCCAGGTCCGTCAGGTCCGGGCTGCAGGTGTTCTGAGTGATGTAGTCGCCATCGTACCGGGGCACGATGTGCAAGTCCGACACGTAAAAGAAGTACCAATCCTTCTCCTTGTACCTGACACACGCACCACAAGTGTACGCCACCGCGTGCAAGCGGCACGTGTGTCGCGTTGTCCTTCTCCCGTGCATACTTGAACTCGGGGTTGGGCTCATCTTCAGCGTATCGCGCGTAGTTGCTGGGCCTCTCGGGGCTGACTCTGCCTCTCACACGATGGCCGGCCCCAGGCTGAGCGGCGGTGTGTATCAGTGTCGCAGGGCACGAGCAGACAACGAGCAAGAGAACGCAGCGGTCACCGTGGGGTTGCATCGCACAAAATGCCCGGTGTCTGCAGGTTGGGAGGGGCTGAGGCAGGATTGAGGATGAAGTGTACGGCAGTGCAGATGAGATGCTCTTTCCTAAACCACGTCACCATACATGGTGGCGAGAAAATCAAATTCTCGAGACAAACGGCGGGACAAAACTTCCAACGGCACGTTCTTTACTGCTCTTCTTTTGTCCTGTGTTCCTTTCCCACTCCTGCTGGATGTCGGCCGCACTCGGTGGCCGCCCTGCAGCTCGCCTTGGGAAGTTTGCCCTCTCCCCTCCTCTCGTCTCATTGATCACATGGTGTGGGACTTCAAAGACGTCCGTCATGTCCCCGCCCCGCCGTGGGACTCTGGCAGCGACAGTCCTCGAACAAATCAGCCCTTCCCCTTGACACAGCAGCCAGTGTTGCCCCCGCAGCAGCCGTCTCGTCGCGCGCGTCGCGCGCATCGCGGCCGTCGGACTCTGCCGCCAGCCTGACGCCGCCCAGTGGACCAGGTGGTGCTTCGCCGCCCTAATCTCTTCGTGAGTCTCAATCGTCGACCACCAAGTAGCAGCTGGAGAGCCCCACCGGCAGCGAAAGCCTCCGCCTCTCGAACACTGTCCACCTGGAGCCTCTGGACTGTCAGATGCGAAGCACCTGGCCCGGGCAAAAACGGAAGAACAACTGCAGTCGGAATGGAAGCAGGTAAGATAGCAGAGGTGCGAGTATGCATCCGCTACATCTGTGTCTCCCCGCCTGTGTGTGTGTCCACATCGGTCTGCAGGTTGAGAAGGATCTGTTCGAGGTTGTACCCCAGCTGACGACGGAGGCCGGCGAGGGGGCACAGCGTAGGCCGGAAGCGCCGACACACGGTGGATGGCCCTGTTTCCGGACCGAAAGCAGGACCACGTGGACTTCTTTCTCTGGGAAGGTCGAACAAATGTCTGGAGCTTGAGCGCTTGTGGAAGCTATGGATCGTCAAGACACAGAAGCTCGACAACTTCGACGTGCTCCTCAAGCGAAACTTCGATCATTGGGGCTACCGCAAGAATGACCTCATGTTCAAGACATACATTCAGCCCGGTGGGGCGATGCAGAGGTGGAGATGATGCCGACAAGTGTGCATGTACATGGCATTTTGACTGCTGCAGAGAGTCAAGACACGGACCCCACGCCACTGCCGCCGCCGCAGAGGAGCCATCGCATCGCTGCTCGTCCTCTCTCTCTCTCTCTCTGTGTGTGTGTGTGTGTGTGTGTGTGGTGTGTGTGCGCGTGTGCAGCGAGGAGGATATTGCCCCGCCACTGAAGAGGCTATTCCCCTTCAACGGGCAAAGCGAATGGACTCTACGCCGTCATGGATTTGCTCTGCCTGTTTGTGGCGTGCAGTGGCTGGTTTGGACAAGGACAGGCGTGAGAAGACATGCAAGACATACACGACTCGCGCTGCGAAGCCAGAAGAGAAAGCAGGCACCCAACCAAACACACACACACAAACACGCACACACACCACAAGAAAGCACCCAAGAGGGCACGAAGGAGACCGTGTGTGTGCCTGTTGTGTGTGTCAGGTTCCGATCTCCCTTCACGCCCCTTCGGCCGCGACGAGCCCCTTGACCGACTGCCGGAGAAACCAAAGCGTAAGCCCATCATGCCACCCGGCCAGCAACAAGACAGCGCAAGTAGGGGACACCACAGCGATTGGCGCCTTGCCTGGCGTCTCGCACTCGCACACAACGCCACGCACACAGATGGGTGTGTGTGCGTGCGTTGACTGCAGGGAGTTCGAGCGGAAGTTCCTCTTGCTGGAGCATCACTATCGGGTGCGCGTGTACTCGGTCCAATGCGGAGGTGTCAACGACGGCTACAAAGAGAAGAAATTCAGGCAGTACTTCAAGGTCAGCTCACTCGATGGGCAGCGCAGGGATGCGGATGTGTGCACAGCGGCGAATAATGTGTGTGTTCTGTGCAGGAGGTGATGAACCCAGCTGAGAGCAAGAAGACCGACTAAAGACACGACCCCCAACATACGTGCACATGTCTGTCTTTTTGTCGTGGATGTGCGATGAGCAGCGCCTCGGCCTAGGCCTCTGACACAGACAGACAGACAGACTGACTGGGAGCCGACTGACTGACTGATGAGCCGACCACTACGACGTCGGCTGTGTTGGCGGACGGACAGATGGGTGTGTGCGTGCGCAAACAACTTTGCTCCTTTGACTTAATTGCTCCTTTGTCGCGCTCCTTTGACTGCAGTGCTTAGAAGACAGCGAAATGGTCCATGGCTTCAAGCAGCTGACCGGCGCCGATCTTCCCCGTAAGCAGCTGCAAAGCGCTCGGCCATTGTTGTATGAACGGATCGCTGTGCGCTGTTTTTGTCTGTCTGTCTGTTTGTGTCTCGGCTTCCTTTCCACTGCGGCTGTTACAGTTGACACGCATGTGGGACATATCAGCGCTGCCGCTCTCGGGAATATCGTTGCCTACATTTTATATTTTGTGGCCCTTGCTGTGTTGTCCGCCGCACAATTCGTGTTGATGCCTCGGCTTTGTCCAGCGGAGACGAAGGATAATGCAGACTGCCATTCGTACGATTTCAATTGAAGGCAGCGTCTTTGTACGTTGTGTACGTCAGAGACGAGCAAGAGCTCTAGGCAGAGGCACAAAATCTGCAAATGTTGACTATGCATCCATCGCATTCATGTATGGGTCGCAGTGCAGACTAAATATAGCGCCTGACTGCAATTAACCCAGCTCGGCCCACACGAGCTCCGACAGCACACACCACACCACGCACATCAATGCATGCACAGTCGGCTACGAACGCACCTACCATCCACCACCAGGCACTGGCTACTTGAATGAACTGTGCCTGTGGCAGGCACACAACGAAACACATCGAGAGTGACGGGCACCAGACACGAGCAATTCAGATCACGCGCATGAACATGAGGGCTGCAGCGCAAACTAAGTATAGCGCTTGGCTGCAGCCCAGCCCGGCCCACACGGGCTCAAAGGACGAGACAGGCAATGCACAGGCTCATGAAACAAAGAGAGCAGAGACACGAGACATTGAGATCAAGGGCATGAGTGAGTGATGGCTGCAGCACAGACTAAGTATAGCGCCCGGCTGCAGCCCAGCCACATGGGCCCAAACGACGCACGCCACGCACATCAATGCAGGCAGGCACGTACACATTGCCAGTACAGTCAGCCATGCCATCCATCCCCCATTCACTGGTGTCCTGCGCACTTAAATCTCGCCAATCGATTGCTACACGTACCTGACGAGTAAGGCACAGCCCAGCCCAGCCCAGCCCAGCCCAGCACACCACAGCAGAGCACAGCGCAGCACAGCACAGCACAGCACGTCACGAGGTCGCATGGCGGACTAAATATATCGTCTGCAGCGACCTGAATGAGACATACACAGCAACAGGAGCGAGCATTCCCGCAGATCAACAGCGCACATGCATTGATGGACGTATGGATGCTGAGAAAGGACAGAGGCATGGCTGCATGTCAAAGTGCATCGGCTACAGAAATCCATCCATCTACAACTCCATTCCCACCCACCACACTACTCTAATCGAAAGCGGTCTACTCGACAAAGAAGAGACTTCATTTGCAGAAGATGCCGATTCGTTCAGGCTGCACGAAAGACACAGACAGACAGACAGACAGACAGACAACGAGACACAATAGTGCCGTGCACATACCAATGACCACGCGGCTCTGAGCTACTTACGGGGGACATCGGCAACCGTCAGGTGCTCCAACCGATACAGAACCTCTGCGGCGCTGGGACGACGATGCGGCCGATACTCCAGGCACTGCAGCCAGAGAAGTACACGCACCGACAGAGCATCGGTCACTGTCTGCAACTGACTGTTTTCCTCTGTGTTCGAGTGTCGTGTGGTGCACTTACGTCCAGCACAATGTTTCGGACGACCTGTGGCCAGCCGGCGGGCACCCAAGGGTGGCGCCGCTGCAGGGTTACGGCATCGATGACGCCATGCCTATCCCAGCCCTCCCAGTTCAGAAACTCCCCCCAAGGAATGCCCCCCCCGAATATCTTGATAAGGCAGCAGCCTGCACGCAGCGAGAAAAGCGCACCAAGCGGCCTCGTTCATAGACCATCTTCAAGGTGAATAGCGCTGGGCTCACCGAATGCCCAAATGTCTACTTTTGGGGTGAGGATTCGCCGCCGCCAAATCTCCGGTGCCATGTAATTGAGGGTGCCGCCCGATGGGTCTGGGGGATTCACCCTCCCATTCTACAGACACAGACACACCACGCCAACAAAGGCAACGAATGGAGAGACACACGGGATTGTCCTCTGCTGTGGTGCACGTTTGTGTGTACGTTGTATCTGGTTCTCATTCCTGACATACCTGAATCCGCTCTGCCATCCCGAAGTCGGCTATCTTGAGCAGCCCGTCCGCCTCCCGAATCAGCGCATTCTGAGCGACACACAGTCAGGACACGAGCCACAACGGTGTCCACGAACGCGTGTGCATTGAAATGGCGTGATAGCTCACGTCAGGCTTGATGTCACGATGCACAAATCCCCGTAGATGGATGTAGCGGATGCCCCGCGCCTGCAGAAATCAAACAAAGATCAAGAGACACACACTCAATCCGACAACAGAACGAAGAGAAAAGCATTGCCATACCATCTGCTGGGCCCAACTGAGCCGTTGTTGGGGCGTTGGGGGTGGCGGGGGCAGGGGAGGGGGTGGGATGGGAGGCGTTGGGGGTAGCGGGGGAGGGGGCGGTCGAAGGCGGGTGCTGAGCGTGTCTGTCAGAGGAACACATACAGAGACACGGCATGCATGTCATTAACATCAACGTGTGTATCGTATGTTGTATTCCCCTTACGGCCGTCAATAAATCCACCACAATGCACGTGCGGGGGTCGTGCAGAGTCACATCCCTCGCCTCGGGGTTCCCCTGATGCTGAACTACTCCTATGATCTTCAACACATTGATGTGGTCCATGTAACTGTCACAATTAAACAAAGAGACAGTTTATGTGTCGCTGCTGTAGAGAGAGATTACATTGGTGGATACCTGTATGTTTCTACTTCTCTCTGAAAGTTCACTATCTCGTCGATTCCCGGCTCTTCAGGGGGGTCTGCAGGTAGGCAGGCAGGCAGACAAGAGAGACACGCACAATGATGATGAGTCCTCCCATCCACCTCGCCGTTCAGACCTCACCATCTAGCCTTGAGAGAAACACCGATTTCATTGCCACCCGCTGTGTCCTCCGCAGTGTACCGCTCTCCACCTGACAGCGGCAAAATGACAAATGTAGACCATCGCATGTCACAGATGACTGAGCCAATCCACTTACCACGCCAAATGCTCCCTCCCCCAGCTCTAGCCGGTCGTCCCACTCTACGTCTGCAGAAAGAGACACACAAAGGATGCAGTGAAAAGGATGGGTACACAGTTGTCTTCTGGCAAGTCATTCGCAAGTCATTCTGTGGCCTCTGTCTTACGTCTAATAGGGATTTCCTCCACAAATATGGGCCCCGTGCCCATGGTGGAGCGCCGGGGATTGTAGTTGAGATCTAGGCGGTCGGCCAGCTGCAGAAGCCGGTCGACCGCGCTCATCTCCCTGGGGTCCGGACCCACAGCCCGTCCTCCTCCTCCCTCTCACTCTGCGGCGTGCCCGGGGCGTGAGGCCCCGTGAAGAGAAACGGCCGCCGCAGAAGGGCCTCACGCCTGGCCGCCCTCTCCGCCAGCTGCACACATAAAAGACACACATCACCCACAAGTACTCTCTGAGTCTGCTGTCTCTCTCTCAATTGTGTATTGCTACTTACCAGGCCCTCGGTCATGGCATTGAGGAGCTCCGCTGACGGCTGCCCGACTGCTGCAGCTGGTGGCTGGTCGATGGGCGTGGCGGGGGTGCAGGGGTGTGAGGGGGGGCCTCGTGGTGGTGTTGGTGTTGGTGGTGTTGGTGCCTCCTGCCGCTCCTCGCGCGCTGGTGGGGCTGGTGGCGCTGATGGCGCTGGTGCTGCTGAGGCCGGCTGGGCCGCCGATGCCTCTCCTGTGGCGGCAGCAGCAACGGCAGCTGCTTCTGCAGCGCGAGGACGGGGAGGACGGCGGGCTTGGCGGGGAGGGCGAGGGCTTGAGGGGGGAGCCCGCTGTCGGCGCTTGGCGCGGGAGCTGGCCGTGTCTCCCAAGAATCCCTCATCCCCCCTCAGCGGCGGCACGCGCTGGAGACGCTGGCCGTCCCCGAAGGGCAGGAAGGCGGGGTCTTGCGGCTGGGGCGGAGGGTTGGGCGGGCGACGAGCCGCCCTCGTCTCGGCATGGCGGGGGGGCAGCCTCCCCAGCGTGACGCCGTGTGGAGTCACGAGCCTGACTCCGTGGCAAGTGACGACCAGCACAGAGGGCGCTTGTTGCGGCAGCTGGGGTGGGGGGCTGCGCTCACGGGCGGCCGCCCTCCTGTCGGAGCGGTAGGGGGGCAGCGGCACCAGGCTGACGCCGTGGGGAGTGACCAGCCTGGCGCCGTTGGGAATAACCACCAGCACGGATGGAGCCGGAAACCCGGCCCCACCCTGTGCTGGTGGAGAAAGAGAAGAGCAGCGAGAAGCCATCGTGCCAACCGGCACGACGGCAGAGGAGAGAGCAGACAGAGGCCCGGCGCGGCCACTCTCGCCGGCAACCACCGGACGAGACGTGGTGTTCGCGCCATGAGCACGAGAGAGAAGAGCACACAGAGGCCCGGCGCGGCCATTCTCGCCGGCAGACACCGGACGAGAAGTGGTTGTCGCGCCATGAGCACGGGAGAAACGAAGGTGAGATGTCGACATTTTGTGGGGCGGATGGGGGCGAGACTGCAAGCTTACACATCCGTCAGCATGCGGCACATCTCTTCCTCTCTTTCTTTCCCCTCGACCTCAACACTACCTTACTCGCTTTCATACCTTCTCTCGCCTCCTCTCACCTCCTCTCACCTTCTCTCACCTCCCATCAACTCGTCTGCCTCTCCATCAATGATTTACGCCGGTGGGCGGGAGGGCAACAAGTGGAGGATTGCAACCATGACAATATGATGAAGAGGGAGCCGATAGCCACAAACTGAGGAACAGCATCTCGGTGATGGACAGCAAGCTCGGCAGCGGGGCTGGAGGGCGACGATGTGAGGCCTTCTGACTGACCGAGGCGCGTGTCGGCGAATGAGGCAACCAGCGCTTCTGGGCGCTGCCAGATATGGCCGCTACTGCGGAGCAGATGACGAACATGAGGGAGTTGTGCGAGCAGTGTATACTTCCTTTGTGTGTGTTTGCGATTGCAGGAGAGGCGCGTCGGTCTCTCGTGTACACACCGCCGCACAACGACTGTTCATCGATCCAAGAGAGACATTCATCTGCGAATCGTCACCCAGTCAGTCAGTGAGTCAGTGAGTGAGAGAATGAGTCGCGCGGAAGAAGACAATGAGTCGCTGTGGGATGATAATGAAGAAGATGAGTCGATGTCAGGTGTCATCACGGAGCAGCAAGCAACACCAGCAGCACCAGCAGCAGCAGCAGCACCATCACCACAGTGAGCGACATCCTTCATGCCGTCTGTCTGTCTGTCTGTCTGTCTGCCTGTCGCTTCACTGTGGTGTCCTGCTGTCTGCCTGTCTGTCTGTCTGTTTCAAGCAGGTGTTTGCCCAGTCTCCGATCCCATCTACTAGGAGACCATCAACAGCAGCAGCAGCAGCAGCAGGAGGAGGAGGAGGATGAGCAGCCAGACCCACAGCCACAGCAGCAGCAGCAGTCGCTGCAGCGGCAGTCGGCCTGGAGGGAGGCTGACGCTGACGCTGAGAGGGAGGAGGCGCAACTGGCAGAGAATGACTTCCCCTCACTCTCTGAGAGCCGTAACCCCTCCCCAAACAAGAAGCGGGCACACAGTCTCCCGCCCGCCCAACCATCGCAGCAACACGAACCCCCCTCGTCCCTCTCCTCACCAGCCAAGCGACGCAAGAAGGACAGCCGCCGTAGCCACCGCGGTGGGAAGGGCCACGACAAGGAAGCCGCTCGCAGGGATCGTCACAGGGCGGCGGAGGAAAAGGGGAGAGGGGTCCTCGCGCCTGTGCCTGTGCCGTCGTCGCACTTGCCGGCCCCATCGCTGCCGAGCGGTGCCATGCAGGTCGAAGCCAACACACAGAAACGGTGAGAGATGGCGCAAGCGGAGGGATGGGCACATCTGCGTCGCTTCATGTTGATGTTCGCTATGCTTTGATGTGTACAGGGGTCAGGATGTGAGTCGGGAGAGCGAGTCGGCGGGAGGGCGCAGCAACAGCCCCTCGAGCAGCGACCGAGCCGACAGTACTGTCATCAAGAGACACGATACCGTCAAGCACCGTAACCAGACACACATCCCCACAGAGAGACAGAGAGACAGAGAAGAGACTGAGAGACAGAGAGACAATGCTCACAAAGAACACAGACCAGACGAACTGTTGTGGCTGTCTTGTGGTCTTTGTCAGTGATGGAAACGAGGCGTTCATCGAGTACTGGTATGTGGCGCTTTCATTCAGTCAGCAAACTCCTCGTCCTGATTGCTCTTTGCAGGTCGGGGCGGCCCAGCGACCAGCAGCACCTGGTCAAAAGCGACGTCGGGGGTGGGGACGTGTACGCCACACGCGAACCTTTCACCAACGAGGAGATCAAACAGATGACGAGAGGGTATGTCACTCGTGGACGGGCGGGCGGGTCGATGGATGGATGGATGTCTGTGTGTGTGTGTGTGTGTGTTGACTGCAGGGAGTTCGAGCGGAAGTTCCTCTTGCTCGAGCAAAACTATCGCGTGCGCGTGTACTCGGTCCAATGCGGAGGTGTCAACGACGGCTACAAAGAGAAGAAATTCAGGCAGTACTTCAAGGTCAGCTCACTCGATGGGCAGCGCAGGGATGCGGATGTGTGCACAGCGGCGAATGTGTGTGTTCTGTGCAGGAGGTGATGAACCCAGTTGACAACAGCGAGAACACCGACTGATGAGCCGACCACTACCACGTGCACATATCTGTCTGTCTCTCGTGGGCTGTACAGTCAGTGACTGAATGGACGACGGATGTGTGGTGGCTCGTCTCTGCATGAGTGGATGGATGGATGGATGGATGGATGGACACATCATCATGGATGGAAATCGGTTGAAGATACAAACAATGCACACAAATCTCATATGTAACAAGTGTCGCTTCACGTCGGCCACTCAATCATGCAGCTGGATCTATACACACGCGCGGACAGCCACACACGGACACCACATCAAACCAGCAGCAGCGATTCAAAGCGCCAGCTTTCGCTGTTCGCCGCCACCGTCCTCCGAGCTGCCCGCCCGATGCTGCTGTTGTGTTGCTGCTGTGGCTGTGCTTTGTGTTTGAGGCCGTGGGGGCAGCCGTGGGTCATCGCACGAAGGGTCGACGACCCAGAATGGCTTGGTGTACTGCACGTAGGGCCCTGACGGGGTCCGCACCACCCACCACAACTCGTAGCTACCTGTATGTATCCAACACAACACAACACACAGCAGACACATATCTATCTGTCCACACACAAGGATGCATCCGTCCCACATGCCCACCTTCCTGACCTATGTACCTGCGCAGAGGTTCTCGGTTGGTATGAATATGGATTCGAATCCGTTGGGCCATTCGTTGCGCAGCTCGACCGAGGACTCGATGGCGTAGTCGCCGTACTTGTGGATCTCGATGAAGCTGCCACAGTCGGGGTCGCTCTCGAACTCGCCCAAACACACGGGGATGTGCGCATTCTGGAAGTATGCGATGTGCAGGTCCTCCTCCGCCACGACGGCCTCTGGGTGGTCCTGGCAGACAGCGATGCCGGAGCTCTTGCAGCAGCTGAATCCTCGACCGCCCGCAAGCACCTGGTCCTTGCAAGGGTCAACCAGTATCGTCGCCTTGTACAAGACCTGACCACACACGACCATGTGCGCGCCATGAATCGTCTTCCTTTGTGTCGTGGCTGGTTGTGGATGGCTCACGGGGTCGAGAGGTCTGAATTTGTAGTCCAATCTCTGTGCGTCGGCGGCGGGGAGAACGAGTGCTGCGAGGATGGAAGATCCGATGAGCAGAGCAGAGATCCACTGGGCGGCGAGAGGAAGGCGTTCGTCAATGGCCATCTACCGGAGGCCATCCGCAGAAAGAATGGCTTAACACCTCCAATCGCATCCAATAATCGCACGAGTTTACAAGCTTTACAAGGAGGCCATCTCCGCGCGGCCGTCTGTGATGGCGCAAGCATGGGATCTAGTCATGCGGTGAGAGCATCACCAACAAAGGCCAATGCGCATCCGTCGCTGGTGTGTGCCTGTGTCGAGTGCAGCGTGTGTGGTGCCCTGGCGCCTTATGTCGGCATCATGGATGGGATCATCTTCACCGCCGCGCTCTTTGCTTTCGCATACTATTGGCCGTGGAGGTAAGAAAGAGACCACCCGCCCAGAAGCCCAGAAGCATCCCATTCAAATGCATCGCCTCGCTGCAACCGGGCGGGCATTCATCAGCATGTTGCGGCGCCGCTATGTGGCGTGGAAGAAGAGCCAAGAGAAACGCCAAGAGCAGGGCCAATCTGAGAAGTGTATCAAGAGTGAAAGGAGAGAGAATAACAATAGTTGCGAGTGGGAGGCGGCGCGGGCAGAACTGCTGAACCATGCCGACGACGGACGGCAGGACGGTAAGTGACACAATGAATGATGCATGGCGGCCAGGGGCAGACAGGGGAGCTCACTGGATAGATTTGTGGTTGTGTGGATGTGTGGATGCCCATTGTGTCCAGGTATGGTTGATGCATGGGAGAAGCTGAAAGTCGTCGATGCCAGAGGAAGGATTCCCCCGCTAGATGTCGCAAAGGTCGGTCAACCAAACACGCACATACACAACACATTCAGCTGGCGTCTGCTGCCGTCTCTCATCGTGCAGGTGTTGTTGTCAATGCTGAAGCTCAAGCAGCATGACCGGGCCAGTGAGGTCGCCGTCGACTACGTCAGTCGCCATCCCGGCCCCAGCAACACTCTCCAGGACGACTTCGCCCTAGTGATGCAGGCACTCGCTAACACAGGTATAGAAAGATGCCCGTGCAAACAGACACGAAGACCCTTTGTGTGTTGTGGGTTAGGTGCGGTGGGTGTGGCTGAGCTGATGCTGCAGACGCTCCGGAAGCAGCGGCCGGCCATCGAGGTCGGCATATCGCTGCTCTACCACATCGCAATGGGACACGCCATCTTAGGCCAGTACGCACAGGTGCGTATGCACTGCACCCACTGGGGCACCCATCCACGGCAAACACTCGTGTGTGTGTCCGTATGTCAGTTGCGTGCGACGGTGGATTCGATGCGGCGTGGCGGGGGTGTGCCCCTCAGCGTATACACTTCAGCGTAAGACCAAGGAAGGAAAACGGGCGTATGTCTATGCTGGGCTGTCGTGGCCATTTGTGCGTGTGGCGTGTGTGTGTGTGTGTGTGTATGTGGTAGTGTCGGTGTTCATCTCAAGAACAAAGCCGTCAGAGCGGCATTCGAATTCATCTACCAGGCCCTGAAAGGTACACATAACCAATACAACACATAGGCACGTGTCCGTCTGTCCGTCCATCCACCACCCATTTATGTGCCAGATGGCCACCAGTGGCCGAGCGGCAGCACCGACGCCCTCCTGCAGCACATCGCGTCCCGCCCCGACCGCCTGTGGCTCATCCAGGAGCAGTTCCTCCCTCTCCTCAAGATCGGCATGGTGGTCCTCTCGGGCGACGGCCTGGCGCACCTCCTCACCATCGCCGTCGAGCACAACGAACACGCACTCATGGTGCAGATCGAAAAACTCGCCGACAGACTCAAAGTGCCACTCGTCTACACATCGGTTTGCCAGCACAGCACATGAGCAGAGAGAGAGGGACAGCTGCGAATGTGTGTGTGTGTGTGTGTTGGGGCGTGTGTGTGCGGCGTGTTGTCAGTATGACATGTTGATGCGGGCGTATAGCAAGGTCGGGGACCCCAGGGCAGTGCAGCTGTGGGAGCGGTGCATTGCGAGCGGCTGTCGAATCACTGAAGAGACCGCGGCGGCACTGCTCACCAAATGCGCCGCATCCAGCTACGTGAAGTAATACAACAGACATCGACACACACACACACACACACACACATACGGAGCGGAGGGAAACGATGTCTGTGCGCTGCGTGTATGTGCAGGTTTGGCGAGACGGTTGCTGCCTACTGCCGTAGCAGAGACTGGGGCAGGCTCACAGCACCAGTTTACACCACACTCATGCAGGTAACATCCGCCCACCACCCACCCCTCCACACGAGACACAGGACACAAAAACGTGGATCTTTGCTCCATTATATCCATGGGTGCAGATGTATTCGAACGCCGCATTGCACCAGAAGGCCCTGGACCTGCTGCCACAGATGGAGAGCGATGGCGTGCAGCTGACCGACAGCATGAGGGGCTCCCTGCTCTCCGTCGCAGCCGAGTGCGGCAACACCGGCGCCGCCCAGCAGCTGTTCGACGCCATCGGCACCAAAGCCGCCACACACTACATGAGCATGCTCAAACTCGCCGGCAAGTATGTTAGAATCGACTCCTTCACGACACCCACAAAGAGCATCGACCCTTCTGCATGTGTGTGTGCAGGTGTGGTGATGCCGAGATGGGTTTGCGGGTGCTGGGTCAGATGGTGGAGGACCCCGCCGTGAGTGTGGACACGCAGGCGTACAACGCTGCGCTGGACTGCTGTGCGGAGGCCAGGGCGATAGTGGCGGCGGAGCGGCTGTTCTCCGAGGCGCCTGAGAAGGACGGCACCACATACAACACACTCATGAAGGCGTAAGTAGCTGGCGTGAGGACGGGAGCAGACACATATAAACAAACGGGTCAAGTGTGTGTTGCCTGTGGTGGATGTGGTGGATGTGGTGCAGGTACATATTGAAGGGGGACTTCAGGAAGGTGGACCTGCTGCTGGCCCTGATGGAGTCGGACGACAGCCCCACCAAAGCTGACGCCGTATTTACTGACACAGACGAGACGACACAGACACAGACACTGCACACGGCATACCTACGTGTCTCACTCTCTCTCTCTCTCTCTGTGTGTGTATGTATGTGTGTGTGCCAAAAGATATCGTACAACCAGTACATCAATGCGTTGGTGGACCGCAACGAGGTCGGCTGGGCCGAGGAGGTCTACAAACGAATGCTCCAACACGGATTCAAAACGGACAAGTCAGCAAAGAACAAGAGAGACACGCCCACAGGGAGGGCCCTCAAAGGCGGCTGGCTGCTGCCACGTGTGTGTGCAGGTACACGAGTTCGATCATGGTCAAGGCGTTCAGCAAGAAGGACCAGCTGCCGAGGCTCATGGCCTTCATCCAATCCATCGACATATGCGAGGTGCGTCCGTCCACACCACACACACACACACACAATCCATGTGTCTTTGGCCGTGTCTTCAGGACATCCGTTTGTTCTGCACCGTTGTGGACTCCCTGACCCGTGTCGGCGACAAGGCCATGCTCAACATGGCCTTCCAGCACTTCAACCGCTCCAGCCTCAGACCCAACTGCCACGCCTACGGCTCGCTCATCAAGGCATGCGGCAAAGTGGGCGACATCCGAACGGTACACACCCATTGATCATGCACACACCGGGAGAGGGAGAGGGAGAGAGACCAGTGTTGCCATGTGTGTCTTCAGGTGTGGCAGCTGTGGGTAGCGATGGTGGAGCATCACAAGCTGAAGCCGTCGGGGTACACACTGGGCTGCATGCTCGACGCCCTCGCATCCAACGACCGCATGGACGAGGCGGAGCAGGTCTTCGCCAGGTGGACAGCTAAGCAGGCAACGAAGGGGCCTTGTCTTATCATGTGTGTGGATGTGTGTGTATGGCAGCGTGAGGGAAAACTGCCGTGACGTGCTCAACACCATCCATTTCTCCATCATGATTAAGGGCTTCACCAGGGTGCAGGAGGTACCCATGGATGGATGGATGGACGGCCCTGGGTGTCTATATGCGTGTAAGTCCGTGTGTGGTGCGTCTTGTCAGTTGGACAAGGCTTATCAGTACTACACAGAGATGCCGCGAGTGGGCCTCGCACCGAATGAGGTACACACACACAAAACACACACACACACACACACGGTCACCGCATATATTGTCGTCGCCCCCTTCTCACTCCATCAGATAGTGTACAACACGCTGATCAACGCCCACTGCGAGGCGGGCCTGATGCTCCCGGCCCTCCAGATCTTCGAGGAAATGATGGCTGCCCCCCCCTACCGCAAAGACGCACACCAGAAGACCACTCAGCACGAGGGGCTCTCGGAGGCCTTCTCGGGGTCGTACTCACCACAATCCGACATGGACAGTGAAGCCAGCTCTAGTAGCTACCACAAGCCCAAGCCCGACCTGATCACATACTCGTGCCTCATCAAGGGGTTCTGCAAACAGGTGGGTGGGAGGGAGGGAGGGAGGGAGGGTGGGAGGGGCGAAAGGGGCGAACGGGGCGGGCGGATGGTGCGGTGTGTGGATGTGTGCGGTCAGAATGAGCTTGACAAGGCGATGTTGTTGATGCATTCGATGGAGAGGAAGGGCGTCAAACCCGACCGCATCCTCTTCAACATACTCATCGATGGTACACACCCATGTCATGAGGGCACTCATGCGCGTGACTCTCTGTCTGTGTGCAGGATGTGCCAAGTTTGAGGACGTGTCGACCGCAGAGGTCCTGTGGAATCGCATCCTTGACCCGAACAACACCATCGTCCCGGACAACTACTTCCTCGCCACCATTGTGCGTCAGTCAGCATGATGCGAACGAGATGCATACATCGATGTTTGATAGTATTGATGCTGCGTGTTGTGTGCGTGACGTGATGCACAGGTTAAGTTGTTTGCGCGTGCCCAGCGGCCCGACAAGGCCCTGCAAGTGGAGGAATACGCCAGGGCCAACAGACTGCCCCTCAATAGGTGTGTGTGTTCACGTGTATGGGCTGTGCTGCAGCAAGCACACATGGACACCCCTCATGTGTGTGTATGTGTCGCAGCCACGTGATATCAGCTTTCATGAACTGCTGCTTCCGCAACGGGCGACTCGCTAAGGCAGTGGAGATATTTGAGACGGTGCACTCACAGACACACCAGCGGCAGAGACCACATGTGTCTCCTGGTGTCTGGATGCCTGAATGGATCATCGTGTGCAGGCCCAGCAGTCGAAGATGGATTTGCACAGCACCATCTACGACGAGCTCATCTCGCGGTGTGTCAAGGCAGAGGTCTACGAGAAAGCATTCCACATCGCACAACTGGTACGCCAGACAGCATATCATTTCATAGGCAAGTGTGTGTCACTCTGTATGTGTTAGTTAACATGCCTGCCATCTGTCTGCACCATGCACCATGCACTATGCAGGCGTTTGCCCGTGGCGTCCCGCTCGAGCGTGTAACGCTGAGCAAACTGCAAAACGTCAGCCTACTCGGCCGGCCAGGTGACCCACTCGCCCACCACGCCAACCAGCCAGCCAGCCGCACACTCAGAAGTACACTCAGAGATCTTGCTCACCTGGGCCAATGCGTGTGTGTCTGTGTGTGTGTGCAGATCTGCAACTCCCTGCCGACGTGGTGAGGGCGGTGAGCGACGCCTTCGACGCGCCGCGGCCCCCCAACTGCCTCTTCCCCCACGGCCATCCACAGATGCCTGCGATGGTGCGGAAGCAGCCCAACCCGGCGCCGCCCCTGAGAGTGCCCTTCTCACCCACGCAACCAACCTATGGCATGCACTATCAGCAGCATCATGCGGCTGAGTATGGTCCCACATACATGGGTTGCTACGGCTGAGGTAGACGGGCCAATGCTGCACAAACGTGTACGTCAGGTCTCTATAGGAGTGGAGGGGCACTGCCCGCAGGTTTGTTTGTCGATGCATCCATGAGTTGAATTTCCGTGGAGACTTATGCATGCGTGGCTATAGACGAGTGCGAACCGATGTGCTTTGTTCGCAGCTGTGTGAGTGCGATCCCTGGGTGCGATCGGGAGCTTTTTGAGCTCGCATCTTCTCCCGCTTCCTTTTCGTCGTCTCTCCGAAGCCCCTGAAGTCCCTGAAGCCCCGTTTTGGTCTCCTCTCGCCTTGGGACTATCGAGAGATTTCTCCTCGACGTTTTGCCATGCCACGCAAGC
Organism: Vitrella brassicaformis; assembly: GCA_001179505.1. Classification (NCBI taxonomy): domain Eukaryota; family Vitrellaceae; genus Vitrella; species Vitrella brassicaformis. The sequence goes on along the minus strand of CDMY01000295.1, from coordinate 390,424 downwards.
CGCTTGCGATTGAGCTGAGGATGACGACGGAGACCATGGCATTGCATGCGTCGGCACTCGTCTCATCCGGCTGCCAGTGACTGTCAGGAGCCGCTCTCTCGGTGGAGTCTATTTTTCTTGGCTGACGATGTCACATTGGCGGCCTCGGAGGGACGGGTATGGGGGCGGCGGCCAATACGGCTTCTCTGGCGGCTACTCGCGGCCCCCCTTCCCCTTCAAGCGCTATGGCGGCCGTGGAGGGTCTTACCGACGGCAGTGGAGGAACGGCGAGATGCATTTTCCCTTCTCCCAGGTGAAGGCCGCAGCGGCTCCGTCAGCGGCCCCTCGCGGCTTTGTGTCGGACGAGTCATCGTCGTTTGCGTCGCTGGATGCCCTGATGGAGCGGAATCTGTCGATGTGCAGAGCCACCTTCATCCACGTCGATGGGCAGGCAGCATCGCATCGGTCCGCCTCGGCCCCGCCGTCCGTGTCGATGCGTAAGGGAGGGGGAGGGGGTGGGGCTACTGACGAGCTGTGGTCGCCCTGCCGGGCGACCAGCTGTCAGGCCGGCCAGGCTGGTGTTGTTGGTGGCGTTAACGGTGCTGTGGTGGGGTGTTGCGTGGGCCTAGAGAGGGAGAAGTCTGCTGAGATGGTCACTGCACTCGAAACCGCCACACGCCGGCCCTATTCGAAGGTACGCGGGAACTCTGAGTGACGCCGCAAGAAATCGTGTCTGTTCCTGGTCTGGTCGGTCAGGGTCCTGATCTGCAGCTGAGCGTGCCTTCGCTTGACGTGAGCGAGCAGGAGCCTGCCGATGAATTCTCCTCACGTGAGGGAGGAGTGGATGGGGGAGGAGACATGACATGTTTCCATCCATTGTCACTTTCCCTTCTTGCAGGCCAGGCGACGCGGGAGCTCGACTGTTCGCGGTTCGCTGGCCCCGGCGCCCCCGTGCCATACGCCACTCTCCACACGTAACGACGAGACACACGACATCCTTGCACATGCCTTCGGGTACGTTCTTCCCCTTGCTGCTGCTGGTTGTGCCTGCAGGCTCGGGACGCGAGAGCTCGAGGGGATGGGTGGGTCGCCTGAGACGCCCTGGCCGCAGGAGGTGGTGGGTGACGAGGGGCCAGCGAGCAGCGACCCCTCACTGCCCCCACACTCACAGTCGGGCGAGGCAGACATGGCGGGGCGGGAGGCAGATGGGGTGCTGGAGCTGCCGCAGCGGGCGCCCGGCGGCTCGCCACGCGGACAAATGGAGAGGAGCTACATGCGTAACGGAGGTAAGCGATAGATGGCGATGGCGATATCTGCATGGTTTTATGACGAGGGAGTGGAGTGCACGCTTCCGTGTGTGCGTGCTATTGTGTGAAGTGCCGGGTTCGAAGGTTGGGGGTGAGCTGCTGCAGCGGCCGTGTCAGTCGATAGACGTCGTGATGCTCCACGAGGAGGGCCGCTGCCGCCCCTGCAACTTCTTCTTCAACCCCCACACCACTTGCAGGTCAGAGACAGAGACACAAACAAGGGCCACAGTAACACAGACATGGGTGGCATACTCACTCAGACATCCCTCCACTTGTCTGTCTGTCTGTCTGTCTGTCTGTGTGTTAGGTATGAGTTCAGCTGTAGGTTTTGCCACGACGAGTCTCACTTCCACGACCCCGCCATCATGGGCCCCTACGCTCGTCCGTGCCTCCCTCCCCCGCCACACAGCCCCCCTCACCCTATGGCCAATGGCAGGCCCTCCCTGCTCGGCGCCGCCCCTCCGTGTCCATGGCAGGGAGACCTGCCTCTGCACGCTGTGTCGCCCGGCGGCGTCGACGGCGTGTCCATGCCGTTCGTGCCATCGTATACGCCCTACCACCATCACAAGGACGGATTTTCCCGGCCGCCCTGCTTCCGCAGTAGGGGGGGAAGAGGTGGGCCGAGGGGGGGCGGGTATGCGGCCCGGTACCGGCCTGTCGACGATGGGGGCAGTGGCCCATACAGGCAGCCGCTGCACCCCAGCCCTCCTGCCTCTCGGACCTCATCTGAGGTGCATCCGATGCAGGAGTGGTCCCCCGGCCCGATCAACGGTCACGCGCAGGAGCCCTACTCGAGTCGGGGCGTGTATCACCATGAGTCAGGCAGCATGGTCGGGCAGTTCCATCCTGCCGCGATGGATGGCCCGATGGGGCAAGGAGGGGGGATGGAGCAGGCTGCGGCAGGGTACCACCAGGTGCCGCTCATCATCCCCCCGCCGATCCCTCCGCCCTCGGCCGGCCCATGACTCTGTGACGGCACGGCTCTGTCTAACCCACTTTGCAGGCCTTCGTGCGCTGTTTGCGTGTCTCTGGTTTTGTTTCTTTCCATGTGCTGCATCCATACATTTTCGTGTGGACGAGCAAGGACCCCCTCCTTGTGGGCCTGTACATTTTCCTGCCTACTTGCACACATAGGGTGGTGGTGGTGCAGTGGCAGAGTGTGTGTGTGTGTGTGAGTGTGTGTCTGCACAGTGAGCTCGGTGGCCCTGCCTCCTTACCTCCCTCCCCTAGCTCTAGGCAGGCTTTTGGCCATATGCTGGTTGACTTGATACGTGCGTGGGTGCGTGAGCGGACCGTGGCGTGGCCTGGCGTGGCGTGGCGTGCATCGGTCTCTCTGTGTATATACACATAAAGGCCCCTTCCCGCCCGCATTTTGACCAATGTTCGAAGTAGCAACACGTACCGCACCGCGCCGCACAAGCCGGCCGGCCACGCACAGGACGCACGCCGAGAACGAGAAGGACTTGAGGCTGTTCTGGTGTCGTGTGGATGTAAGGAATCGACTGAGTGATCAGGTAATGCACTCTGATGAATGGCGTGGCTTAAATGCGGAAGGTGTCGGCATGTAAAACGCAAATGTCCACACACAACCGACGGTCCTCCCACCCTCCACCATCTATCTATCCATACAGCACCGCACCCACCCCAACTGGACCGCACCGAACCCATGCCATTGCTACCTCAACACACCACCCTCACCTCACCCTCCCATCCACCCCACCCACCGACCCGCCCACCCACTTCCATCAGCCAGCCACAGATCGCTACACCGACAGACACATCCATCTATCTATCTCTCCCATCCATCCATCCATCCATCGACCCATCAACTACCGATCCCTCCTTCATCGCGCCAGCGTGAGTGTGATGTCATCAGCTGACACCACAACAAATGGCGATCCCGCCGACGCGAGGGCCTCGTCGACCGCAGCGGTAGCCAGATAGGCACGATAGTGCCACAGCCGGCCTGGAAGCTGGCTCTCCACAATCTCCGTCATACTCTTGAAGACCACCCGCTGCAGGCCGGGCGTGCTGTTGACGACGGACATGATGAAGTCCATCTGCACGGTGCCAAATCGGTCGTGGACGCAGTAGGGGGAGGCTAATGCGAGCAGCTGGATGGGAGGGAGGCGGGCGGCAAGCCTGGGTGTCGTGAGGAGATGTGGCAATACTGTCACCTCGGCAGTGGTCGTTGCGTGGCAGTGGACAAGCGCGAACGTCCTCAGGCGGGAGACCCCCATCTCACTGATGCACTCAACGCTAAACTCCGCCAGTCCCCGAGCTCTGGCCATCTCGGTCTGAGGGTCCAGCGACCCGTCACCAACCCCGATGACGACCTCCTCTGGCGGCCCCCCCACCTCTCTCAGGAACGGACGAATGCCCATCGTATCCAGCGCTTCCATCGAAGGCGAAGAGGCATGGACGGTGGCGACGGTCAACTTTGGGAAGCGGCGCACTCTGGATGAGAGAGGGGGCGGGACAAGGGGCAGGACATGGGATGGCTGGTTGACGAGGAGCTTCAGACAATTGGCCGACTCAAACACACAGTCGCCCAAGCTCCCTCGAAGCGCATCCTGATGAGACGGGGCGCTCCTCACATGCAGGCAGGGAGCCACACGGGCCATCTCGCGGATCACCTTCCTGGGCAGCACGTCGGAGGCCGTTAGATCCAGACGCAGCAGCTTGTCGTCGAAAATGCCGGGCATGTAGATCAGCAGCTGGAAGGGGCGCTGAGTGGGTGTGCTGTCGGCTTCTGCCCCTCTCCCACTCGCGTCACCATCACCATCTCGAGGCACCATGTTGGGGAAGAGGGCACCTTTCCGACCGGCCGTCTGGTTGCTGCCAGAGGCCGATGACTGAGCTGCGTTGTGGTCGACGTGCGGTGTCCGTCTGACCACATTGGCCATGACATGCTCGCTCCATCGGCGAGAGGCCATGACACCTAGTGGGACAGGGATGGCCGTCACCTCCATATCCGCCGCTGAGATGCGCCGACCAGCCAGGCGACGGACGACCCCCTCAAGCGCACTCAGGCTGGCACGAATGCCCTCGTACACAGCAGGGTCCTCTTGCAGGTCCTCTGTGTCGGCCGAGACCGGCAAGTTGTACCAGATGCCGAGGCTCTCGATGCGCCCCACCGCCCCCTGCTTCTCTATCACACTCAGCAGCGGCTCCCATGAGGAAGCGTCGGTCCCTTGGATGCCGATGCAGCCCAAGGTGGTCAGGTGGGTGAGGGATGGGGCGGCCGACAAGGCCTCAGCCAGGTCAGACGGGTCAATGTCGCATGAGTGGACGTGCGTAAGGGACTTGGACGCCTGGATCCACCCCGTCAGCTGCTGGACGTGTTGGGGAATCGTCTCTGACTCCCATACGCCGACGAACGCCTTGATGGCGGGAAGCGTCCACGCTCGCGAATAAGCGGCATCTGCCCACAACGCGCCAGCCAGCACCACCGCCTCCAGCTTCTCAAACACCACCGTCCGGGCCTCATTGCTCCCAGCAGGCAGATCTCTGACCCTCTCCTGCGTCTTGTCCCCCAGTCCACACTTCTTTAGCGACGCAGCAGAGGCCTCAAGCATCTTGGCGAACACCGACCGATGGCCGTGGGCCCGATCGTGTCTGCGGATTCCCTCCTCGTCTGCAGCCCCATCCTCACCGTCAGCCTCTCGCAGCTCGCTGTCCTCCCCATCGCCGCCGTCCCTTTGTTGCCCGTCCACACTGGCGGCCTCATCGCCCAGCCGGTCCTCGTCCGGCCCTCGCGAGTAGGCCTCCGCATCTGTGGTGATGGAGGCCGTCTGCAGGCGAGTGAGGCGGCCGCGCAGCTGCCGAAGGACGCTCCTCGGTGCCTTGCGCCACAGCTTGTGTGACGCTGGCGTGACGTCGAGGTGGCGGACGACGAACGGCGACTGGCACGTGTCCTGCATGGCCTTGTTGATGAGACCCAGCCGAATGGCCTCGTGTGTGGGTATGTGCTCACACACGTTGGCCAGCTTCTCTGGCTGGAAGCCGCACAGCGACGCATTCGGCGGAGGGGACGCCTGACAACAACAGCAAACACATCCACACTATGAGGGAGCATGGGCTGTCTGGTCGGTGTTGGTGTGTGGCTCACCAGCTGTCGCTGTGTGATGATCTCCTTGGCGATGGCCCGCGCCTCAGGAGTGGTGAAATCTGAAGGCATGCATCGAAACCAAAGCACATCAGCACATCATTCATGATGTTCAAGCAGATCTGTGGCGTGATGTGATGGCCATCTCACCTGTGTCCGCGTGGCGCTGCTGAGGCCCTTGATCCGCCTGGTCCGTGCGAGCGACGGGCAGCAGGAAGCGGCACATGCTGATTTGGCGCATCCCCGCGGATCGAAGAGGAGCAGGAGCTCCTCGCAGCACAACTCGTGTTTGGCTACCAGAAGGACCGGCGGATCAAAAGGACTCGTCTGCTCACCCAAGGATGGACTCGTGTGACACCAGATGCCCAACAGCAGCCGAAAGGCAGGCAGCGTTCCCTCAGCAGCTGGACTCACCGAATGAGAAATACGAGGGAATCACGCGGGATGTTGACCGCAGCCGTGAGCGCGTCGACCCGAAGCGTTATGTTGCCGAAATAATAGTACGGGTCATCCATGATGGTCTCTTTGGGTGTTTTGAGTTTTGGTTTGCTGCTCTTTTTGCTTTTCTCACAATGCGACGGGCAGGAGCCGCAAGACGCCCAGACGGAGCTTTGGGTGGAGCTCGAGCAGCCCAACACCCGCGGAGGCAACGACACTGACCTGGACGACACAGAACAAGGGGATCAGCCGAGTAAGGAGAAAGAGGGCAGACAGGCAGACTGACAATGATGTGCTTTCTGGCTGCTCGTGTTGTGGGTGTTGCAGGTGCTGTGGACGTCAAATACACGCAGCTGGTCAAGTCCATCCCTGCCACAGCTCGCCGGCTCTTCAAGCCCGCCAACATTCAGCTCGACACAGTGCTCTTTCAGCTGCACTTCCTCCACGTTGAGCAGCGGTTGTTCGACCTCCGACGGCAGGGCGTGTCGGCGGCACTCGCGAGGGACGACCCGTTCACCGCCGACAGCGGCTCGATGCGGCTGCTCCTCGGCTCGTCATTTCATAAATGGCGGGGCCTCTTCCGCAACGAGACCACGCTGCGACAGTTTGCCCAAGACACCGCCACGCAGGTGTCCTCCGAAGGCATTGTTGTGGACATGACCATCGACGGGGAGTAGGAAGCGGTACATGCTGACTTGGCGCATGGTGGAAGAGGAACAGGAGCTACAGCGCAACTCGTGTGTGGCCAGATGGGCTGGGATGGGACGCCTGGGAGGCTCCGCAGCACCAGAAAGGCCGACAGCTCTCCGAGAGACGAGTCACAAATCAGCGAATGGAAAGATCTGACAAACTAACAGCAGGAGGGTGTCTGTCGAGCCTCCTGAGCTGCGACGACGCCTCAACAAGTCAACGAACATCTAGAACCTCCGGCTCGCAGATCTAATCGACTTGGGAGGTGGAGGGTAGCGCTGGGATGCCGTGATACCATCACCGTGGTGATGCACATACAGCTGAGAGAGCGGTGGACGCTCCGTTGTGTTGTTGTTATTCGCGAAAGAGATGCCCCTTGGTGTCTGGCGGAGCTGACGAGAGTGTTGCCAAGAGGCCTCGTGTGGACAATGATGGCTCATCAGCCGCTGCTGCTGCTGCTGCTGCTGCTGCATCCAGAGGTGGGGACAGGAACTCGTAAAGGGAACAGCCAGACTCACTCTTTGATGGCTGGCTGCCTTTTTCGTGATGGTCTCTCTCAGTGGGTGGCGGATGTAGCCAATTTGGATGTAGCACTGCTGTGGGTGGAGGCCAGCAGCCGGACCAAGAGATGCGGCCCATCGTAGATTGGGTAAGCAACACAACCACCTACAATGAACGGCACACGCGGACACAGCTGTCGGCCATGTGTGTGTCCGTGTGTTCCTTCATTCCGTCAGGCTGACAAGGCGAATGTGCGTCAGTTGGTCCCGCTGTTGAAGTCCCGCTGTTGAAGCAGATCAGAGCTCCGTCAAGTGCACGGTCGAGTGGAGGGCGACTGAGCTGGCTGTCGACTGTGCCAGAGATCTCATCACTTGCCCTCCTGCACCCACTGCCTTATGGCGAGAATGATAAGAAAGACGAGCGGCACGGCTGATAAGGTGAGCAGCGCATCAAGATATATCGATCGAGGCGACAAAAAGACGAACATTCATTCCTGCTCCTTTTGTGTCCTGTCCTTCTGTCTGAATGCAGGTCACTCTCCAGTGTGGCGGGAAGCCTCTACACCAGTCGTGGCCGGCCTGCTGTCTTCCACAACGGCCACCACGCTATCGGTGAAGAGGCTGGGGTCGTCCACGGCCTTCTCGAGTGTGCCTCAGTGGATGGCCGCGAGGAGCGACACCACTGGTGGCAATCGCCACCTGCCCAACATCACCCATCTCACCCTCACCATGGGCGACGGCTTCCGGAGGGTGTGTCATGAGATGCCTGTGGGGCCCAATGGCCTGGGCACGTTGCTGGGCACGTTGCTGGGCACGTTAGACAGGCTCACGACAGATCTGGCCTCGTTGCCCAACCTGGGTGTGGCAGCGTTTTGCCTGTCGCAGCTGCCCCCCACTGTCAAGCTAGAGAGGGTCTGTGTGGAAGCACTGGGTTCCTCAGAGGTGCCTGCCATCTCCGAGTGCACCCTATACCCTCACACCACCTCCATCACTGTCTCGCTATGTGATTGTGACCCGATAAACAAGATGGTGTCCGGCGCTGCTTTCTTAGATAAGAATGCACGGGCGTTCGAGTTTTGCGCGTGCTGAGAGGGAGGGAGAGAGCAGGGAGGCCGCGTCCCACGCGGTTGCCGAGTAGTGCATCGATCAGATAGAAACAGCGCATTATGGGCTGACTGCCGATGAGAGCCAGTCGGGTGACGACTCTTGGCGGCCATGTGTATCGTTAGACCTGGCGCGGCTGCCATGTGCATAGCCCCTTCTTAGTGCATGGATGTGTTTCTGTGTCGATAGCTGACTGGTTGGACACAGTGATGGGAGCGGCGGGCGGAAGAGCATATATGTGGTGTCAGTGCATCGTCAATTGTCCCCGAGTGACATGGGCGACATGATGGCGTCTGAGGACGGACTGGCGTGTGTTCATGTGGTCATCCCATGTATGTTGGTATGTGTGAGTGCATTCAATCAATCAAGTCCATTGCTGTCATGTCATGCTATCAGAGCACTTACGACTAAACCAGAAAGTCCCTCCCAAAAGCGATTGATCGATCAGCCCCGCTAAATCAAAGGTGGTCACCATAAATCACAGTCACGAACTCAGCCCCGCACACGTCGCTGAACTTCCTTTAGTCTTGAGCTGGCGGTGGACTGCAGGAAGCGCTCGTTGCCTGTCACCCAGCGCAGGCGACGGAGACGCGCTGGTGGCAAACACGGCTGTTGCTGGACTTCTTTCAGTCTTGAGCTGGCGGTTGACTGCAGGAAGCCCTCGTTGCCTGTCCCCTCGCGGACACGACAGAGACGCGCACGGAGAGGTGAGGGCTGCCGCGGTGCACCATCTGGTCCGTCAGGTGGCGTCTCTTGAGCCAGCTGGGAGGCGCGCGACTCACTCGGAGACGGCAGCTGCGGGGGCAACCGGGGCTGCTGGGCCGTGAGGAGGGGCTGGCTTGAATCCAGGGCGGGGCGGGGATCTGACGGCGGGGTGTGGCTGAGTGGTCGGCCCTCTGAGGCCTCGGGCGGCTCTCTAATCGGCAGCTGCCCCTCAGTCATGACCTGGTCGCCCCGCTCCTCCAAGCCCTCCTTCTTCCGCCCACCGCTGCCGCCTTTCCCGTTGGTGGGCAGGCCGATGGCGTGCTTGAGCTTCTTCACCATTTCTTCCATGGAAGGGCGCTGCATTGGGTCCATGGCCAGCGCACTGCCAGCGACATCTGCGCACAGAGAGGCACAGAAGAGGAATGCGTGTATGTATTCGACCCGGCTGGCTGCCCACATGAGTACTCACTGAGGACTTTTGTTTCCATTGCAGAGACGGCCCCTGCATAGCTGACCAAGTTGTACTTGTGCTGCACGGATGCACACACAGATAAATCACTCATGGTGTGTTTCTTTGTCCTGGTTTCTGAGCTGACCTCGTTTGCGAAGGACTTGAAATCGTCGTTGGCCTCAGCGTCTGGCCTTTCCCACGTGCACCTGCGGTTCTTGAGGATCGTGTAGATAAGCACCCCGCAAGCCCATATGTCATTGCGGAATGGACACCTGCAGACGGCACACACAATCATGTCTCCCTTGCCGCTCAGCACACAGACTTGTGCATTACGTCCTTACCACACGAGGTCCTTCGAGCCGTTTGGGTTGCCGCCATCGCCCGTGTCGCCCTCGTCTCTGCTCCTCTGGGCGAACGACGACATGAGATATCTCTCTGGGGCCATGAACGGCTTAGTGCCTTCTTTTCCTCTTATTCCACATGTCTCGATCCTTTTCTCCTTTCCTTTCTTGTCCAAACCAGCCACTGCACGCCACAAACAGGCAGAGCAAATCCATGACCGCGTAGAGTGTGTGCGTGGCGTGTGTGCGAGTGCGAGACGCCAGGCAAGGCGCCAATCGCTGTCGTGTCCGTACCAGCAGTCTCGAAGTCGTTGAGGAGTAGTTCGTAGCCGTCGCCTTGTCGCCGCAACAGCAGGTTGGCCAGCGACAGGTCGCCGTGTGCGATGCCCAGCGAATGCAGCGCCTTGACGTGACGCAACAACTACACCCAAGACAATGAGAGGGAGACACAGCAAAGACAACGAGAATGAGACACATTGAAGCACGAGATGGACAGGGTGCGGGGCGGCGGACTGACCTGAAGGCAAAGATTGGCCTTCTCAGCCAGAGACATGTTCCCAAGCATCTCCCGCGCATTACAATCATCAAGTGAGCCACCAGAGATGAACTCTGATAGACGGACATCGACCAACACATGAAAGGGCGTCATGGCCACGGTGCGCATTGGCGAGTTTGTTTCTGGTATCGACTCACTCACCGCTGACACTCCATTGTTCTCCCCCCTCAGTGCTGACGATGCCATAGAGCTTCGGGGCCATTCGCTTGACCTCTTTGCGAGCGTGCTGTGATAGCCACGCATGAATCACCACCTCAGGAACTGATGACTGCACACAGACACAACAACGGCAAATGAGCTCCAGGAGGCTGCTGTATGCTCCGATAACACTACCTGTATGTGACGACGGTCAATCCTTTTAAACATGAGCACTCCCCCCTCTGCCACGTTCTGGAGCCGTTTCTTGGCGAGTATTAATGGCTTTTCCGACAAGAGTGGCGCTTTGGAGCCGGAGCGGATGTCCTCAAGGTCATAGAGGTAGATCGGGAAGTCAGGGAACTCTTCCATATGACGGTTAAAGTTTTTCGATAACACCCGCTCGCCGGCCTCCGTCTTGAGCTCGGGTGGTACATTCTTGAAGAGACGCTCCTTCATCTGCAGACAGACAGACAGACAGACAGACACACAAAACTTAATGCATACTCGCACCTCTGATACCCGTGTCGCTCTCACCTGCTTCCATTCCGACAGCACTTCTTCTTCCGTTCTCGCGGACTTCGCATGTGATAGCCCCAGCGGCTCCAGGGGGAGACTTTCGTTGACGGTAGGGCTCTCCAGCTGCTCCCCCGTCGTCGACGATTCGGGGGACGCACTGGGAGATGAGGGCTGCGGCGGTGCATCATCTGGTCCACTGGAAGGGGTCAGAATGTCTTGGTCGGCAGAGTGTGATGGCCGGGAGGCCCGTGGGAAAGAAGGGGAGGAACGAGAATCAGAATCGGAGTCGGAGTCGGAGTCGGACTCACTCGAAGACGGCGGCCGTAGGGGCGACAGGGGCTGCTGGGCCGTGGGGAGGGGCTGGCTTGATTGGGGACCGTCGCTGCCGAATCGCACGGCGGGGCGGGGAGCTGACGGCGGAGTGTGGCTGAGTGGTCGGCCCTCTGAGGCCTCGGGCGGCTCTCTAATCGGCAGCTGCCCCTCAGTCATGACCTGGTCGCCCCGCTCCTTCAAGCCCTCCTTCTTCCGCCCACCGCTGCCACCTTTCCCATCGGTGGGCAGGCCGATGGCGTGCCCGAGTTTCTCCACCATCTCTTCCATGGAAGGGCGCTGTATTGGGTCCATGGCCAGTGCACTGCCAGCGACGTCTGCGCACAGAGAGGAACAGAAGAGGAATGCGTGTATGTATTCGACCCGGTTGGCTGCCCGCATGAGTACTCACCGAGGACTTTTGTTTCCATTTCAGAGACGGCCTGGGCAAAGCTGACCAAGTTGTACTTATGCTGCACAGATGCACACACATAGGTACATCAAACACTAATGCTGTGTTTCTCTGTCCTGAGCTGACCTCGTTTGCGAAGGACTTGAATTCGTTGTTGTCCTCGTCTGCCATCTTCCACGGCTCGATGCCGTTCTTGAGGATCATGTAGATAAGCACCCCGCAAGCCCATATGTCATTGCGAAATGGACACCTGTAAAGGACACACACAATCATGTCTCCCTTGCCGCGCAGCACACACACTTGTGCATTAGGTCCTTACCAAACGAGGTCCTTCGAGCAGTCCTGGCTGCCGCCATCGCTTCTGCCGTCCTGGTCTTTGCCCCCCTGGGCGAACGGCGACATGAGGTATTTCTCTGGGGCCATGAACGGCTTGGTGCCTCCTTTTCCTCTTATTTCATATGCCTCGAGCCACTTCTCCTCTCCTTTCTTGTCCAAAGCAGCCACTGCACTCAACAAACAGGCAGAGCAAATCCATGACAGCGTAGAGTGTGTGCGTGGCGGTGTGTGCGAGTGCAAGACGCCAGGCAAGGCGTCAATCGCTGTCGTGTCCGTACCAGCAGTCTCGAAGTCGTTGAGGAGTAGTTCGTAGCCGCGGCCTCGTCGGCGTAACAGCAGGTTTCCCAGCGACAGGTCGCCGTGTGCGATGCCCAGCAAATGAAGCTCCTCAACGTGACGCAACAACTGCACCCATAACAACGGGAAGGTGACACAGCAAACGCAACGAGAATGAGACACATTGAAGCACGAGATGGACAGGGTGCGGGGGGCGGACTGACCTGAAGGCAGAGATTGGCCTTCTCAGCAAAAGACATCTTTCTAAGCATCTCCTGCGCATCCCTACGATCCAGTGAGCCACCAGAGATGAACTCTGACAGACGGACATCGACCAACAAATGAAAGAGCACCACGGTTACGGCGGCGCACTACGCGTCTGGTGCCGACTCACTCACCGCTGACACTCCAGTGGTCCGTTGACTCCGTTCCCAGCCTTTGGTCTTTCTTCTTAGTACTGACGATGCCGTAGAGCTTCGGGGCCAGTCGTCTGACCTCTTGGCGAGCGTGCATCGACAGCCACGCATGAACCACCACCTCTGGAAGAGTTGATGACTCAGAGGATTCAGACGACTGCACGCACGCACACACACCCACACACCAACGGCAAATGAGCGCCAGGAGGCTGCTGTATGCTTCGGAATCAGTACTTGTGTGTTGCCACGGTCGATCTTCTTGAATATGAGAGCTCCCTTTCCCGCCACATCCTCGAGTTGTTTCTCCTCGGTGAGCGTCAGTGGGGCTCTCAGTAGGGAATCAGAGGCAGAGCTTGCCTCACGGCTGTCGTAGCAGTAAACCGTCCCGGCAAGGAGCTTCTTCATGCCCTTCATGCCCTTAAACTTTTTCGATAACACCCGCTCGCCGGCCTCCGTCTTGAGCTCGGGTGGTGCATTCTTAAAGAGACGCTCCTTCATCTGCAGACAGACAGACAGACAGACACACAAAACTTAATACATACTCGCACCTCTGATACCCGTGTCGCTCTCACCTGCTTCCATTCCGACAGCACTTCTTCTTCCGTTCTCGCGGACTTCGCATGTGACAGCCCCAGCGGCTCCAGGGGGAGACTTTCGTTGACGGTAGGGCTCTCCAGCTGCTCCCCCGTCGTCGACGATTCGGGGGACGCACTGGGAGATGAGGGCTGCGGCGGTGCATCATCTGGTCCACTGGAAGGGGTCAGAATGTCTTGGTCGGCAGAGTGTGATGGCCGGGAGGCCCGTGGGAAAGAAGGGGAGGAACGAGAATCAGAATCGGAGTCGGAGTCGGAGTCGGACTCACTCGAAGACGGCGGTCGTAGGGGCGACAGGGGCTGCTGGGCCGTGGGGAGGGGCTGGCTTGATTGGGGGCTGTCGCTGCCGAATCGCACGGCGGGGCGGGGAGCTGACGGCGGAGTGTGGCTGAGTGGTCGGCCCTCTGAGGCCTCGGGCGGCTCCTTCGGCAGCTGCCCCTTGGTCATGGCCTCGTCGCCCCGCTCCTTCAAGCCCTCCTTCTGCCTCCCACCTCTGCCACCATCCACGTCGGCAGGCAGGCCGATAGCGTGCTCGAATTTCTTCCTCATGTGTTCGATGGAATTGGGGGTCCAGCTGGAGGGGTTTCCTGGAACACCCTAGCAATTTGCGCGCTTGAAGCCTTTGCCAAGCCCTTCTGTGCTAAAAAGAGAGAAGCAAGTAGGTAACAACAGGCACGGATCAAGAGGGAGAGAAGCAATCGCTTCAGATCTCTCATTGGTTTCCAGGCGTGTGGCAGCACTCTCGAGAGTGCTGCCAAGAGGCCTCGTGTGGACAGTGATGGCTCATCGCCCGCTGCTGCTGCTGCCGGAGGTGGGAAGAGGGACTCACAGAGGAAACAGCCCAGACTCACTCATGGCCGCCTGTCTTTCTCGTGATGATCTCTCCCTCAGTTGGTGGATGTAGCGCTGGTGCAGCTGTAGACGGAGGCCAGCAGCCGGACCAAGAGATGCGGCCCATCATAGACTGGGTCAGCGACAGACCCACCTGCATGGACGACACGCAGACACACTTGTCGGCCATGTGTGTGCCCGTGTGTTCCCTCATTCCGTCAGGCTGACAAGGCGAATGTGCGTCAGCTGGTCCCACTGTTGAAGAAGATCAAATTACTGGAGGCGCAGACGGCGGTTGTGCTCTCAGAGGTGCGACCATACGTCACTCCCACCCTGGCCGACAAGGTACACACACACACACACACACACTTTTCTCCTTCTGTCTGTGAGTGCTGATGTGTGTCTTGACAGATGCCGCGGCTGTCGAACAGCCTGCAGAAGTTGGATCAGTCGGTCGTGTCGCGATATGACATGCTACGGGGTCTCATCAAGACACTCGGCGGCGTGGCCGTCGCCAAGCCGCCTGCCCCTCAACCGATCGCCAACGAACCCCTCCCACCAGACGCCATAGCAGCCCAGGCAAGCCACACAACGAGATGAACCGAGATATCCACGTACAGACACGTGTCTGTGCGCTGTGTTCTTCGTCAGCCCTACTCGGGTCGTCCGAGTCTCGACGGCCTGCCGCCCGACGTGGCGCACATCGTGTTGGCCCTCCTGCCCACCAAAGACGCCGCGCCCCTCTCCCGCGTCAACAAGTTCATCAAGCAGCACGTCACCGACGACACGAGGGGCGTGTACCGCCACTTAGTGATTGGTGAGGACGAGCGAGAGTGGTGGGGTCGGAGCATTCGGATGAACGCCGGTCGGACACTTGAGGAGATCGGCATCCATGGCGACGCGAAGAGCGACGAGGATGAAGAGCGGGAGGAAGCTGACGAAGAAAGAGGGGAGGAGGGGGGAAACAATGATGAGGGGAGGGTGACGGGGCGGTCCTCAGGCGGCAGAGAGAGGACGAGACGCTCCACAAACTGAAGCAGAAACTGGTGGGTGGGCTCCAATAGAGTGCACCAACTAGAAGAGGCAGCTAACTGTGTCTCCTGTCTGTCTGTCTGTCTGTCTCCTTGCAGAGTCGGCTGCGGACGGTGCACGTCAGCAGTCACTGGAGGGCCCTCTTCTTCCCTCTCGAGTGAATCGAGGCGTCTCGCGACACAATCACGCGCATGAAGCTCTGTGCGGGGGAGGACTGGGACTACTACTTCGATCAAGGCCATGTGCCGACATCGCCGGCCACTGTGGCCTTTTCGCAACTCGAGGAGCTCTACGTCGAAGGATGGTCGTACGTGTCACTGTTTGTGATGGTCACAGCTGGGAGTGCATCTGTGCGGATTTGTGTGTGTGTGCAGATTCCAACGGTGGCAGTTTCCATCTCTTCTTCGCCTGCAATTGGGCGAGACATCGAGAGAATGCTGGAGCGTGCTCCCAAGCTCAAATCCCTGTGTGAGCAACGACGTCCTACATGAAGCCACCTATCACATGTGTGTATGTTTGCAGCGGCGGCTGTGACCCAGAGCTGTCGAGGTTGCCGAACCTGAGAAGGGAGTGGGAGACGGCCCGCGGGATACTGCTGGGGCACAGAGCACAGAATGGTCAGTCATGAGAGGGGAAAGGAGAGGGCAATCCCGACACATCTCAATGGCCTCTGTCTGATTGGCGTGTGTGGTTGACTGACTGATTGATCGCTACAGCGCTCTCTGCCGTCTGCTCCAGGACGAGGAGGCTTTCCTTGGTTACCTCGTCGGGGAAGTCAGACCACCAAAAAATGACACACTGGTGAAGGAGGGAAAGACAGACAGGCAGACAGACAGACAGACACACAGACAGACAGGCAGCGCAGGGAAGTGTCCCTGTGTTGTGTGTGTGTCAGTCAAATTGGAGGGAGCAGCTGGCTGATTGGAAGGGTTCTATACGATTTTGTCTGGGTGAGCGATCTTGACGGTCCGCGTCAGCTGAGGCGCCCGCTGTTGATGGCAATTTGTCGGCCTCGCGCTCACAGTGCATCGGGCAGCGTAAGGAGGGATGGGAGGGCGGACAAGCCAATCTCTCATGCCCTTGTGTGTGTGTGTGTAGATAATTGTGCAGATGTCAGGTGCTGTGTGTTGGGAGGCCATTGTAGCCAGCGGCGGTGAGTGAGGATTGAGGTGCTCACATCCACGGTGGCAGCATCTCATGTGAGCGGAGAGAGGCTTCATTTCGTTCAGCAGTGGAGCGATGGATTGACCAGACAGAGAGAGACCACTATGGGCTGACGATGCGTGGCGGCCAGGCGGTTGACGACGAGTGGTCTGATGCACGTATAGATCTGACGGTGGCGCGAATGCCATCTGTGTAGACGCTGGCTGTGTGCATCCGTTTCTGTCGATGGCTGACTGTTGGACATGGCGATGAGGGCGGCATGTGCCCGACGCGGTCAATAAGTGTATTTCCTGTGCCCTGCCTCCCTGCCTGTGGCTACTTCTCAGCTGAATTGACCCATCTCATGCCCTTGGCTTCTCACTTACAAGCGTGAATGGACTCAACTCACTGCCAATGGGTGGCAGCTTGCTGCCCATTAACTTTGTGTGTGTGACATGGATGACACTCGATGACACAGGCATGGACGGATGCCATCGCTGTCTGTTTGTCTGTGCAAAGTGGGAGACACAGTAAGTATGGCTATCTGCCACACCCAAAAGATGACAAGCGTACAGAATGGAGTCAGTCAATCCAGCTGTCAATTGAAGGTCGTAATGCACTGCCCGTCAGTGCACTTCATCTGGACAAACGAAGGTGGGTCGATCATGAGCAGGGCTCAACGCGGCCTCAAGCAACCAACGCCGCATTGCCAACAGAGTGCTCGCCGCTCGACTGGCACGAGAGACACTCAATGTCTCGCAGGCCCCGACGCAAACGACAGACAGGTTTTTGAATGAATCAAGTCACGGTTGTCCGAATGCACATGCGAAGCCCGGCGACACCCACCGCCCTTGAACTGCAACACAAAGCACCCAAACATGCAGCCACTTCACCCCCACTCAACGGCCCTCTCCTCCCCCTTTCAGTCAGTCGATGCCCAGCGACACAAACAGGCCGGTCTTCCTGTCGATGCGCCCCAGCTGCCGGCACGCGAATTGGCAGTCCTGGTCGCCCAGATGCTCGTTGAAGCCCTTGACAACCCCCTCCACACCGTGCTGGGCCGCCTCGTCCAGCCGGGCCCGATGAATAACCTCACGGACACCCGTCAGCACCACACGGCCGCCACTGCCCCGGACGGCGAAGCAGTGCAGCGGCACACGCACCATCACGCCGCCCACACTGGCCATGCCGCCCATCACCTCCCTGTTGCTGCTCGTCTGTGTGGCCGCCGACTTGACGAAGTGGCCGATGGCCGCACGGACGCGGCGCCTCAGCTGGGAGTCGTCGATGAGGTACTCGTCGATAGCCGCCACAGTAGCGGAGGGCTCGTGCAGGAATGCGCCGATCTTCCATCCGATGGCCTCTGCCTCGTGTGGTCCGAATGCCATGTTGGATGGGGAGGGGTGGGGGTGGGCGCCGTCATGGTGACGGGCGAGGGGCAACAGACGGGCGAGAAGCATCGAGTGGTCGCGCTGGGGGGCCAGGGCGGCGTTGATGGCCGACATGACGACCTCAGACAGCTCGCTCAGTACTGTGGCATACTCGGTGAGCACCACCTGACGCTGACGGCGGTCCTCCTCGGTGTCGTTGGGCATGCGGCTGATGGATGGAGCCGCCCCGGCCCGCAGCAGCGTCCGGGTGATGGTCTTGTGGTGGCGGAATCGTCTCGACCACCGCTCCACTTGGCCCTCTCCATATTGCTGCAGCTGCTGCTGGTGTTGGATTAAGCGATCGAGCCCTGCGGCAGCCTCTGCCAGCGGTGTCTTGTTGGCCTGGTTGGGCTTCCCTCTGTTGATGTCCTCGGCTGTGAGCTGGCGGCACAGCCAGTGGGCCACACAGGGGGAGCCGTGCTCTGCCGCCATGTACAGTGGTGTGCTGCCCGGCAGCTGCCTGCCGTAGCCGTCTCTTCCCGTGATGAGGTTGACTCTGATATTGGCTCCGTGGCTGGTGATGAGGCTGAGGTACGCGTTGATGAAGGACTGGGAGAAGACTGGAGGGAACTTGGCTGCCCAATGCACCAGATTGTTCTCTCGCTCGTCCCACCACAATGAGAGTCTGCTGTCATGTTGGATGAGCCTGTGGTAGATGGACGTGAGGGCCGCCTCGTACTCGCGAGTGACGGGGCGGGCAGCCTCACGGATGTGTTGCAGATTCAGATGTGTTGGAAGCTGCATCAGGACGTACGAATTTTGTTTCCAACGTGCCATGACGGGCTTCAGGGCCAGGAGGGTCTCGACGGCCGTCAGATTGCCCGCCGCAACGGCCACCATAATTGGGGTCGGCATTTTGTCATGCCAAAACCTGCCCGCCTCGATGTCCGCCCCGCCATCGACAAGCGCGTTGATAATGTCACGCTGCAGCTGACTGGAGGGCCACTGTGGGGGGACGACGAGCACGTACCGGTAATCGGCGCCGCGCGCACAGAGGAATGGGCTGTTTGGTGGGCTGTCGATGGCGAGAGACAGGCAGCTGTACGAAATATATGTATCAGTGGGACGTGTGGCGCCGCGGACGCGCAGGTCGCCGCTGACTGTCGGGTCGGCTCCTTGGCGGATCAGCTGTGTGACTTGGCCGGCACTAGTGATGGTGCGCCGAATGATGCCCTACAGCAGCTGCCGGGAGAGAGGACAGAGAGGACTGACGCCCTCATCAGGGACGATGTCGACGTCATCCAGCCCCACGCAGCCGGGCGGCACAGCAGCAGGAGGTGCCTGCGATGCGGCAGAGGACGCCTGGGCCATCTCACCTTGGGTCACACCACTGCATCCACAAATTACACACACACGGCCATTTGCAAATCTGTCTTCCTTTTCCACTATTGCTGGCGCACCTGGTCACTCAGTCAGCGGCCTCTGTCTCAGCGAAGCCATCAACGACAACTGAGAACACAGCAAAAACAGAGAGATGCCACCCTTGGGGCCTCGTCCACTCCCGCCTCATACCCGTCAGCAGGCACATCGGCAGGGGAATAACACTCCGAGAGCAATGCTGGTACTCCGATTGCTGATTCACCCCGATTTGCTTCACCCAGGGCTCACCTGGTCACGGCCCGACAAGGTGGCAAACAAACGGAGCTTCATCATGATGCTCGACTTGTTCATTTGTTTACTTCCTTACGATGTGGAATACCTGTGAAAGCGTCATCTATGCTCTCTGGGGTGGGGCTCCTCGGGGTCGCCACCAGCTGGAGCAGTTTCAGGGAACGCCCTAGCCATTTGCGCGCTTGGGCCTGTAACGCGGAAGGAGCTCCTTACAAAGCACAGGGCGGTGGAAGGCCCAATGGGCCCATCGGCTGCAATGCCATGAGAGATCTGTGGGTTTGGTCATTATTTCATCGTCATGCCGATGGGCTCGGCCGCTTCCAAGAGCTTGACGCCGCTGGAGGTGGTCTCGAAGAGGTCCGTGCAGGTGATTGGCATCTGCAGCTTATGCGCAGCCTTCACACTCAACTACCCTCTGGGTCGAATCGGTAGCCACACACACAACCACACACAGACAGCTAGACAGACAGGCAGACAGACAGGCAGACAGGCAACACGATGGGCCGGCAGCAACTGTCTGCCTGTCCGTCTGGTGGCGGTTGCTGATGCGATGACGCACTGCAGGGCCGTCGGCGTGAGGAGCAGCTGCTTCGAGCCGATCTGAGTCAGGCGAGGAAGCTCAACGACGAGCTGATCCTGAAGGTGTCAGGACTCAAGGCTGAAAACAGCACTCTGAAGAAAAGGCTGCTGGACATTATGCGGGAAAGGACAAGGTGGTGGTAGCCAGCCACCGAGATGCCTGGTGCACGATGGAGCACGGGACGGGCACGGCAGCGGACACATGAGCTCTTGTTGTGTGTGTGGTGGTGTGTGCCGATCAGATCTTGTGTACTCACGAGTCGGCTGACATGCATTTTGATGAGATGCGATGGCTCAGCCACACTTGCTTGCTGCGTGCGGCTGCCCTTTGGCCTGGTGACTGATTGTGCCGACTGCTGGCGCACCTGGTCACTCAGTCAGCGGCCTCTGTCTCAGCGAAGCCATCAACGACAACTGAGAACACAGCAAAAACAGAGAGATGCCACCCTTGAGGCCTCGTCCACTCCCGCCTCATACCCGTCAGCAGGCACATCGGCAGGGGAATAACACTCGAGACATCGAGAGAATGCTGGAGCGTGCTCCCAAGCTCAAATCCCTGTGTGAGCAATGACGTCCTACATGAAGCCACCTATCACATGTGTGTATGTTTGCAGCGACCGATCGCCTGCGTATCGACAACGATTTTGCTTCCCTGCCGGAGAGATGCCCCGACCTGACAGACATCCGATGGCTGGAGCTGCGCCGGAGATGGACGGACATGACGGACCTGGGCAAGCTCAAGCGGGCTCTCGACCCAATCTGGAGACGACCCAATATGCAAGGTCAGTCAGTCAGCTGAGAGGTGGGTGAGCAGGGGACCATAGACCGCATACTTGTTTGCCTGTATTACTCGCTGCTGGACAGGCGTTGAGAAGAGGCTCGGCCTGAAGGTCAGACAAGAGATCTTGGTGCCCTTCGCGAGTAAGGTGCTCCATCCGTTGTCCCACAACGCCTTGAGCCCAAGTGCCTTCCTCGACTGGGCAGGTAGCTCCACTGCAGCACAAACCAGGCAGTCACCCATTTGGCGGGCACAGTCAGCGGTGTTTTGTGTGTGTGTGTGTGTGTGTTCGTGTCCGTCTTCAGCTTCGGTCAAGTGCACGGTCGAGTGGAGGGCGCGTGAGGTGACTGTGGATTGCTCCAGGGACCTCGTCGCTTCCCCTCCTGCACCCACTGGCCCCATGGCTAAGATGATCAAAGACATCTCCAGCACAGCACATAAGGTGAGAAGCTCACCATGATACGTAGAGGCGACAGAGAGACGATCATCTCATTCTGTGCCCTGTCTGCCTGAGTGCTTTTCTGCTGGATGCAGGTCACTTTGATGTGTGGGGGAAAGCCTCTGCACGGCTCGTGGGCGAGCCTGATGGTCTTCAACTCTGCCACTAAGCTCATGGTGGCCGGAGTGGAGAAGTTTCGGGACTTCTCGAGTGTGCCGCAGTGGATGGCCGTGAAGAGCCACACCGGTGGCAATCGCCACCTGCCCAACATCGCCAACCTCCATGTCCGCGACGGCCAGTGGGTGGCGCATGATGACGCTCCTGAAGAGCCCAACGGCGTGGGTGCGTTGCTGGGCACATTAGATAGGCTCACGACACTCGATGTAGAGTCCGTACTGCGCCCGGGCAGGGCAGCTTTTTGCCTCTCGCATCTGCCCTCTACAGTCAAGCTAGAGAGAGTCTGTGTGAAGGCATCGGCCAGCTGCTCACAGCTGCTCGCCATCTCACAGCACGCCGCCCAATGTCCCCACGTCGCCTCGCTGAATATCCACTTTCAATGTGACATGGTAGACGATGTCCAACTTGTCTCTCGGTGTGCATTTGTCGCTGCTGTGCGACCTGCAACCGCTCGTCTGACTCTTTCTCTCCTTCACCGACACGATGGGGGTCAGTGCAGGGAGGCTGCCCTGCGCTCGGTGGTCGAGCAGTGCATCGGTCAGGCAGAGAGAGCTTACTACGGGGTGAGAACTGACTACATACATGGGGTGGGTGAGGGAGAGATGCAGTCAGGTGTGGTGCTGGAGCTGGCGCGGCTTCCATCCTCATCGCATAGCTACCTGTGTGTGCATGGATGGCATGTGCTAGGTCAAGGGCGGGCGGGCGGGCGCGGGTTCTGCTCAGCTGAGTGGAGTGAGTGACAAGCATGATATTAATGGACTCAATCCAGCTGTGAGATCAAGTGTGTCATTCACTAACCCTCACACAGTGCTCATTTATCACCCGTGACCGGCGCGAGAGACGCTTCATTTTTTCGCGAGGCCACGCAAGGTACAGACACGATTTGACATGAATCGAGTCAATGCTGTCTCCCCGCACACAAGCCCGGTGAGCTTCGCGAACACAAGTGTCATTGAACTGCACCAAGAAGCAGCAAGACATGCAGCCGCGTCGCCCTCTACACTAGAGCCCTCTCCCTCTCAGTCGATGCCCAGCGGCACAAACAGTCCGGTCCTGGACAGACGCCCCACTCGAACTGGCAGTCCAGGTCGCCCAGGTGCTCATTGAAGCCCTTCACCACCCCCACCACACCATGCTGCGCCGCCTCGTCCAGCCGGGCCCGATGGATAACCTCACGCACACCCGTCAGCACCACACGGCTGCCACTGCCACGGAGGGCGAAGCACTGCAGCGGCACACGCACCATCACGCCGCCCACACTGGCCACGCCGCCCACCACCTCCCTGTTGCTGCTCGTTTGAGTGGCCGCCGACTTGACGAAGTGGCCGACGGCCGCACGGATGCGGCGCCTCAGCAGCGAGTCGCCGATGAGGTACTCGTCGATGGCCGCCGAAGCCGCCGAAGGCTCGTGCAGGAAGGCGCCGATCCTCCATGCGATGGCCTCAGCCTCGTGTGGTCCGAATGCCATGTTGGATGGGGAGGGGTGGGGGTGGGCGCCGTCGTGGTGGGGGGCGAGGGGCAGCAGACGGGCGAGAAGCATCGAGTGGTCGCGCTGGGGGGCGAGGGCGGCATTGATGGCCAAGATGACGACCTCAGACAGCTCATTCAGCACTGTGGCATACTCGGTGAGCACCACCTGACGCTGACGGCGGTACTGCTGGGTGTCGTTGGGCATGCGGCTGATCGATGGCGCAGCCCCACCCCTCAGCAGCGTCCAGGTGATGGTCTTGTGGTGGCGGAATCGTCTCGACCACCGCTCCACTTGGCCCTCTCCATATTGCTGCAGCTGCTGCTGGTGTTGGATGAGGCGATCGAGCCCTTCGGCAGCCTCTGAGAGGGGTGTGATGCCAGGATGGTTCGGGCTCCCTCTGTTGATGTCCTCGGCTGTGAGCCGGCGGCACAGCCAATCAGCCACATAGGGGGACCCATGCGCTGCCGCCATGTGCAATGGTGTCCCGTGCACCCTGCCATTTGCCGTCATTTCGGCGCCATGGCTGGTGATGAGGTCCAGGTACTGGTCGATGAACTGCTGGGAGAAGGCAGAAGGGCTCCTGGCTGCCAGATGGACCAGATTGTCCCCAAAGAAGAGCTCCGTTGCGAGTGTGCTGTCGTGTTGGATGAGCCGCCGGATGATACACATGACGGCGTCCTCGTACTCACGAGTGAGGGAGAGGTCACCATAGGGAAGGAAGGGGACCCGCATCACCGCAAAGCCCCGCACGTTGGGGTTGCCCGCCAGCAGGGTCTGCACGGCCGCCAGATTGCCCGCCGCAACGGCCACCCTGATGGGCCTGTCCGCCACACGTCCAAAAAGGCCTTCGGCCGCATTGACGTCCGCCCCGCCGTCGATAAGTGCGTTGATGATGTCACACTGCAGCTGACGGGAGGACCACTGGGGAAGGACAACGGGCGGAAAACGGACGGCCGAGCCATCGGCGTTGTCGATGAATGGGTCGTTAACGAGGGATGGGCGGCTTAATGGGCTGTCGATGGCCAAAGTCAGGCAGCTGTATTGCCAAGGCGGAGTCAAAATGGTGCCGTGGACACGAAGGCCGCCGCAGGATCTCGGGTCGGCTCCTTGGCGGAGCAGTTGTTTGACTTGACTGACGTCGGTGAAGCTGCGGCGGATGCAGCCCTCCAGCAGCTGCCGGGAGGGAGGACTGAGAGGACGGATGCCTCCAGTCTCCGCTATCCGACCCACCATCCCCTCGTTGGGAATGATGTCGACGACATCCAGTCCCTTGTAGTCGGGCGGCACCGCCTGTGTGTGAGGTGCTTGCGGTGCGGCAGACGGCGACTGGCCCATGACGCTAAGCGACACTCCTGCACACACAGACACAGATCACACTGTCACGTATCATCCCTTCATTCAACGCAATGTCGCCATTGGCTCGCCAACGCACCTGGAAGTTGGGATAACACAATGTTGCTGACGCACCTGGTCGTCGGCCTCCTTTCCTCCTCCCTCCCTTGGAGCTCCCTTCCCGTTTCACTCTCTGCGAGCTTAGCTGACGGAAGGCGGTCGTTTCAATGGTTTCTCTGTTCATTTCGGGCTTAGTGAGACGTTCCAACACAAAGTGTCCATCTCTCACACAGAAACAATGAATGTGTGTCATCAGTCGACGTGCATCATGGAGGGAAAGGGATCAGGAGCCAGTCTGTTTCTCTCTTTCTGTCTGTCTGTCTTGTCTTTTGTGTACATATGTCCATCGAAGAGGGCCGTCTGTTCACGATCACACGAAGCGACAAAACCATACACTGCGATCAACAGGGGGAACATGTGGACATCTCATGTATCAAAATCGGCATCGATATCCACGTCTGCACTGACCAATGTGACCGTGTGGTGAGGGATGCCTGGTGTGTCTTGTGGTCATGTCACTCCCTTAGCAGTGAGTGGGCTGGCTTGTCTCTTTTGCCTCCCTTCTTGGCTGGGCGCATCTCGATGGCCCCCTCTGCGTCCATATTCGACACGATGAACCTTTTCTTGCTTGCCTCTCTCAGATGCCCCACCAGCCCGAAGGCCGGCCTGGGCTGCGGTACCAAAACGATGCGCTTGAGAGAGGGGGAAAAACTCTCGAATGCATCGGCCACACACGCAGCAAACGAAGTGTACATCTGCCTGCCCTCATCACTCGACAGCCACGAGTGCTTGTTGCGATAGCCGTCGCCTGACTTGATGTCGATCTGAAGGCGAGATACACGCCTCTGCATGGCCTCCCTGCCATCCTCGCTGTTGCCATACAAAGACCAGTGGATGGAATGGAAAAGCTGGTCATGGCCGTCATGCCAGTGATGGTGTGGTGGTCGCAGCAGATCGACCGTCATGTGCACAGGCAAAGGCCTGCCTTGGCAAGACAGATGGCCCACACAATCAGGCACGAGACACAGCCTGGCCTCAGGATTCGCACGGGCAGACACCTCGACCGACACGCTCTGCACGGAGGCCACGCCCCCCTCGTAGAAGCGACTGCCTTCCTCTCCTTGCTTAACCACAACACACTCGACAGATGGGAAGAGGGAAGAGGGATCAGACACGACATAGGCAGGGAGTGGGGCAGGCTGGTTGGAGTACTCGATGGTCAGCTGCTTAGCCTTCGGGCAGACGAGGGGGCCGTCGAACACTCCGCCGCCTGGCTGAGCGTGTGTCCGGAGGGTCACCTCCTGAGGGATGTCGCAGCACAGCTGGGCGGTGGGCAGGCAGTCGGCCAGCTGGGTGGGGTCTCCATCAAGAGGGAGGTGGATGCCGTTCTCTTGAATCCGACGATACACCTCCGTCGCTCCAGGCTCGAGGTACGACGTGCGGAAGCGATGGAGAGCCTGGTGAAGAATGAGAAACACATCAGAAAGAGCAGCCCGTGAGTATCACGACGACTGAAATTTGTTCTGTGGATCCCCGACGGACCTGCACGGCTGCAATAGTTGTGATACGCGCCAGCCACACGTCGATGTTGCAGAGCTTCTGCCCTCCCAGCCGCTTGTCGATGAGCTCGAGGAATCGGCTGCTGCTGTTGGGACCGAAGATGGCGCCCTTGAGGCAGACGAGGGTGTTGGCTGAATGTGGCAGGAAGCCATATGATGCATGAGGTGTTTTCTTGAAGCGTTTCTGTAACCTGATGGTGTGTCGGTGATGGCCGTTGCGACAGCATCGAGAGTGGTGGCCTGCAACAACAATAAGAGGACACTTTCTCTGACCGCTTCTTCCCTCTCGCGTCTTCTCTCTCACGTAGTCGTCTTTGACATGAAGCGATGACAAGCCGGCTGATGCTCTGCGGATCCAGCTGAGGCAGCCTACTCGGTCATGGATGCTGTCCACGGTCAGTGACTTCAACACGGGGAGCTGGTAGTCACGATCCTGCAGATGAGCGCATCATCCAGCACTGATGACACAGGGACTGTGGAGGCTGACGCACCTGTGCGATGTTGCTCCAGGCCCCCTGCACCGTCACCTTGTGCAGACGCGGGAAGGCCACTGGTTCCGTGCTGCGTGGCGACGCGATCGGCTTGCGGTCTTCTCCGTAGAAAAACCCTCGGTAGCGACGCCCTCCCTCTTCCACCATGGTAGACACACCAAGAAAGGACGCAAAATTATGTCCAGGCAATTCCGTCTCTTGTCTTTCTGTTCCTTTGCTTACCCTGCCCGATGTGGTTCGCTGCCTCTCCCGTCAGTTGCAGGGTCTCCAGGGTGGCTGCAAACCCATCGACGAGACGCACGAGGGCGGGGGTGGGGCAGTGGCTCATACGAAGACGCCTCACAGACAAACGACCTGACCACACACCCACCACACATATCATTACATCGTGCATGTGCTTATGTGTCCCGTTGTGTCTCTCACGTATGAGTTTCTTTGCGATGTCCTCAGTAGGCGACTTGTCCAGCTCCAGGATGGGGTGCCCCTCGCTCTTGAGGCTGAGTGCTCTGAAGTAGGTGCTCACACTGGACAGCGACTGCATGAAGGACGTGTAGCCCAGGAAGCCCGACACGCCCAAACGCTCGCCGTCACCCGTCCACAACGCCTCAGCCAGCCCCTCCAAACACGAAGCGACCTGACATATTACAAAGCAAACGGACACAGAGGATGCGTTGCATCCTATGACGACATGTGTAAGCAATTGTGTGTGCGTGTGTATGTGCGTGTGTGCGGATGTGTACCTCCTCATCTTCATGTTGGTTGAGTTTGTTGATCTTCTGCTCCATGATGTCGAGTTTCTTGGATGTCTGCGCCATCTGGTGCGTCGCTGTCTTGGCTGACTGCGTCCGCACCTCGACGTCGCGCGTCACCATAGACGCCAACACACGAAACTGACGCTCAACTTCCTGCACGCCACGAAAGCTGACGGAATGACACACACACACACAGAGATGTGAACGGCTGCGATGTGCGGTGGTGTGTGGTTGTTTGGTGCTGTGTCTGTGTGTCACCTCCATGCGGGGGAGTCGGGCTGCGGCAGACCCATCTTCAACTCAAACACACGCTCAGCCTGGCGAACACGACACGTACGGACATGACACATCCGCACACACATCCCTTTCACGCTTCCCTCCGCCCACCCACCTCAGCCTTTGTTTCTTCGATGCATTGTATCTGCGCCTGTAGCTTCTCCACCATGCCGCCGAGCGCACTCAGCACGTCAGCGGGACTCAACTCATCAGCAACCTGCATACAAAACACAAACACAACCAACACAGACAGTGGATGAAGCATTTCCGCCCCATTGTGTATGATGCGCTTTGGGATTCCCTCCCACCTGCATCTCCACGTCGTCAGTTTCTGCCGCAGCGCCGTCAGATCTGCCCTTAGTCGCCATGCTGGCCTTCTTCCCCTTAGCCCGGCCGTCGTTGCTCTTCATCTTCTTGGCGTGGCGCCCGCCCTTCTTGCGGCGCCGGTCGGCCTCCCAATCCGACCCACTGCTGCTGCTGCTGATGCTCATGCGGTCACCGTCATCGTAATCGTCGACGTCATGGTCATCCTCGTCCTCCGGTTTCCGTTTCTTGCCGACGGCAAGGGCGGCCTGCTGAGCCGTCAGACGCTCGGCCGGGCCATCCATGGTTGAGCAACAGCTGGTGGGAAGAAAGATTGAAGCAGGAAAGAGGAAAAGCGAGCGGAAAAGAGAGGGAGGCCAGGATTTCCAATTTAAATTTACGACAAACGCGCGCGGCGCTTGCGTTCCCGCCTGCTGTTCATGTCTGTCAGGTTATGCATGAATGGAGTGACATGTGCGGGTGTCGTGTAGTGGTACATGTGAATCAATCATGGAGGAACAAAACACTTTGACTATGCTGCCGATGAGTCCATCCATATACATATCAGTCGACGACAACACAGACACTCAACGATGCCCGTCCGAAAGGAACACACGCACTCACTCCATCCATCTCGCACTCGACGCCACTACTGCAGCACCCTCTCACAACATAAAGTCAGTGATGGGCGGCTGGGTGAGCTCTGACGAGCGACCAGATGAGCGGCGCACCACCAAATCAAACTTCACCATGTGGTCGCTCGGATGCTGACGCAGGTCCTCCCTCGCTTCCTCTCCCCAGAGGGGGTAGTCGTAGTGGAATACAGAGATCTTGGGCTGGTGCAGCACCTCCAGCTGGGTCGCCTCACAGTGGTAGAATCGGCCGTGGTTCGGGTGGCGATACATTAACACAATCTGACACGACGCGAGGGCACAACAACACACGAAATGTGATGAGTAGGATCGTCGCCCCAGCCCTCACTGACCTGCGTCTTGAGCCACTCCTCATCCCACGGCTGGTCGAACCACGCCGCCTTCATGAGGACGCCCTTGACCGTCCCTTCCACTGGCCGGCACTCATGCAAGAGCCGGTACACACGGCTCAGGACGGCCGGCGACACCTCCTCCAGGTCATCGACCCCGAACCATTCTTCATCGTCATCATCGAAGGGCTGATGGCGGAGGTCGATGCTGATGGTCTTGACGGGTGGGTAGTGGCGAGTGAGGTGGGCGGGGGCGAAGGTCAGCACTCTCTCGGCGGCAGGATTGGGGCAGCCGCTGTCGGATTTGCTGAGCTCGTCGGTCTCCATGCAGCCCTTGATCTCGAGGTGGTCGATGCGGGTGTTCGCAGGCAGGTACGAGAGGCACTCGGCCACCATCTCTCCCGTCACGTACTGCATCTTGACGCTTGAGAACGAGGTCTGCGGGGCGCGGCCAAGAGTGAGGCGCTGCAGCAGGCGGCTCAGATTGTTTGGGCGACGTGCGAAGGCCGTGGCACGCCCCACAAGAGGACGACAATGGTAGGACGGGCTCGGACCCCCAGTGACACCCACTCGGTCAAGCCGGAGTTGGCAGACGCCAGCCAGTGCCCCGTCTTCGCCCAGCCAGTTTGGGATTGCTCGAAACCTCTTGTCGTCAGCCGCTCTCATTGTGAGGGCGCCGTGGCCAGCCACCAGCACCCTGGCTGAGTCAAAGCGAAGAGGCCGGAATGCGTCGCTAATTGGTGTGCCGTCAGACAAGTACTTCACTTGCACCACCTGGCTGGCTGCCGCGTGCCGCTGTACACACGACACAATCCGCTGCTGCAACTCGGCAGTAGGACGGGGCGGCTCGAAATCGTCGAAATGGGCGAAATCGTCGAAAAAGGGCAGATGATGATGGAGAACATGAGCGCAGCACAGCTCGCTCCTCCCACCGTCGAAGGCCACACACCATCCCCTCTCCTCCACATCCAGCACCAGCTGCAGCGTGTCGGGCGTCAGCGAGTCACCATCATCATCTCTCAATGGAAGGAAAACCGCGGGCTGCGACGGGGTTGTGGACAGGGAGCACCACAAACGTAGGATCCGCTTCTTGCCAGCAGGAAGGGGCGCGAGTCCACTGATCGACCGCAGTGCCTTCAGGACCGAACGATTTCGAGGTCCATCCAGCGTGTCGAAGAGGAGGAGGTGACCAAGGTGCTCGACTTGGAGAAGACCCCCAATGGCCTCGATCGTCCTGTCCATCCGGGCGTGGATGGGCCAGACATCGACGTGCGTCAGTGTAGGGCAACGGGTCACCATGCCACTGACCACGGCATCAAGCAGGCTGAGATCGAAATAGTCCTCGCACCGATCACACGCATCCTCAGGCCCTCCGATGGCCTCGTCCCTGTCGAACTCTTTGTCGATGTCGAGGAGAGCGTCGTGCGGCATCAGTGAACCACTGTGGCTCTCCAGGGCCGGGAACTCGAAGCACTGGCGATGCAAGAAGACAAAGCCGTCTGCTGTGTTGGTCCTTATCGACTTGACGTGCTCGAACGACGTGGACTCAAGGGGACGGGGCAGAGCCAACAGGTGGCGGCTCCACGGGGCAGGGGGCTTGACCTCCATGGGTTGGGTTATTGTGACTGTCTTGACAGTTCGAGTCAGCCGTTCTCTGAGCGCATCGCCCAGCCGACCTTCCTCGCTCAGGTACTCGCTGGTGGCTAGCGATGTCGGCGGAAGCAGAATAACGATGTGCTGGACGGTCCTCTGGTCGGAGAGGGCAGGAAGTGCACTGCAGGTGCTGCTCCGTACCACCTCAATGAAGTCGCAGAGCGCCGCATGGACGGTGCGGCATAGCTCGGCCAGACGAACGCACTCCACAAAAGATAACAGGCCCAGCACCTCCATGAACAGCATGCTCTGCTGGAAGAGACGCTCCACGAACCAGCTGAGAGCATCGTTACGGCGGATGGCTCCAGCTAGGCGATGACCGTGAACGGGCGGGACATCTTTCGCCTCAACACGAGGCCGTTTTGAAGGGATGTGCGAAGGGTCCTGGTCCGTCCCCGTCATGCGGCGATGAAGTGAATCTGGCTTGTGTAGGGCAGCCGCGCTGAGAGGGGACGTCTTCAAGCCTCGACGGCAGCAGAAAGCCGAAAAGCCCTGCTGCGAACTTCAGTGCGAAGTGAGAGATCTTCCGGGAAGGTCGACGAATGAGCGGCACCAGACAGAAAGGGGTAGCGACTGAGAGCTGCTGATGTGTGAGATGCTCATCAAAGCCCCGGCGCCTTCTTCCTCGCTCTGCCTTTGCGAGCTTTTCTGAAAGTGGCGCCTTTTTCCCAGTATGGGTGCCCGTTGGAAGCTCTGACGACCATCTGAAGCACCAGCATCTTTCATTCGCCACATCTCTTGAAAGATCTGTGTCAGCTTGGGGTCACGCTTATGATGGACTCTCCAGCTCTATAAGGCGCTTTCAAAGGGCCAATCGAAGGCTGGCTGCAGCAGCAGCCGCGGATCTATTGGCCGGCGACCACTCGCGATGTTTGGGAAGCGGGCCAAGCGTGTGCGATTTTCCCTGCCGGAGGAGGACGACGAGGCCGATGAGGACATGCAGCATGAGGGCGAAGACCAGCCGTCGGTCTTCCAAGCTGCCAGGCCAATCTCTGACATCGGGGTGAGACCACTCGTGACAGACAGACAACATACCAGGATGCATGAACGTTGACTGAATCTGCTGCTGTGTGTGTGTGTGTATGTGTGGTGTGTGGCCCACCACAGGAGAAGTGGAATCTGCTGCCGGCGTTTCTGCAGGCGCGGGGGCTGGTGAAGCAGCACATCGACAGCTACAACCACTTTGTGAATGTCGAGATGAAGGAGATCGTCAGGGCCAAATCCAACTGCCTCGTCACCAGCGAAGCCGACGCCAAATTCTACCTCAAGTCAGTCAGCCAACCAAGGGGCACCACACGCACACACACAGAATGTATGTGTGCGTGTGGTGGGATGGCTGGATGGATGGCAGGTACACGAACGTCCATGTGGGTGTGGCGACCTACTCTGACCTGGCCATGTCGCGCGAGACGCTGACGCCAATGAAGTGCCGCATCCGGGACATCACCTACTCCGCGCCCATCCTGGTGGACGTCGAGTACATCCGCGGCAACCAGATCGTGGTCAAGAGACATGCAGAGATCGGCCGGCTGCCCATCATGCTCCGCAGCTGCATCTGTGTGCTGCACGGCAAGAGCCACGAGGCCATGCAGCAGTTGGGCGAGTGCCCTTACGACCCGGGCGGATACTTCATCATCAAGGGCACCGAAAAGGTCAGCCAGCCAGTCAGTCTGCACACACATGGCATCAAAACAGACACAAGTCACGTACAGGGCGCGGCGCATTGTGTGTGTGTGCAGGTGATCCTGATGCAGGAGCAGCTCAGCAAGAATCGCATCATCGTCGAGACTGACCCTAAGCACAACGTGTGTGCGGTGGTGACGTCGGCGACGACGGACAACAAGAGCCGCACCATGGTGGTGCACAAGAACAACCGGCTCTACATGCGCCACAGCACCTTCACAGAGGACATACCCATCACCATCGTACTCAAGGCCATGGGCATGGAAACGGACCAGGAAATCGTGCAAATGGTCAGTCAGTCAGCACAGGTTGAACCTGTGGCTGGGCTGGGCTGGGTGGCTGTCTGTCTGTCTGGTGTCTGGTCTGGTGTACACGGCTCCCTCTCCTCTCCCTCTCTTTCTGTGTGTGTAGGTGGGCACCAAGCGCCACCACTACGAGGGGCTCAGCTTGTCCATCCAGGACGCGCACAACGCAAGTACGACACACGCATTAGCTACGCGCAACATCGCTTCTTCATACTCTGTGTGTGTGTGTGTGTGTGTGTGTGTGCCATCCCTCCATCCATCCATCCATCCCACCCTCCACCGATCTATCAGGTGTGTTGAGTCAGCATGCGGCGTTGATATACCTGGGTCAGCGGCTCAAGTACCGCCAGAGGACCGCATACCAACGTAGCACTGCTGGCGCGTCCGCCACACAAGCCGGAGCGGTGAGTGGGGCGAGAGCAACAATCAATCCGGTACTTCCCATTCCCATGTGTGTTGCCCTCCCTCCCTTGATCAGAAGTCATCAGCGCTGATCAAGGCCCAGCAGCAGGCGGATGAGGCGCTGGAGGCACTACACAGGTCGGTGGGGTGGGTGCGTAGACAGACAAATGTGTCCATCCATCCAGCCTAAAGAGCCATCCGTCCCGTCCGTTGTGTGTCAATCTAATCTTTATCTACAGGTTGGTGCTGTCGCACATCGAGACTAGCGGCAGCGACTTCGGACCAAAGCTCAGGTACGCAGCGCAGCACAGCACGTCAGACAAGAACGAACAGGCTCTCCCGACGCAATGAAATGCGTTCGCTAACGGTGTGTCAATGTCTGAGTGTGTTCTTCTCTTAGGTTTTTGTGTCTGATGGTGCGTCGCGTGTTAGACGCGGTGGTGGACCGCACCCTGATGGACGACAAGGACTACTACGGCAACAAGCGGCTGGAGCTGGCGGGGCAGCTCATCGCACTCCTGTTCGAAGACCTCTTCAAACGATTCAACAGCGACGTACCCACACCACACAGACATGTCCCCACCGCACCTCCCCGCCCATGTGTCTGTGTCTGTGTCTGTGTGTGTGTCTGTGTCTGTGTGTGTCATGTAGATCAAGCGTCAGGCCGACCAGATGTTGTCCAAGTACCACCAGTCGTTGGCTTCCTCGAGCAAGGCGCGCGACTCGATCCAGCCGCCCGACATCTTCCGCTCGCCGCCCACGGACCTCATCACGCGTGGCATGCAGCACGCCATCAGCAGCGGCAACTGGAACATCAAACGATTCAAAATGGAACGGACGGGAGTCGCACAAGTGAGTGAGATCAACTGAGGAGAGGGAGGGAGGGAGAGTGGTGTGTGTATGTCTGTCTTGTGTGTGTGTGTGTTGTGCAGGTGTTGTCTCGTTTGTCGTACATAGCCGCTCTGGGCATGATGACGCGCGTCAACTCTCAGTTCGAGAAATCCAGAAAGGTGAAAGCAGGCACCCCACCAATGCGCCGATGCAGACCAGCCAAGTCGTCCCTCTGTCCCTCTCTATCTCTATCTCCACCTACCTGTGTTTGTCTGCACGCCCCCCAACAGGTGTCCGGTCCCCGTGCGCTGCAGCCGAGTCAGTGGGGCATGCTGTGTCCGTGCGACACGCCAGAAGGAGAGTCATGCGGACTCGTCAAAAACCTCAGGTGCGCCACCACACAACGCCACGCAGCAGTATGGCACCCAAAGAACGAGCTCATGTGTGTTGTGTTGTGCTGTGCTGTGTTGTGTTGTGTCAGTTTGATGACGCACGTGACGCAGGACGAGAATGCGCAGCCGCTGCAGCGGCTGTGTATCTCGCTCGGTGTCGAGGACGCGGGCGCCATCGGGGGGGAAGAACTGCACTCGCCAGGTTTGGTTGGGAGGGGGCGGTGCATACAAACAGATACATGTTGGGTAGGTAGGTGGTCATCCATCTGTTCTCCTTGTTTATGGTGTGTTTGTTGGTCTTGGCCTTGTCCTTGGTCAGGGACGTATCTGGTGTTTCTGAATGGTCTGCTGATGGGCGTACACCGGCGGCCGAAGCAGTTCATGAAGAACCTACGGACACTCAGGAGAAGGGGCAAGGTAGGTAAGGAAGGTAACAAACCTTCCTTCACCCCTGGGACCCCCTCCCCACACAGACAGAAATCTCTGTCTCTCTCTGCGCTGCGTGTGTGTGTCTGTGTGTGTGTGTGTCTGTGTGTGTGCGAATGCTGCAGGTCGGGGAGTTTGTGTCGGTGTACGACAACGAGGCCCACCGCGCCATTTACATCGCCTCTGACGGCGGCCGGCTGTGCCGCCCACTCATCATCGTCGACAGGGGCAAACCCACACTCACAGGCACACACCTAGACATGCTCAGAGACGGACAGATGAACTTTGACGACTTCCTCAGGACGGTAGGTGTGTACGGGAGAGGGAAGGCTTGTGCTGTGTGGGGCTGGGTGGATCGCTGTGTGTTGTTGGGTGTGGTGTGGTGTGGTGTGATTAGGGCATACTGGAGTGGATTGACGTCAATGAGGAGAACAACCTGCTCATCGCCCTCAGAGAAACCGATATCGAGAGGTAGGTGAGCCGAGAGAGCCGTGGTGAAAGGAAATGAACTGCATCCGTGTCTTATGTACCACATGTGGATGTTCGTGTGTGTGGTTATGGTTGTGTGTCATACATAGGGAGACGACTCACCTGGAGATTGACCCGCTGACCATCATGGGGGTCGTGTCGGGGCTCATCCCCTACCCCCACCACAACCAGAGTCCGCGCAACACCTACCAGTGTGCCATGGGCAAGCAGGCCATGGGGGCCATCGCCACCAACCAGTTCGCACGGTGCGACACGCTGCTCTACCTCCTCGTCTACCCGCAAAAACCTCTTTGCAAAACCAAAACCATCGGTAGGTACGTCAGTGAGATCCACACACACACACCCATGTGTGTGTGCGTGTTGGCAGAGCTTATCAACTTCGAGAAGCTGCCTGCCGGCCAGAACGCCAGCGTCGCCATCATGAGCTACTCGGTACCAACCGGACCGCAACCACACCAGACAGAAGAGAGACATGGACAGACTGGCGTACCTATGTATGTTGTGTTGTTTCTGATACCGTGCAATGCAGGCGTATGACATCGAGGACGCCATCATCATGAACCGTGCCAGCCTCGACAGGGGATTCGGACGATGCTACGTTCTCAGAAGGTAGGTACCTGTGACACACACACACACATACACACGCACGAGCATCTCTGGTAGGTGTGTGGTGCTGTCTGTCAATTCCTTGATGCCTGCAGGTACAGCACTCCGTTGTCGCGTTACTCCAACGGCACGCAGGACCGCGTCTTCCCCCCACCACAGATGCCGGCACAGTCCAGAATGGTCGGTCACAGGGAGGGCAACACAACACACACGGCAACACACATGGACACCTGCATGCGACTATGTAATCTCTGTGACCGATATCAGTTGGCTGGCGGTCGTAAGCACGCCCGCACGACGGGTGTGCCGCGCAAGTTCGACATACTCGACGACGACGGCGTCTGCAGAGTCGGAGAAATGGTCGGATCGATAGCAATGCATAGGCAGCTTTAAGGGCAGCCAGACATGCATGACAGACACAGTGTTGGCAATTGTTTGGTTGTCATTGTGTGAGTGTCTGTCAGGTACAAGACGGGCAGATCTACATCAACAAGGTCAGTCAGCAGTGAAACACCCAGATGACGGGCAGACCAGACACGAATCCTGGTGGTCAGTCAGGTCATCTCGTAGTACGAGAGAGAGTTGTGTCATGTCTGTCTGTCTGTCTGTCTGACGTGGTTCGTGCAGTACTCCCCCACCAACACGCGTGAGGCGCGGATCGACCTCAACAAGGTGGACCCCAAGGACTTCAAACCCACACCCGTCACATACAGGGTGAATTGAATATATTGCCAACACACACGCACTCAGAAGCACACACCACACATTAGTGCCTCTCCTCTCTGTCTGTCTGTCTCTACGTGTCTGTGTATGCAGACGACCGTCCCCTCCTATGTGGATCGTGTGATCCTCACCACCAACGACGAGGACACCACCATCTACAAGGCACGGCACGCAGCCATCCACCACACCCACATGGCCTTCTCCCCATCTGTCTGTCTGTCTGTCTGTGTGGTGTGGCGCCTTGCCCTGCATCCGTCGGTCGGTCGTTCCACCCATTCCATATATCGTGCAGGTGATTCTGCGTCAGACGCGGCGCCCCGAGTTGGGTGACAAGTTCTCGTCGCGTCACGGGCAGAAGGGCGTGGTGGGGTTGATCGTCAACCAGGAGGACATGCCATTCAACGACGCCGGATTCTGCCCCGACCTCATCATGAACCCTCATGGTCGGTCCATCCATCCATCTATCCATCCATCCATCGATCCGTTGCACTCAGAACAGGGATCCATCTCTCTCTTTCTGTGTGTAATTGTGGTTGTGTGTGCCTGCCAGGCTTCCCTTCTCGCATGACTGTGGGCAAGATGATCGAGCTGATAGCGGGCAAGTCGGCCCTGTGCGACGGCAAGTTCAAGTACGGCACCGCATTCGGAGGCACTTCTGTCAAGGGTACGGTACGCCACGCCGGGCAGTCCAATCCGTGCGCAGCGCAGAACCTCCGCTTCGTCCTTGCTGTGGCTGTGCTGCACTGCACGTGTCCGTGTGTGTGTGTGTGTGTTTGGTCAGACATTGGTGAGATCCTGATCAGCTACGGCTTCTCATACTCCGGCAAGGTGAGATCTCTATCTTGCCGCGGAAGTGATCGCGGCGTGCAGTGCATTGCGTGTGGGTCGATCTGTCTGTCTGTCTGTCTGTCTGTCTGTGTGTCTGTGTGGTCTTGTCTCGTCTTGTCTGTCTTGTGTGCCGACAGGAGTACTTGACTTCTGGTGTGACCGGGGAGGCCCTGAGCACTTACATCTTCGTGGGCCCGGTCTACTACCAGAAACTCAAACACATGGTCCAGGACAAAATGCACGCCAGGGGACGGGGGCCAAGGCAAATCCTCACACGACAGCCCACTGAGGTACCCACAACAGTATGCACAGCACAGCACACAGTCACCTCACCGACACCGACACACATGACATAATTGTGTGTGTGGCTGATTGGCTGTGGGTGGCTGTGTGCGGTGTGTGTGTGGTGCAGGGTCGTTCCAAGGAGGGCGGCTTGCGGCTTGGAGAGATGGAGAGAGACTGCCTCGTCGCATACGGGTGCGGTGCGAATCGAATCACACTGACTGACTGATACATACACCACAGCCAGCCACATCGATCCGATCCATCTTGACACTGGCTGGTGCTTTTGCTTTCTGCTGTGATGTGTTGTGTGCAGTGCGTCCAACCTGCTGATGGAGCGCCTCATGATCAGCTCGGACATCTTCGAGGCGTCCGTGTGCCGAGGTGCGCACCACACCACACCACAACCACACCATACAGCACCGCACCACAGACACACCTGTGTGTGTGGTGTGTCTTGCTCATCCCTCCCATCCCGTCAAATAATCCAATTGATCAGAGTGTGGTTTGATTGGCTACGCCGGCTGGTGTCCCTACTGCAAGTCGGGCGAGAAGGTCGCCGCCATCAAAATGCCCTACGCCTGCAAACTGCTCTTCCAGGTGAGGGAGGGAGGGAGGGACGGACGGACGGACGGATACGAACGGACCGACACAGGCCATCTCACCGTGTGACTGACATGCGTGTGTGCGGTGGCCTCCCTCTCTGTGTGTGTGTTACAGGAGCTGCAGTCGATGAATGTGTGCCCCAAGCTCAGGCTCAAGGCCAAATGAAATGATCGATGGATGCCGTGGCAAGGCAAGCCACAGGTGTGCACTGCACTGCACTGCCCGAGGGTTGCGGTGGTTCGTTCGTCCGTCCGTCCATCCGTTCGTTCGTTCGTTCGTTCGTTCGTGTGCCTTAGTGGTGGTGACAGTCAGGCTAGGCTCGAGCAATGAGGTCTAGGTCCGGTTTATTTCTGTGTGAAGGTGCCTGTCTGTGAGATCTGCTTGATCGAGGCCGTTTGTACAGAGAGATAGACAGACACCCCAGGCCTGTACGTCGTGCATGCATTGAGCTCGCAAAAGATGAATCCGATCGTTTCGCGATACCGTTTTGGCGCACCTCAGGCTGCCGAAGGAAGGCTCTCGATGGAGAATCTGCAGAGAGATCACGCAGATGACGGCCCGGACGGTGGTGCTGTGCCAGATGGAGGCGATGCTGAGAGCGATCATGACGCAAACTGGATGCCGTTCCAGGGCACCAAACCTGACCTGGTGAGTGAGCAAATGGAACGGACGACGAAGATTAAACCATTCGCCCATCCATCTCCGTGTGTGTTCTCTGTCCACTTGGGCTTCGAACAGGTCTACTCAGACGGTGAAGACCGGACGGACATGGAATCCCGGTCCGTGTCAGCCAGCTGAATGGACGAATGTGTGTCTGTTTCTCTTGCTGCTTTCCCGCTGTCTGTGTCAGGTTGGGACTCTCAGGGCTTCATCTCGCCATATCAGTAAGGAGCACACATACGATGACACCACACTACACCTGTCTGGCCATCAATGAATGGGTGTGTTGTGCCTGTCTGTCTGTCTGTCTGTCTGCAGGGCGACGTCAGAGGCCAAGCTGGAGGGCCTGATGAGTCTGCTGGACGTCCAGCCGTCCGACATCGTGGCTGACCTGGGCTGCGGCGATGGCCGAGTGGTCATCGAATGCGTCAGAAGATTCAAATGCGCCGGTCCGGACAAAATGATATCGCATCGCATCGCATGACATCGCATCGCATCAACGGCCAAGTGAGATTTCAGCCCTACGTGTGTGTGCGTGTGTGTGTGTGTGCACGTCAGGTTGGGGCATTGACCTTGACGAGGCGCTCATCGGCAAAGCGGTTGACAGGGCCAAGGCAGCTGGTGTCCCGGTGCGGCCTGAGGGCCAGCCTCCCGCGGCTGGTGAGGTGGTGATGGAGGTCGGCAACCTCCTCGATACAGCTGTAGAGGAGAGGCTCAAGAAAACCACCATCATGTAGGCCGACTGATCTGCACATCACACACGCAAACGCACTTCACTTGTTGCTTGCGTGTCTGATGACATACATGCGCATCTGTGTGTACGTGTGCAATGCAATGCAGCTTTGTGTATCTGTTGCCGGAGGCCTTGGAGCAGCTGACTGACCTGTTTGCATCTCTGTTTGAGTCGGCCGCTCTACGGTGCGTGGTGTCACTGCTGTGGCCGCTGCCGAAAGGGGTGGTGGGCGAGGGAGGGGGCGTGAGCGGAGTGAGTGGGGTGAGGTGTGTGTATCATGAACAGTGGTCCTTGTACGTGTACACCAAGGACGACAGGACGCCATGAGGCAGGCCATGAGGCACCCGCCGTACCTACATGCAAATCTCTGATATATCGTGCGCAGAAGGAAGCTTCTAGGACACGTCGTGATGCGATCCTCGCCAAGACGGCGGGCCGCCCCCGGGGGCCCCCAGTCTTCTGCCTTCTCGCTTTCGTCGCCGCCATGATTCAGTCCCACCCAGTGCAGTCGACGGTTCAGAGTGAGCTCAAGCAGGCCCCATGCCATCGTCGAAGCATGGTGCACACCCCGTCTCGTTGCCTGTCTCCATTTCTGTCTGCCCCATGCAGTCCGGGGAGTGGTGAATTTCGTGCTGGCCAACCCACGCATCTACCCAGGGCCGCACACAGAGCCTCAGCGTACGTCACGTCAAGACAGGCATTTGCGGGCACTGCAGACACTGACTGCCTCTGAGTTGGTTCTGTTCTGTGCAGCTCGGACGAGCCAAGGTTTGGTGCCGATGGACACGACCCGCCAGCTGCTGCTCATATGGGACGGTGAGAAGGCATCCAGACGCCACTCCACTCTGAGATGCAACTCAATGCAGTGACGTCTCTCTGTCTGTCAGCGTTTTGCGACTACCTCATAGAGAATATGGAGAAGGCCAACAGCGTCCACATCCCCAACTTCGGTACAGCTGTCTGTCCTCAGTGTCCTCACTGCAGACCTATAGACACATCATGTCCACTCACTCCACTGCCCCTGTGCACTGCACTGCACTGCCCGGCACTGCAGGCACCTTCATGTTTGAGAACATCGTGCGCGTCAATCGCACCGGCGTCCTGGCCAAAGACGAGTTCACCCTCTCGGCCATCGAGCCCATCAACCGCACCCACAAGCAGGCCGCCCCTGACGGCATGCAGTACGCCGACATGCCCACCTACCTCCGCCCCGACGGCCTGGAGGCGCGTGCGTGTTTCAATGTGGACGAGAAGCTCAAGGGGGTGCTGCACCGGTTTCCTGGCAAGGAGGAGTTCCGGCGAGAACACAACTGTGGATCCATCTACCAGCAGCAGAAATATATGACGTCAGACAGAGGGAGGGGCGGAGGGAGGGAGGGAGGGAGGGAGACAGACAGACAGACAGACAGACAGAGGGAGACAGAGGGGATTGTGTGTGTGTGATTGTGTGACTGTGTGTGTGCACTAGGTATTTGAACCCCATTCCGATAGCGACGGGTTGTTACCTGCCTCCCCAGGTGGTGCAGTCGGGCCTCGACGCACTCTTCAGGGCCATACTCGACCTCAGTCTGACAACCACCACACCACACAGCACAACACAACATACCTACACACACATGAGATGAGATACCACCCGATTCGATTCGTGTGCACTGCAGTTGAGCGTCACTACACGCTGGAGATCAACTTCAAGTGCGCCTACCTCAAGTTCGCAAACCGAACTCTCACATACACATTCAGCAAACGAACCAAAGCCATCGCACAGGCAAGGCAAGACCGTGTGTGTTGCTCACCCAGGGAGGGAGACACAGAGAGAGGTACTTACGTGTGGTGTGGTGTTGGTGTGCGTGTTGGATGGCAATGGATGCAGTCTGTGGCGTCGACTCGCCCGCGGCACGGTGTGCGGGAGGTCAAGACGAGGTGGACGGAGCCACACCTGTCGGCCGCCATGATGAACTACATCCACCGACCCAACTCACAGGGTATGTGTCTAGACCCCTCCCCCTCCCCACCACACACACACACACACACAGAGAGAGAGAGAGAGAGAGAAGAGAGAGAGAGGAGAGAGAGGTCAGAGAGAGAGAGAGAGAGAGAGACGTCACATTTTGCGAATCCATGGATGCGGTGCGGTGCGATCTGCCTATGCAATGCAATGCAATCAGGAATGCGAGACCACCGTCTGCGCAACTCCCGCGTGGGTGTGATGTCCATCGACCTGGCCTCCTGCCTGCAGGTCGAGTGCATCGACGCATTCAAGACAGACGTCACAACTCGCGTGCAGCCCTTCGTTGTGGGGGGCACCAAGGCCGCTGCAGCCAAGCATGACAAAGAACCGGATGGCACACAGGAAGATCAGGAAACTGGTGATGTTGGTGCTGGTGGTGAGAAGCAGAAGGCAGTGACGATTGAGGAAGGTGGTGGTGAGAAGGCTGGTGGTGGGAAGCCTGACGAGGCGACGGCCACCACTGCAGCGGACACGCAGCAGCTGCACCAGGGGGACGGTGCATCGCCGCATTGAGACAGAGATGGATGGATGGATGGGAAGAACGAGACAGAGAGCGAATATAGATAGGCCTTACTGATCGATGGCAGCAAGTCAAGTCGAGTCGAGTCACGTCGCATACCATACACAGATGTCAATGTACTGACTGCACGGACACTCTCTCTCTCTCTCCCTGAATGGATGCATCAAGTCAAGGCACACTCACTCACTGCACTGCAGCCAGCAGTGAGCAGTTCTCCAGCAACCAACGCAGGCCTGGCTGGCCCTCCATCGAATCGACACACATCAACTAACTGCCAGCTGTCAGCCGCTTGAGCTGCTGTTGGCTCGACGGGTTCTTCAGCCACCTGACA
Organism: Vitrella brassicaformis; assembly: GCA_001179505.1. NCBI lineage: Eukaryota > Vitrellaceae > Vitrella > Vitrella brassicaformis. Next base: position 348,525 of record CDMY01000295.1, on the reverse strand, counting down.
CAGACAGATGCACATGAACAGCACAGCATAGCATAGCAGAGGTGGATTGGATGGGGCGCCGCGCCCAGCCCATACTCCCTCCCTCCCGTGTTCACTCGAGCAGCAGCGGCAGCGACCCCTCCATGTTGCCCTGACTCAGCTCAACCAGACACATCTCACCCCTGCACGCAACGCAATGCACCACACACATGCACAGGCGATGCTGCGCGTGTATGCGGGCCACCCACCTGATCCGTTCTGTCGCGCAGTGTATGTGTTGCTTGAGCGCGGCTGTGCGGCCGTCGGCCCACCAGTCGCTCCCCATCTGCTGCTGCTGAGGGGCTTCGCGTGCCTGTCCGGCAAGGTCGTCGATCAGCTGCACAAAGTGGTTCTCGAGTGCCTGCACAGCACACACACGTACAGGTGAACAGACATGTGCAGCTCAGATGGAGGCAAATGTGGTTCATGTGCGCGTCTGCATGGCGTAGCGCACCTACCTTCAGAAGGTCGTCGATGCGTCTGCCAGTTGTTGACCCGTCAATCCTCCTGCAGACAGACAGACAGACAGACAGACAGCCGCGGAGGTCGTACGCACATGACATACATGTTTGGGATCTCTTTGTCCATCCACGTCTGTGACGCACCCACCGTTGCTTCCACAGCACCTGGACCTCTTCCACTGTGACACTCGTGTCGACGTGACGCTGCATGTACCTTCACACACACACACACACACAGACACACACACAGACGAACAGACGCCAGCAGTTTTGCACACCTGTTTGGATGCAGGAACGTGTCTGTGCATGGGGGCCACCCCACCCTCACCTGTGCACAGCCCTGATGGACGATTCCTGCAGCTCTTTGTGGTGCGTCGCCGACCTCTGCCGCCCATGACGCCGCAGCCGCACACAAATGTCCCCCACATTGCACACCACCACACCTGGAGGCAAACCCAGCCACCTGGCGTGGTCCTCCGCCGCCTCGTCAGTCGGGTACACCAGATCAAGCCCTCCCTCCCCATCCAACCCTCTCCCTCTCCCTCCCTCCCACACAGGCCGGTTGATGAGCACAGTGGGATGTGCGATGGGGCAGCGGAAGAGCATGTGCCACCGCACCAGAACGGGGTGGCACGCGGGGCGGTACACACGATCGCCCAGAGGCATCATCGGCATGGCATTGCTGGCTTCGCTGGGAGAGGGAGGGGAATGGGAGGTCGGGGGGTCGGTGAACGTGGTGAAGGCTGTGCCCAGCACTGCGACCGATGGATGTGTGGCGAGGTAGCGCAGCTGCACAGAGAGTGAAAATATGGCAGAAGGTGGGGTGGATGACACACACACACTCCCTCTCCCTCTCTCTCTCTCTCTGGTGGTACGCCTAGCCTACCTGTGTGGCGAGTCGGTGAGGCTCCGCCACATCGTCTGCATCCAGCCGCGCGACCAACGTCCCACGGCAGCGTGACATGCCGTAGTTGAGAGCACCGGCAACACCTGACGTAGCACCAAGGACGCATCGATGCGCCACGCACCAAATAGGAGGTATTCGTTTCATAACGTGCCAACCGACCGAGGTTTTCGGGTGTGGAAACGACGCGTATTCGGGGGTCGTCTGCCCCCCGTGCATGCAGCCGGCCGAGTGTGCCGTCGGTGGAGCAGTCGTCGACAAGCACCACCTCATACACACCTGAACCAAACAAGCAAGCACACGACACACACACGGCCCCTTCGATCATCCCTCACCCACTACTCACCTGCTCCGATGTCCGTCTGGCCTCCAATGCTGTCGATGCACTCGTCCACATATTTCTTGGCGTTGTGTGCCGGCACCAGCCAGCTCACCAGCGGCTCAGGCCCGTCAGGGCTCCTCGGCACGGCAGCGGATGCAGACAGAGGTGGCGGGGGTGTGTGGAGGCAGTCCCAGTAAGTCGATGTGTAGAACGGGGCCGCGAAGAAGCCGTCGACAGCCGTGAGGAAGTCGGTGTGGGAGGTGTGGGTGCGGTCAATCTGGTGGAAAGTGGCGAGCAGGGAGCGGATGTCCCATTGGGGTGCATCGGCGTATATGGCGTTCGAGTACACATCCTGCACACGATTTGCCTGCACCGAAACAGACAGACAGTCCACCGAGGATGGTGGTCCTTGCAGGGAGGGCATTTCACTGAGTGGGTGGCTGACCGTGATGAGTGTGAGGAGCGGCTGGGTGGGCGCCGCTGTGAAGGGGCGAGTGGCGTTGAGATCCAGACCACTCATCAGCTCCTGAATGGCACGGTTGCCTGCATAAAACAGACACACAGACAACAGAGATCCATACGAAGTGTTGACCTGCGCGCCTCGGGTAGTTACTTACCAGCTGCTTCAAGTCGATTGGGATGGTCGAGCCACTCGCGACCCAATACAGGACTCTCCTCGATGCACTGGTGAACAGATGAGATGACATCACACCACATAGCAGACATGACGTGACGTGGCCCGCTCAGTCAGTCAGTACCATTTCTGCCTGATCGACTGACTGACCGTGAATAGCCTTCTGAGGTCGGATGTGCGGTAGATGCTGCCGCTGAGGTCGAAAGGCATCGACCACTCGTCAGCACCCGTACCCCCCGCATCACCACCACAGCCGCCGCTGCAATCGCCCTCCCTCAACCTGATGACATCACGCATACACACCCATGACAATGCCATACGATCCATGCTATGCTAAGAGATGGCCATAATCTCTCTCTCACCTTCTCAACAGCAGGGCATCCCTCTCCCGTGTCCAATGCAGCACAGGCGGGGGGAAGAACGATCCTGCGGGATGGCTATACTCAACACGAGGGTTCAGCCGCAAACACACACTCAGCAGCGCATCGTTCTCCTCCAGCAGAGCCACACAGCGTGAAAGAGAGGGCGCCAGCGGCCGCAGGAAGAGCGCGTCATCCACAGTGAACAGCACATGGGACGCCTCCAGCCCCTCCAGGGCCGATGAAATCGCGCATCCAGGTGCCTCCCGACTCCAGTGGACGCGCGCATCGGTCCATCTCTCGGCGAGTCGAGCATAGGCCGCTGCAAACGACGCGTCAGACGCCTTGTAGATGACATGGATCTGGGCGTCGGATGAGTCGCGGATGCATGTTGTGAGGGAGCTGAGGCATCCGCACAGCTGCAGGGGCCTGTCCTTGGAAAAGATCACGACGGCCGCGCTCATGGCGCGAGCTTTGAAATAGAAGTTTACGGGTCTCGGAGCGGCTGCGTCATGCCCAACGAGAAAGTGCGGCAGGTGGGTGCTCTTGTCGCCTCGTATGGCGAGCGCATGGCTGACGATTGGGGCGAGTGGCGTCTTGTGGAGCTCCACAAACCCGTGAGCACTCACAAACTAATCCATCTCTTCCGACCATGCATTGATTGCATCATGAGGGCTGTGCTGTGTGCATGCGTAGGGCTACAAGGTGTTGAAGGAGATTCTGCGTGAGAAGGCTGCCAGTGGCATCGATACCAGCAGCAATGGCGGTCCTGTCATCCTCACCGAGGCGGTACGTAGGAAGGCGGTATGTAGGGCCTGCATGGCCATGCACCACGTCCACGGGGGAGATGCACTGGGGCTAGCTGTTTTATGTTATGTTCATCTGCAATGGTGGCGTTATGATGTGTCGCTTGCATGTATGTGTGTGCAGGAGTGGCGTTTTCGCATCGGTCTCCAGATGTCGGACGGCTGGACGCACATGGGCATGGGCTTCACCAAGTGCACAACACAACACAACACAACACAACACAACACAACACAGTGCACACACGCATGAGATGTCTCATGTGGGTCGGCGGCCCCCCCATGAGTGTCGGCGGCTTTGTGATGTGTGTGTGCAGGAACAACGACCACGTGCTGCTGTTCGGCATCCCCCACGAGTCCATCAAGAAGGCCAAGGCACCCGCCAAGAAGGCGCCCGGCCCGGCCGGCCCCGGCCCCGCCAAGCCGCCCGACGGCCACTGCGCCAAGCGCGCCCGACGCAACTAAGTGACTAACCCACCACGCACATAGCTACACTAACACACCAACACAACGACGCCGTGACACAATCGAAGTAGCCAACGACCGCACATCCATCTATCCATCCATACGACATGGCTGGCTGGGCGGGGGAATGGCTGTGAGAGTAAGCAATGCCTGGAATTGCTGGATGGATGGAGGATTTGTGGGATTCTGTTTGTGTGATGGACTGCTGCCGTTTTTTGTTGTCTTCCTTTCCCGACTCTCTGTCTCTCTCTGTCCCTCTCTCTCACAGACAGACAGACAGACAGACAGACAGAGAGACAGTAGCGCGCCTCGACACACGATTTTTGCGACCCTCCCTCTGGTGCGTGTGTGTGTTGGAATGGAGCCTGAAGGACATCTGAGTGGCTCTGTGTGTGTGTGTGTATGTGTGTGTGTGCGTGTGTGTGGATTGAACGGCTGGCTTGCTCGCTGCATTGTGGAGTGGATGACGCATGAGTGTGCATGTGGATGGCCGGCACTTGAACGAACGAACGAGACCTAACGACGATGCGTGAAAGCTCTGCTCTACTGAGGGATCGACCCACCAGCAGCACCAAGTGAATTGACAGCTCACACGGGCAGGACATGACCACAACACGCACACACACAGGCAGGCAAGCAAGCAGAGGCTGTCCAAATGTTACACACGCAGTAATCTGACTGTCGGTCTGTCGCTCGGTCAGGTCACCCCCCCTCCCTCCCTCCCTCCCTCCCTGTAAGAGCACACTGTAGACAGACATTCACTCATCCACTCAATCGCCCAGTTGCCTGTCAGTTGCCCGATCGGGGTGTGCCTGGTGGGGAGAGGCACACCGGTGGGTGGAGTACGGCAGGGTACTTAGAATGTATAGGAGGAGAAAAGGATGATGGATGGATGGCCTCAAGGTGCAAAAAGACTCACTCACTCACTCGGCAGGTAGGTAGGTAGGTACGAACACGCCACACGCATCCATCCGATCCACACACAGACGCACACACACGCACGACATCACGCATGTGAGCATCAGTCACACGCACAGGTCACACACACACAGGTCACACACACACACACACACGATAGACTGATAGGCAGGCAGAGAGTCAGGAGGGCATCCAGGCGGGCGGAGAGGGAGCCCTTGATTAAAGACCCACACACCCAAGTAGGCACGACACGATATCAGTCATTCAGTACACAGACGTAATGGACACATTACCTCTATGTCTGTCTGTCTATGTGTATGCGATCGAGGTGTCTGTCCATCCGTGCGATAGGAGGGAGAGCTCTTTAGAGGAGAGAGGGGCGGGGCGGGGTGAGAGAGCGAGGAAGGAAGGCAAGAGCAGAGCGGGAGTTGGGGTGGGGGGGCACAAAGAGCCCGACTGGACAGAGGAAAGCGGCGTGCGAGGGTGTCATCCGTGCATTGCATGTGTCGCGCCAGCCATGCCGCACCAGACAGAGAGACGACAGAGAAAGCAGTGGTCGGCACGACTGAAAAAGAGCACCACATGGCCACGAAAGGACGGACGCACAGACGGGGGGCGGGGTCGTGTCGTGTGTCTACCTACACTCTCACTCGACTCGATGGACCGAGGGATGGATGGATAGATGGATGAAGGAAATGGGACATTCAAGATGCAGTCAGTCAAGTCAGTCACGCACTTGTGACGACCCCAAACACAGACAGACAGACAGACACGCATAGACGGACGTGACACACAGGGGAGGGAGGCAAGGCAGGCCGAAATAAAAGAGCGATGACCAAAAACTCTGATTGGCCAGCTAGAAGACGGCAGACGGGAAGAGATAGATAGATAACTTGAGCGAATTGATTCATTCACCAGAACGAAGGAAACCAGACGGCGCAAGGGGGCAAACGCAAAACCTCTCAATACTCCATCCATCCATCCATTCAGCATCAGTGAATCAATGACAGGCAGCCAGGCAGCCGGGCAGGTGGACAAACCACGAGCACGCAGGCAGGCAGGATGAGCGAACGAGGGAGGGAGAGGGAGGGAGGGAAATGTATGCGATGGGTGCATGTGGATGGGTGGCTTGAAGGCAGTGGTTGGATCGGATCAGCGTGTGGGTGAGAGAAATGCACCCACTGACGTGTGTGCTCGGCAGCCAGCAGCGATGCGATGAAGAAGAAAAAACCTTCCAACCTTCCACCCACCCACCCACCCATCCATCCAGCCAGCCAGCCAGCCAGCATGAGAGGGAAGGAAGGAGCCAGGTACGGTACGTGAGTGAGATGGTCTGTGTCGGTGGGTCCGTACAAGTATCATCCATCCATCCACCAGCAAGAGGAGAAGGAACGACGGCCCTAGGGCTCGGACCGTTCCTTCTCTCGTTAGGCAGGCAGGCGGGCAGACAGACAGACAGGCAGCAGGTAGGGAGTCACGGAGGTAGTTGGCTACGTTACTTAGTTAGTTAGTCAGTGACTCACTCTTAGTTACAAGACACACTGAACAATCATTCATTCACTCGGATAAGATGGCCCCGCCTGCAAAAAGTGCACACCGACTAATTCGCTACCTACCCTACCGACCTGATGGCTCACCTCACCCCCCACTCCCACACGCCACGCCCACGACGCACCGCTGTGTGCTGGTGGCGGCTGTCCTGTCTGTCTGTATTACCGACACCCCCCTCCCTGCCTCCCTCCCTCAGTCGTGCGTGTACTCTACACTTCACAAGCCGCATAGCATAGCCGGACACAGTAGATAGAGAGACAGCGGCCCTTCTCCCGCTCTCCCTCTCTCTCTCTCTCTCTGCTTAGATGTATCCCTCCCTCTCTCCCTCTCTCCCTGATTCACAAAAAGCGTTGACTGGTACGGCACTCTCTGTGTCGCTCTCTCTCTCTCTCTCTCTCTCTCTCTCTCTCAGATGCACTCCATCCACTCGTTGGCTCAGAAGAGGACAGGACGCACACATGACAGACATGGGACAGGAAGGGTATAGGCAGTGAGTTGAGAAAACCATCCATCCGTCCATCCATCCATCCATCGGTCCATCGAGCCCACCGGAAAGCAAATGCGATACACAGCAACAAATCGGTGATGGGTGCGTGTGTGGGAAGCTGGGTGAGTGTGTTACACTCACCCACTCACTCACTCACCACCCCTCCCTCCCGCCCTCTCTCCGTCGCTCATTCAGTGAGTGACTCAGTCAGTCAGTGAGTGAGTCAGTCACTGTACGATCTGCGTGTCGTCGATGGCGTTTTCGCTGAGCTCTCTGCACAGTCTGTCGACGTACGCCCAGTACTCGGCCGCCTGGATGACGTGGTCGCCATCCTTATCGATCAGACCGATGAGGTACTTCTGACGGGGGTGCAAACTCATGTAGTGACCTGCGACAACCAACCACACACACACACACACACAACCGACCGACCAACACAGACAGATGAGGGAGGGATCAGTGTGTGTGTTGGTGTCCCAGCTCACATTTGAAGAGCCCCAGGGCAAACTCATCCCGGGTGACCTGCTGGTCACCATCCTGCACACACACACACACATACACACACATACACACACACACACACAGAGGGACACACTTGGGTGACCGTCGTGTGCAGCCACCCACCCGCCCCTCAATCTCTCCTTCCCTCCCTCCCTCCCTCCCTCCCCCCCTCCACACCAACCGTGTCGAGTGTGTAGAAGGCCGACATGACCTCGGCCTTGAGCTCCTCCATCGACTCACGGCGCCACGGCAAACACGCAGCCAGGAACTCTGATGAGGTGCATCAACCACAACAGAGCAGAGCATGTTCAGGCTGCTGCCTGTGGCGGTGCGTGTGGCTGTGCTGTCGTAGCAGTTGTCTGACCTGTGAACTCCACGCTGTTGTCCTTGGTGACGTCGAGGGCCTCGATGATCTGATGGATCTCAGTCTCGGGCGCACCAGCCTGACGCAGCGCTGCACACATCGTCCACACACATACAGATGGACAGATGGAGGGGTGGATGGAATGAATGGCACATCGGCAGACGGCTTGCTTTACTCACCGGTAGAGAGCTCCCTGACAGAAAGTGCCCCGTCCGGGACGCCTCTGTCGACCTGGTCGAAGGCCCGCCAGATCTCCTGCACCACCGGCAGCTTCAGGTCCAAACTGTGCGCCTGGCAACCAACGCAACACAACACACACCATAACACAACAAACATCCCACGGACGTGTCCAAGACAAGACGGCTGTGTGAGGGACGTTGGTTGGATCGGTTTGCCGTACGATGAGGTATTTGAGGGCCTTTCTGAGCTCCGAGTCGCGCGTGTACGCCTGAAGAAAACATACACACACACACAGAGGGGGAATGATGAGTGTGGGTGATTGACGTGGTTGGCTTTGCACTCGACTGACTGACCCTCATCCTGGCGAGCAGCTCTGGCGTGATGGCTGGGGAGGCCTCGTCATGCTTCTGACGAACCCGACGCAGCCACGGGTGGGACAGCAGCTGATCATCAACACCACACACACACACACACAAGCAGCGTGCATGACGATTGGTGTGTCCGTTGGCGTATCCCTTTGTGTCTTGTCGGTCAGTGTCTGTGTGTCAGTGTGTGCGTGTGTACCTCAGTGGCGTGTGGCCTCTCTGAGGGGTCTTTGTTGAGCATCCTCTTAAGGAGGTCGATGGCGTCGGCACTCAGCCACGTCAGGTTGCGCGGGCTCGGCTTCAGCGCGTCTGGGGTGCCTGCACACACACAAACACACACGCACACAGACACACAAATCGGACACCAGTCGATGAGGGTCAGTCTGTCTTTCGTGGACAGGGCGCGGCCCGGGACGTACCTTCGGTGATGTCGCGTATGAGTTGCTGCGTCTCGTGGTCATTCTTGGGCTTGACCGGCACGAACGGCATCGCACCGGTCAACAAAATGTACAAGACCACACCAGCAGCCCTGAGAACATCCACACCACAAACAAAACAGATCTCTCCCCCTCTCCACCATAGCTATGAAGGTGTGTCGCTCGCTCTCCTCTGCTAACCAGACGTCGCATTTGAAGTCGAGTCTAGACTTTTCGCCGAAGACCTCAGGAGGGAAGTACTGCAGAGTGCCGCCCCGCTTGCGGCAGTGACTGCGGTCGGGCGGGATGCGCTCGGCCAACCCTGACAGAGACAATGAATGACGACACACGCAGTGGATGGATGGACACAAGTTAGTGATCTGCCTTCGTTCTCCCTGTCTGTGTGCAGGGGGGATGTGTACTTACCGAAGTCGATGAGTTTGATGGGCGAGGCGAAGTCTTTCTGCACCTCGCCGTAGTCCTTCTGCACAAAGATGATGTTCTCGGGCTTCACGTCCCTGCAGACAGACAACCAGCGAGCCAGGCCAGCCATGGTGCCATGGTGCGCTGCGCGGGTTCACTTCACTTTGTGTGTCGGTTGTCATCGTCATCCTCACTCACTTGTGGACGACTCTGTTGTGGTGGGCGTGTGCGAGTGCGCTGAGCAGCTGGCCGATGATGCGGGAGGCCTCGTCCTCAGAGAAGGGGCAGATGCGCTTCTCCTTGAACAGACGATGCCACGTCGCTCGCAGCAACGTCTCGCCCTCACACGTCCTATCATACACACACACGATGGTCGCCCGTGAGTGCGTGTGCTGGTGGTTGTCTCGGCTGGCTCCGCTTACTCCATGATGATGTAGGCGTATGTTTCGTTTTCGAAGACCTGGAGGACCTTGATAATGTGGGGGTGGTCCAACGAACGCATGATCTCCACCTCAACCTGACCAATTTTCCATACACACAATATGGTGCGCACGAGTGGTGGGCGTGTTTCTGCGGAGGTCAAGTACGCACCTGTATCAGGTGCTCCATATCGGCGATGGACACGTCGTTGGTCTTCTTGACGATCACCTTACAGATGTGAAGCGCACCCGAACTGACAATCCAATCCAACACACGCACACAGCCAGCCAGTATACATGACGAGAGTGTATGTCGTGTGGTCTCTCGCTCTCTATCGGTCTCACCTCTTTTGTCTGGCTGCAAATACCCTCCCGAACTTGCCGTGACCGACCTCGTCCTCTATCTCATAATACTCTACACATACAGACACAGACACAGACAACAGAACAAACCGCTTCTTAATCCACCGATACTCTCTCCCACGCCCCCCGACACGCCGCGCACCTTCGATCCGTCTGTTTTGCAGCTGCACGATGGGGACGCTCCTCATGCCGCCGAGCCCCGAGCGTTTCTTGCCGGGGAAGCCGTTCATCATGGAGGCGTTTGGCGAGGACCCGCCGGCAGCGCTGCCGTCCTGCCGTCTGGAGTTGGGGTAGTGGGTGGAGCCAGACGACGATGACGAGTTGAGCTCCGGCACCCGCTGCTTGCTGCGCTCCAGCGCCTCACCCACCTCACGGACCAACTCACGGAACTAAGCCACGAAAGACACACAAACACATGCATGGAGGCAGGTGAATGTGCTGCTACGTCTTTTGCGCTGTCTGGCCGGTCGATCGTGGTCAGGTCACCATTTCGACGAACTCTTGGAACTGCAGTTTGCCGTCCCCCGAACGGTCGAAGTGCTGCATCCTCTGCCAGAGAGCATTCTCTGATGGGAGAGATGAGCACAGAGAGAGCACAGAAGCGCGCGTTGGTGCCTCAGCCATTCCGCCGCGGTGTGTGTGGACTCGTGTACCGTCTTGCAGGTCGATGGTGACGTTGAAGTTGTGGCACAGTCTTTGCACCAGCTGCTTGACCTCCTGCAGGTCGAGGCACTTGTCCTGGTTCTTGTCGAACTTCTGCAATCAAATCAATCAGTGTCACAACACACACAGGACACGACACCACGCGAATGGTGGCCAGAGATGGCCGCAGCTCGCGTGGCGTGCCATCGATCGATGCTGACCAAAAAATTGGCCCATGCCTCCTTGGTGAACGCCTCTGAGTTCTCCAACACCTGCACAGGAAAGAAACACAATCGCGTGATCGATCAGATCTCGTGTGTGTGTCTTGCCTGTCTGACCAACCGACCTGTGCAAGTCTGCTGTCTTGCTCCACGGGCGTGAAGGACCGCAGCTTGCGGGTGCGCGATGAAGTCTGCGCGTTGATGTCAAGCGCACCTGCAACGCAACCACACACACAGAGCACACCACACCACACCACACCACAGCAATTGCCTCCTGCCGCCCACCCATCCCATCAACCATTGCGCCCGCCTCCCTCCCTCCCTCCGTGTGTCAGCTCAGTCGGTGTCCATTCTTCTGCGCCCCGCACCTGGCGCTTTTTCGGGTCTGAGTTGGGTCTCGACATACTGGAGGAAGCGTTTCTCGTCCTTGTCCTCGAGGAAGATCTTGAGTGTGAGGTAGTGGGTCTCGTTCTCGTTGAGGAACTTGACGTGGAGGTGGCTGTCTGGGAGGGCCGAGTTGAGTATCTTGCGCTGCACGGCCTCCTTCTCCGCTTCTTTGAGCGGCATATCGGCGGTCGCGGAGGAATTGTTCGTGCTCCCGCGGGGAGGGGCGAGGGCACGACGCTGTCGACGCCGCAACGTGGTGGCGGACGAACAAGACACACTCGGACTCGCCGGCCGAGCAAGCAAGGCAGTCTGGGTGTGCTGGCACGGACTCACAAGCAAAGGGTCCGCGTTGTCGTCACTCGCCCCGGCGCGCGAAGCAATTGACGCTGCTGCTTTGCTTCACAAACGGCTGCGATTGTTGCTCTGCAGGCGAAGACGGCTGAAGGGCAGCTCTCTGCGAGATCATCCACTTCCAAGCTCGCACCTCGCCCAGCATCCGAACCTGCTGCCCAAGCATCATCGAAGAGGGTGAAGGCATCGATCAGCAGAGGCGAAGCAGCACTGGTGTCTCAATACACTTGCCTCCCGGTAGGATGCGTGGCACAAGACAGACAACACACAAATTGACAACACAAGACAGCATCCAAATGTGCGCCCCGCCGTGGCAGTTCGTTCACATCGCGCCGACTCGTGACATCGACTTCCGCAGCTAGCGGCACGTGTGTGACGGCACGGAAGAAGTGTGATCATCTCGACTGGTGCGTCAGCAACACTGTGTTGGATCGGAGGGATGACGCGTGACTTTGTGATCTGTGTCTGTGTGTGCAGGGTGTTGCTTGGCGTGATGGCTCAGTCGTCGTCTGCCGCACCGCAAGCACCTCACACGGAGGCGGTGCCGCCCGGCTGCAAGACGCTGGATGCCGTCGACATCATCCCTTACGAGGGCGTCAGTCCTCTGAGTCAGCAGCTGTTGGAGGGCTGCATTCGGCGCACCTTCCGCGAGGCCAGCCAGGTCACACAACTGCTCCGCCAAGGAGCCGACCCGAGATCCTGCGGCGGCCTTCGTGTCCACGGCACCACATTACCTCCGTCTCGGCAGCGATACAGCTGCCTGGCTTTCGCCATCGACAGCCCGACTAACGGCCCAAGCGTCCTTGCGGAACGCTCTGATGGGTTGGGCGTCCATTTTCTGCCCGTTGTCCTTCCACAGTGGCCCTCCCGTAAGCTGCAGCTTGACATCCTCATTGCACTCATCGACGGCGGGGCGGACGTTAATGAGGAGAGAGACTATAATGAGACGATAAGGCCCATTATGGTGGCCGTTGTGGCGGGCAATCTGACTGCGGTGGAGACCCTCCTGCCACGCAACCCCAACGTGCGGGGTTTTGCGGTGATGCGGGTCCCCTACGTTGCCAATGCTGTCCTCTCCCTCACTCGTGAGTACGAGGATGCCCTCATGTCCATCTATCGCCGCCTCATCCAACACGACGGGACACTCGCAACGGAGCGGTCCGGTGAAGACAATCTGGTCCACTTGGCAGCCATGAGCCATCTTGTCTTTTCCCAGCAGTTCATCGACCAGTACCTGGACCTCATCACCAGCCACGGCGCCGAAATGACGGCAACACGCTACGGCAGGACACCACTGCACATGGCGGCACGGTGTGGCTCCCCCTATGTGGCTGATTGGCTGTGCCGCCTGCTCACAGCCGAGGACATCAACAGAGGGAGCCCCAGTTGGGGAGCTTTGGGGAGCGCGATTCATCCTGGCATCACACCCCTCGCAAACGCTGCCGCAGGGCTCGATCGCTTCATCCGACAGCAGCAGCAGCAGCAGCAGCAGGAGACAGAGGCGCATAGGGAGCGGTACGAGAGGTCCGTCCGCCACCACAAGACCATCATCCGGACGCTGCTGCGGGCCGGGGCTGCGCCATCGATCAGCCGCATGCCCAACGACACCGAAGAGTACCACCGTCAGCGCCAGCTGGTGCTGTCCGAGTACACCACAGTGCTGAATGAGCTGTCCGATGTGACCATGTCGGCCATCAACGCCGCCCTCGCCCCTCAGCGCGACCACTCGATGCTTCTGGCCCGTCTGCTGCCCCTGGCCCCCCACCACGACGGCGCCCACCCCCACCCCTCCCCCTCCAACATGGCATTCGGACCACACGAGGCAGAGGCCATCGCATGGAAGATCGGCGCCTTCCTGCACGAGCCTTCGGCGGCTCCGGCGGCCATCGACGAGTACCTGATCGGTGACTCGCTGCTGAGGCGGCGCGTCAAGGCGGCCGTCGCCCACTTCGTCAAGTCGGCGGCCACTCACACGAGCAGCAACGGGGAGGTGGTGGGCGGGACGAGATACCAGCAGCAGGGCGACAAGCGCGTCAAGGTGACCGTGCCTCCGCTGCAGTGCTTCGCCGTGCGCGACAGTGGCGGCCGTGTGGTGCTGACGGGTGTCCGTGAGGTTATCCATCGGGCCTGGCTGGACGAGGCGGCGCAGCATGGTCTGGTGGGGGTGGTGAAGGGCTTCAATGAGCACCTGGGCGACCAGGACTGCCAGTTCGAGTGGGGGCAGCTGGGGCGTCTGTCCAGGAGCGGACTGTTTGTGTCGCTGGGCATCGACTGACTGAGAGGGAGAGGGAGAGGGGGAGAGGGCAGTAAGGGGTGAAGTGGCTGCATGTTTGACTCCTTTCTGCTGCAATTCAAGGACGGTTCTGTTTGCGAGTTTTGACGTGCTTCATGCGAGCTGGACGGATTCTCAAGGTTGCATTGCGCACCTTAAATTGAACACGTTTCAGTCAATCAGTCTCGAGTCTTGCGCCAGCCGCATGTGACTTAGACATGTGCTGACTTCATGTGCCAGGCGAGAAAGGCAGCACTCTGTCGGCATTTGTCTGTCGTCAGATGTCATTGACAACGGCTGACGGCAGTGCACCTTTGCTTGCTTTGCTTTCATCCCCTCTGTCTGTATTGTTGGTCAGAACTGAATTGTTACGTATGTCGGTTGGCTGGGCTGACTCATTGCCGAGTCTGTCTGTCTTTCACACCCACCTCACACACTGCACACGATGTCATCCGAGCACAGCACATACAGCCCACCCCACACAAGCAGACCTCTTTGCCCATGACGTACCTACCTGCACCACAGCACACACACATCCACACAGACGAGAGAAAAACGATATATCACACAGACAGATGGTGAGAAAAGGAACCAAAGGTCAGTCAGCAGTGAGAGAAATAAGCGTGGTGTGTAGTGCATGGGCGGCCATCGACAGAAAAAAGGGAAGAAAGAAAAGGTCGGTCAGGGGTGTGGGAGAAAAACTGTGCAGACAGACATCGCCAGAAAACGAGTGCGCGCCTGAATGCAGGCAGGCGGCATCATGATGGCCAAAACACTGGCCATTGGATAGAAAAGCGGAACACACCTAGATAAAGGCAGATGGACACTCAGAGACACAAACAGACGGAGGCACTTGTAGCTGCCTCGACCTCGGTTAAACCCCCTCTCTGGCAGCCAACCAGCTAGGTACCCTGGCTGCCGCAGTACCTCTACCTACCCCTATAGCTAGAAGGAAAAAACACCTCCCCCAGGTCCCATCCCTTTGTCAGAGATGGGATGTAATCAAGCACTGGATGCATCAGCTCATGCATTCCAATGCCATGGCCCTACTAGAAAGGGCACACACGCCCTCACTGCCGACAGACACATGCACTGCACTCACTGCACAGATATCTAAGGCACTGAAAGGACACGTGTGTGCGACGCGACGACGATGGACACATCGGCCGACCGCACCACACCCCAACTCCCACCTTTTTGGTTCATGACTGGCTGGCTGAATGAGTGATGGATAAAAAGAGCACTGACACGCGAGAGGCGAGGCGAGAGGGGGACGTACGTGGCTGGTCGTTCAACACAACACAACACACGCACGGGGGCACTGATAAACGCACTCATCTCACTGAAACACCAACACAACAGAACACATCACATGCACACAGCTGCGGAGGTCTACGCGCACACACACACACACACACACATACAGAGAGAGAGGGGGGGGGAGAAGGCTAGGCAGTCCTTCCGTCCGTCCGTCCGTCCGTCCGTTCTTCTCTCTATCTATCTGGTGTTGCCCTCCGCCACGTAGTTGACTTCCGGCCCTGAACACACGACACACACGTGTGAGTCACATTGATCGATGCAGTGCGCTGCATTGCAGATGGGGGTGCGTGTGGTGTGTGTCGCCCTTCCATTTGTGCGGCTCCCTCCCTCCCTCCCCTGTTTACCGGCATTTGTGGGCTCTGGTCTGTCGTATCGGTATGGGACGTTCTTGCGGAAGCAGTAGTCGGCAGCCTCAACGCAACGGCTGCACACGCACACAGAGACACAGACAGGTGGCATACGCTTGTGTGTGTGGTGGCGTGGGTAGAGTGCGTCACGTACCCAGAGTTGCCTCGAGCCTCCAAACGGGCACCTTGTGTCAGGTCGATCGTCTTGGCTGCACCACACACCCACCACACACCGCATTCCTTCGTTCATGCAGACAGACAAGGAAGGCATTGGTGTCCTCACCCAGTCGCGCCAGGCCGGTGTCAAAGACGCTCCCCGGACGACCATTCGCAAGGTTATACGACCGACTGCACACACACACACACACACACGCTCATCCATCCATTCTGCACGTGTGCATCCGATGGCTGCACTTACGCTCCGAGGTACTGGAGGTTCCGTCTGTTGGCGCCGTTGCCCTCCACCTCGTCGAGGTCCACATCGATGGTGAAGAGGTCGAAGAGCTCCTTCTGCATGGCCTGGTAAGTGCCGTTGAGAATGTCAATGAGCTCGGGGCCAGTGGTGCCGTCGGGCATCTCGGGGCCCTCGAACAGGGCCTGCGGGGTGCGGAGGTCGCTCTTGTCGAAGAAGGCGGCACCCTCTGATGGATGGATGAACGACACAGACACAGACAGACAGACAGACAGACAGACAGAGGGAGGGTGCGTCGGTTCGGATGGCATGTGTGTGGCGAGTGAGTACCTTTGCCGACGACAATACGGTCGCCCGACTGGAAGTAGATCTCGATCATGGGTGCGTCGTAGTCCCTGTACCACCACACACGAACGACGAGAGAGAGGGCGGTGAGCACTGGAGGATTGATCTGATCTGGCTGTCACGGCCGACCTGAACACCTGGGCGAGTTTCTGCATGGCTTCAAAGCTGAACCACACACACAGCGAGAGACAGACACAGACAGAGACAGAGACAAGCATGTGCGTGACGTGATCTGTGCCACGCCACGCCGTCCAGCCCACTCCCCCTCACCGGCTGCCGTTGCCAAACGAGACCACAAGGCCCTCCAGCTGCACACAACACGAGACCACACACACCCCACACAACTCGCCTCAGCAGCCGCATCCATCCTTCCTCACGGACGCACCTTGTAGAGGTCGTGAAGATCAATGGTGAGCAGGTCAAAGAGATCGATGCCCTCCAAGTATTCCTTGGTGGAGATGATGGTGTCGTCGAAGCGGAGCACGCCATAGTCCGTGGTGCTCCATTCACTGGCAATCGCCGCGAAGGTGTCGTTGCGCGCCTCCTCGTCGGCCACTTGCAGAGCGCGAAGCCGACCACCGGCAGCCACAGCCGTCGGGGGACCCTGCCAGCACACACAGATGGCAGGCATCTTCCCCTGTCTCAGATCTCTCTCTCTCATGCGACTGTGTGGTCTCACCCACCTGTCTCTGCAGCCTGCGCACCGTGTCTTCCAGCTTGTCCATCTGCCGGTGGAAATTCATGGTCTGAATGCCCATCAGCAGGAGCATCCCTGCAGCAAGCGCACCCACAGCACAAGCACCGACGAGAGATGCATCACGTGAGCAGCAGTGGCGTGGCTGGCGGGCAGCATGTGGCATGAGACAGGTGCGCATCTGTCCTTGACTGCCCTCGGCGTGTGCCTTACCGAGAAGCAGGGCTGCGATGGTGAATTTCTCTGCGGACAGCTCCATTGCCAAAGATGTGTTAGATGCGATGAAGAGTGGTAGATGTGCGATTCAGATAGTGATCGATGGCACTTCCAACTTCAAAGACGCGGGAAAAGTCGCCCGACTCTCGTCCTCAACCCTAACCCTGCGACTCGAAACCCTACAAGACTGAAAGATCGAACGACATCAATGCTAGCGGTTGTGCTACGCATGGCCATGATGCTCTCCATCGCCGCATCTTCAAACTATCAGCCACTCTTCATCCCGCCGCAACACCATGTGCACGGCTGCACCCTGCACAGCTTCTGGAAGCTGCATCGGATTCCGACGACCCCACCCATCGCTGCAAAGGCGGCTGACACGGCACTGACGGCGCTGACCAGCTCAAGCGACGAATCATCTTGGGTGCTTGCCCGGAGGCGGTATCATGTGGGTGGTGATCTTGTTTCCTGCAGCCTCGTGTCGGCCCTCCTGCTGCTGGCAGATCCACCGCTGGCACAAGCCGCGGAGGACCTCAGGCGGACGCTGGTGAACCTGGTGCGCATCAGGTACTGCAGTGACTGTCAACGAGCCAGTGTTCATTGCAGTCACTCATTGCATATCGGCTCTGCTCTGCTGTGTCTGCAGGGAGTGTATTCGGCAGTTGGTGGCCAAGGCGGAGCGGCAGGATGTGTCAACACTGGCCCTTAGAGTGAAGGAGCTCTTCAAGGAGTACGGCTTCAGGCAGAACGTCGACGAGGCCGAGAGCGCTCTGCCGAGGAACGTTCGGGCGAAGGGCGTCGAGCATGGGAGAGACGCCCTCGAGTATCTGGCGCAGGCCATAGAGTACGACGGATGGAACAAAGTCAGTGTCATGTCAGCACAGCACCCCACCACACACAAGACAGAAAGACAGACAACACACGCGCCATTCCCATGTCCTGTGCTTGCTGCATGGCAGGTGAGCAAGACCATCCCACAGAGTCGCGTGGCGCTCAAGACTATGACGCCAGAGAAGGTCCAGTTCACCGCGCAGGCCCTCCGTGCGTCAGAGAGGGAGCTCAACTCCCTTCTCCGTATGTTCCCCGCCGCGCAGGTGTTAGAGGCTGAGATGCTGTGTGAGGAGCTGTATGGGCGGCAGATCGCTGAGTGGGTGGCGCAGACGGACCTCGGCATCAAGATGAGGTTCTGATGGATGGTTGATGGATGGTGCGGGCCTTGTCTTGTGCAGCGGGGGAATGGGAGGCAGTGGTCTGGTAGTGGAATGTGCGCTGTGTGTGATGAGGAAGAAGCGTATGGGTTAGCTGGCTGTATAGCGGAATAGAGAGAGGGGCGGGTTTGGCATTGCATCCTCCATCGGGCTGATGGACGCTGGCATCAGGGCACACTTTGTGGAGTGACGACTCAGAGTCTGTCGGACACACGCAAGGCCAGGCTCATGCGTTCTTGCAGACAAATGCATTGCAACACAGACTTATGCATCGTTACGAGTACGGGCCGTCCCTCGTTGATCCCTCCCCCAACCTCGCCCAAGCAAGCACGACAGACAGGCAAGCAAACGTGGTGGCAAAAAATCATCACATCTCTCTCGCTCATGCCAGGCATTACCCAGTCAATGATGTCTGGATGACCGAGCCGGGCTGCACAGGAATGAATGATCGATCCCATAAAGACTCATGAAGCTCCACACTCAGGCAGACACTCAGACAGGCCATGTGTATATGTAATCCGCCTGTACGAATCACGTTGCGTGCAGGGACCGGTGAGAAAGAGAAATAAGCGATGGAAATGCGACACAGATGAGGGCAAAAAGTCACTCATCGAATCTATCTTATCCAGATACACACCCAGGGCGACGGCCACCCGCACACACGCGTGGCCACACGACGCAGGAATCTCTCACGCCCACACCCCACACACGCATGTGCGCATGGTATGGCCCTGACACTGCATTCCTCACACAACACTAGCCACACGCGGACACTGATAAAGGGGGCACACGAACGCTCACACCACGCCGGCACGCCCATCCACTCACTTGCGAGACCGCATCAAAACATCAACCAACCACAGCAAGCCGAGCTACATTACACATCCATCCATCCATCCAGATACCTCCTCACCTCTCACACCTCTCCTCTCTCTCCCGCACGCATCGATCAAAATGCACAGCAAAAATCCAACACACCCATCTCCTCTCTCTCGTCTCCTGTGCCGTGCCGTGCCCTCGAGAGCGCCGCGCCCACCTCACCATGCCGACCTCCTCGGCTGGTGGATGGGGAAGGGGTACACTGATGGCAGACTGGCAGGGTTGCCGGCCATGTTGAGCTCAATCATCGGGGGCTCACTGCTGCCGCGCCTCTCCTCCTTGGACACCGCAGCCGCCGCTGCTGTGGTCGTCACAGGCTCCCGCCCTGCAGCCGGCGTGGTCTCCTCTTGTTTTGGTTCTGTCTCGTCTGGGGGGAACTTGAACTCGATTGTTTCCTTGGGCAGAGGGGTGGCTTTGGGGGCGGCTTCCTGTTTAGGCTGCGGGGGTGGCGCGGGGGTGGTGGTGGTGGTGGTGTCAGCCGGCTCCTGTTTCATCGCTGGGGGGCTGGTCTCCTTCTTCAGTGGGGGAGGGGGACCTGCAGACAGACAACCCATGACAGGACAGATACAAAGGCGCTGGGAGGCTGTGATTGTTTGTGAGTGTGTGTGTGGGCAGGGAGGGGAGGGGAGGGGAGAGGGGGCTGTGCTCACCTGGGGCGCCTTTGTCGCCGCCTTCGTCCTTCTTCTTCTTCTGCTGCTGTGTCATCTTCGCCTTCGCCGTTTCTTTCTCTTTGTCTTCTTTCTCGGCCAGTTTCGGCTTCTCCCTCTCTGCCTTGTCCTTCTCGGCCCTCTCCTTCTCCCTCATCTCCCTCATATAGGCCTCCCTCTGCTGCCTCTTGACGGCCTCCTGGTTGGCCTTCCACTGGGCATCGCTGACGGCCTGCCAGCTAAGGCTGGTCGTCTCCGCCACCGAATTGACCCACTTGGGTGCCAGGCCCGCCACCCACTCGAACACCACCCACTGCTTTGACGCCTGCCACCCCTTGACGGACCCCTCCGCGATCTCATCGCTCAGGTACTCGATGCCCCTCTGGAAGTTGTTGAAGCCGTAGCTCAGGTCGTCGGCCAGCTGCACGACGTTCTGACGGAGGGTCTCCAGCCGCTGCTCCATCTTCTCTCGCTGGATGCGCTTCTGCTCGAGGATCTCCTCCTCTGTCATGGGGACGGATGTGGCCACGTTGACGGCCCACTCGGTGACGGTGTCCGTCGCCTCCGTGGCGAACGTGATGGTCTCGCCGGCGGGCGCCCGCGCCTTCTCCTTGGTCGCTGGGGCAGCAGGTGCCTCTGTGGCTGTGGCTGTGGCGGTTGCGGCAGTGTCGCCCACTATGCCGTAGTCGACGGGCTCGGCGCCGTTGCGCATAAAGCGCAGCACACCGGCGAGGGGCTTTTTGGCACCAGTGGGGGTCTCCTCCTTTGTCTCCTCCTTCTCTCCCTCCTCCTTGATAGCCACGGCGGACTTGGACGCTGGCGCCACCTTTCTCTTGGTCTCAGCGGCCGCCCCAGCGCCTCGAGCTGGTGCAGCAGGGGTCTTCACGGCGAGTGCCGCGCCCACCGGCTTGGCAGCAGCGGCCACCCTCTCATCTCTGTCGATCTTGTCCTCCCTCACACTGACGGCCGCCCTGTCTGCAGCACTGGGGGCCTCCTCCACGGCCGCAGCGGCTCTCTCCTCCTTCCTCTTGGCCATGGCCGACTGCAGGGGGGTGAAGATGCCCTTGACCAGCAGCAGCATCAGCAGCTTGAACAGCCGCAGGAACCCTCCCAGGATCGGCACGCGATACACGAGAGGCAGCCGCTCGGCCTCGGTGGGCTCGACAGGCGCCTCGCGCACGGCAACCGACACGCGCGTTGGTGATGGTGAAGGGAAGAGTCCTCGGGCGTCAGCGGTCCTCGGGAGGTCGGGCGGGCGAGACTGGGGCCGGTCTCTCGGCCAGAGCGGCCGCCTCGTTCCAGATCTCGCCAGGGAACCCGGGGCAAACGCTGAGGCTGGTCTGCTGATGAATGGCCCATGGTGGTGGGAGGGCGATATGAGCGAGGCAGGGGGAAGGGCTGCGATGAATGCGGTGAGGGTGCAGAGGAGGGGTGGGAGGGGACGGCGCGCTCTGGCGGTGGTGCTGCTCATGGTCCTGTTGGTCTTCATGGCTGGCTGACGCTCACCCACGACGCCTGCAGGGCTGACGGCCGTTAGATAGAGCAGTAGAGGGGAGAAAAGGCTGAAGGTGTCGAGAGATGCGATATCGATCTCAAGGATGAAGGAAGTAGGAAGACCACTGCTTCAGCCTCATCTCCTCCCCCTCATCTCCCCTTCCCCTTTGTGCGAGCTCAGTCTGCGCGCTAAGACCACAGGTGTGGACCAGTGACAGCGTTTTAAGAGTCACGGATAGCAGTGTTTCATTGCCCTGAGCCACTCGGCTTCATCGTTTCATTGCAACTCTTCGCTTTTGAGTTTTTGGTTCCCAGGCAGTCATCTCTTCTCATTGAGTCAGTCATCGCCATGACGACGCCCGACGGCTTCACTCTGCAGTCCTCGCCCAAGCTGCACTCAGGGCCACTGGTACTGAGATAACAAACGCACAAGCACAAACACACAAGCACTGTGGGCCCCGTGTTTGTTGTGTGATTGTGCAGGTGATGAAGTTCGGCGGTTCGTCAGTCAAGGATGCCGACAGGGTCCGCAATGTGGCTGAGATTGTCAGGGGGCGGCTCAAGCAAAGGCCGGTGGTCGTGCTCTCGGCCATGGGAAAGACCACCAACGCCCTCATCGAAGCAGGTAGAGGAGATGACTGACTGACTATGGTGCACAGACAGCCAACATGCCATGCATGGGCCGAACGAACAGCAGAGAGACAATGAATGAGTCTGTGTGTGTCTGTGTCTGTGTGTCGTGTTTGATTGTTTGATTGAATGGTGCGATACCGTGCAGGTCGTCGTGCGTTGGAGGAGAGGGAAGTGGACACATCGGTCATCCAGGCGACCCACATGCGGGCGGCCGCCGAGCTGGGCCTCGACACCGAGTTCTTCAAGGAACTACAAACCTTCTTTGACGAACTCACAAACCTGCTGCAAGGTTATGCCTGCACCGCAGAGCATCACCTACACACACACACAGGACAATGGGCCCCTCTGTGTGTGTGTGTGTGTGTGTCAGGTATAAGGTTGATCCGTGAGATCAGCCTGCGTACGAACGACCTGCTGATGTCGTTTGGCGAGCGGCTGTCTGTGCGGATGGTGGCGGCCTACCTCAACAAGGAGGGCATCACAGCTAAGCCTGTCGACTCATGGGACATCGGTGCGCAGACAAAACACCACAAGCACACGCATCCATCGTCGCATCCAGCGTCTACGTCTATCTGTGTGTGTCTGTGTGTGTGTCGCCATCCCTCTACCCTACCACACACGCAACACAGGGATGCTGACGACCCCTGGTGGCGGCTCAGCGACGGATGACAAGGGGACGGCAGAGCTGCTGCCCGGCACTTGTGAGCGCATCCACGACACCATGATGTCGGAGGTCTACCCCACTTACAACTACACACCAGTCGTCACCGGATTCATCGGTGGGTGCGTCGGTCGGTCGGTCGCAGAGCCTGCACACATCTGCACGAGTTCTTCATCTGCGTGCGCTCTGTGTGCAGCCAAGGACAAGAATGGGATCATCACGACCCTTGGCCGCGGCGGGAGTGACTTCACAGCAGCCATCATCGGATGCGCTATCGTCGCTAAAGGTGAGAGGGTCAATGAGATGAGATGTGACCAATACAGCACAGTACAGTACAGCACAGCACAGCACAGCCACACACACTCGCCTCATGTGCCGTGTCGTGTCGTGGTTTGGGATCCATCTGTCCGGTTCAGAGATCGAGATCTGGACGGATGTCGATGGCATCCTGACGGCAGATCCGCGCGTCGTGGGCCCCGCTGCCTGCCTACCATGCATTTCATTCGAGGAAGGTCTGGCCATACACCCACACACCCACACACGCGCACAACGCACGGAGGCAGGAGAAACGAAACTCTGTGTGTGTGTGTGTGTGTGTGTGTCGATCAGCGTCTGAGCTGGCATACTTCGGCGCTAAGGTGCTTCATCCGATGACCATCCTGCCGGCCACCGAGAGGGGCATCGCTGTCAGGGTCAAGAACTCATACAACCCGCACCACCCTGGTACTAACACACACACACACACCCCACGGAGAGAGGGAGAGAGAGACACAGACAGATCGTTCGTTGTCCCGCGGATGTGTGTGCAGGCACCTTGATAGTGCGTCAGCCGCCTACGGTTGCGGACACTGCTCACGACCCGAGCAGGATAGTCACGGCCGTCACCTACAAGAAGGGCGTCACCGTCATCGACATCAACTCCACACGAATGCTCGGTAAGTCAGTCAGAGCCAGCACCTGCGGCTCCGTCGTGGCTCATCTATCTGCATGTGGTGTGGTGTGTGGTGTGTGTTGTGCAGGTGCCAAAGGCTTCCTGGCCAAGGTCTTTGACATCATGGACTCTGTCGGGATATGCGTCGACGTAGGCACAGCCACACACCACCTACCACCCACAGCCACACACATGTCTCTCTGTGTGTCTGTGTCTGTGTGTCTGTCCCACCCCACCCCACCCCCATCCCAGGTGATAGCAACGAGCGAGGTGAGCATATCGATGACGATCGAGAAGGGCACGTCGGCCGACAAGATCGACAAGATGCAGCAGGAGCTAGACAAAATCGCCCACGTCACCGTCGAGCAGAACAAGGCCATCCTCACACTCATCGGCAACACACTCAGGGCAAACGAAATCATCGCCACAGCCTGCAACGTCTTCCAGAAACTCGGCGTCGTCATCGATATGCTCTCCTGCGGCGCCTCAAAGGTCAGTCAGTGAACTGACCTTTCGGCAATGACTAGGCGGGCATGGCAACACACAGCTCCCTCCCTCCCTCCCTCCCTCCCTCCCCCTGTGTGTGTGTTCAGGTGAATGTGACATTCATAGTGCCCGACGAGAAGGTAGAGGAGTGCGTCAAGCACCTGCACGACCTGTTCTTCGCCAAGACGATGCGGACCATGTCGGCGCCCGTCATCGAGCCCGACTGGGCACAGATCAAGTTCGACGCCATCAACCTCAACACCAATGAGCGCGCCGTCAGCAGCGATGACAGCAGTGTCGATAACAAAGAGCCTAACGGACTGTGATGTGAAGTGGGGGAGGGGAAGGAGGGGGGCAGGTGCATTTATCTGTTTTGACTAGTGTGCAGCCCAGTCAGTCAGTCAGTTGTGTGTGCAGCGAGCCGAGCGACGGCGCTGCTGCCTCCTGTTTTTCCTCCGTGATGCGATGCGACCAACCCGACGCACTCACTGGTTGGCTGCATCCTTTCCCTCTCTGGTTGGTTGGTTGGTTGGTTGCTCTGTCGTCCCTGCCTGTATCTGTGTGTGTGCGTGTCTGTCTGTCTGTCTGTCTGTGGGATTTTGCCTGCATTGCATTGCCTCCATTCCATATGGTGTTTTCCTGCTTGCTGGGGCACGGCTGGCGCCTTTTGAACCATGATGGATGGATGGAGGGAGGGATGGATGGAGGGATGGATGGATGGATGGAGTGAGCAACGACCCTAGGCATGTCTCTGTGTGTGTGTGTCCGCACGTAGGCACTTTGTGTGTGGGGTGTGGGGAGGCGGTCGGCTGGTGGGTGCTAGATCCTCTGAATGAGGATCCAGTATATATCAGATGCCTGTGTGTGTGTGTGTGTGTGTGTTGCTGGCTGGCTCATTTGTTCAATCAACCTCATGTGAGCTGAGCTGAGTGCGATCGATCTTGTGAGTGTGGGGACGGCATCCGTCGACCATATCATCAGTGAATGGCTGTTAGCTAAGCGGGCTGTACAATCCAATCACTGCAGTCAGGCAAGTAAAGGTCAGAGGGGCACCACGTCGGCAAGGGGGGCAAGAGTCGTCATATCAGCACGCAGATCGTCAGACAGTCAGTCAGAAGATGTACACCATGTCGTATGCCAACGTCCAAAAGAGAATGAACGACTGACACACACACACCGAACCGAAGTGGACAGGTATCTTTGATGCATCCACACATGCACGTTTTGACAGTGCGTGTGTGTGCGTACCATCATGCCGTGCCAGAACTGTCCGATGAGGACCTCCTTGACCGTCGGGAAGTACAACGAAGTGTCAAAGTTGACTCGAGCCAGCAGTATCAGCGATATACCCAGCGTGGCCATCACAAAGACCAACAGACCTGACCACACAACAGCGTCACATATCTATGTGATGTGCAATCAATCCATCCAGGCCACGTCATTCGGCTTCGCTTCGCTCACCCCAGAGCCCCGTGAGTCCCAGGATGCCGGCAGCCAGCCCACTCACAATGGCGGCGAAGTTGCGACTGCAAACACAACACAACACACCCAGACAAGAGGCCGAACAAAACGCAGTGCACATCTTCTGTGTGTGACGGCCATCCCTCCCCCCCCTCACCAGTGAGCGACGACTCTCCTGTTGTGCCCGAGCATGCTCTCGATGATCAGCTGCTCGTCAAAGAACCGACGATCCTTCTTCACTGCCATGATCCCCACGCACCAGCAGCACCGCCACAAACGTCCCTTTGTTGCTCCCTTGCGGTCAAGCTTTGCGAGCTATGCAATAGATCTGCAGGGAGGGGGTCGAGATGAAGTTCGGCAAGCAGCTGACGCACTACGCCGTGCCCGAGTGGGCGAATGAGTATATCAACTATAACGAGCTCAAGAAGCTCCTCCCGGGCGATGAACGGCGGGCATCGGTTGCCTCGCAAGAGGGCGCGCCGGCGGAGCAGCCCCTCCTGGGGGAGGCCGACCAGGAGAAGCTGCGCATGTTCGACATCGCCTGTGAGCGGGAGCTCGCCAAGGTCAACCGCTTCTTTGAGAATGAGTGCAACCTCCTCGAGCAGCGCATCGAGCACATCGAGGCGGCCATCAGGGAAAACCTCGGCGAAGAATTGCGCAAGAAGGTGGGCAGCTTGGGCGGGTGGCTTGGTGGGACAGGACGCAGATCTCGTGTGGTATCTGTGTGTGTGTGTGTGTCTCCTCCTTTGGTGACAGTCGGCAGATGCAGCAGCAGCGGCGGCATCAGCAGCAGCGTCACCCCCCACAGTCCCCCTGCCACCCCCCGCCCCAGCCCGGCCCTCTCCTCTGCCCATCATCCCCTCATCGTCACAGGCCGAGGAGCCCCTCTCGCCAACGCCCCAGCAGGCGCCCCTCCCCCACGGCCTCCACACAGGCGGAGTGTCCTCACCGAGTATTGCCATCCACGGCCCGCGGGAGCCGCAGCCGCCGGACACGGCAGACAGCTCGCCGAACCATGCTACTGCTGCCGGTGCAGGTGCAGGTGGTGCCTCCGAGGCGAGTCTGCATTTGTCGGCATCGTTTGGGGGTCCCTCTCACGTGCGCCAGGTGAGCCGCGGTGAGTCGTTTTCTTCGAAGGACAAGGGCGAGAAGGACAAGGAGAAAAAAGAGAAGAAGGAGAAGAAGGACGAGAAGTGGCGGCGGATGTACCGGGGTCGCATCCAGCGGGTGCTGTGCAACATGTACACGGCCAGTGAGCTGCTCGAGCAGTACTCGTCACTCAACTACATGGTAGGTATTGGCCAATGGTGTCTGTGTGTGGTGGGCGGATGCGAGAGCTCACCCACTCTCTCTCTCTCTCTCTCTCTCGGTGTGTGTGTGTGTGTGTGTGTTGTCTGTGTAGGGTTTCTACAAGATATGGAAGAAGCGCGACAAGCTGTGTGGCGTGGAGCGGCTGGCAGAGGACATCATGCGGGTGCGGGAACAGCCCTTCAAGAAGCTCGACCGCGTCCACAGGCTACAGGTCGGTCCGTGAGAAGAAGACCTAGACGCCTACACACACACACACACACACGCAGCCCTTTTCTGTGTGTATGCAGAAGAAGTGCAGCGACTTGTATCGGCTGATAACGGACGACAAGACGTCTGACCACTTCAAGATACAGCAGGAGATGCTCAAGGAACTCTCCAAACACGTCCCTGGTCAGCCAACCGCCATAACCACACCCCTCCCCCCCACCGCCATCCATATGTGTATGTGTCTATCCATGTGTCAATCAGGCCAGGACCGTCTGTTTTTCTTCCTCGGCGCCTGCATGGTGCTGCTTCTGGACATCGTGGTGATGTGCTACATGGAGCCGACCAACCCCGACTACACCCTGGACGAGGTCTTGGCCAACTTCCCCATCTTCAGAATGGTCCTCAGCATCATTTTGGTCAACTGGGGGATCGGGGCCTGCATGCACCTGCTCGAACACTATAGGGTCAACTACAGGTACCTGTGGTGTGGGCCGATCTGACTGACACCGAGAGAGAAGGGTCGTGGCGAGAGTGACATTGAGAGGGGGTTTGGTGTGTGTGTGTGTGTTGTGTGGTGGGGTGGCAGGTTTATGCTGGACATCGATCCGAAGTGCCAGGTGGCTCCGTCACATTTTTTCCTGGTGGCAGCGATCCAGACGACCTCGTGGATCGTCATCTTCGGCTGCTACCTCGCGGACCTCAAATTCCTCAACTTCGGACCCCACAACTTGTGAGTATGTGTGCAGACACACAGACACACACTCATACTCTCAGGCACACATGCATCCTCTCTCTCTCTCTCTGTGTGTGTGTGTGTGTGTGTGTGAAGGTATTTCTTGTATCCCGTGGTGTTGATAGCGGTGCAGGTGGCCATAGCCTTCCTGCCCAGCGACACGTTCAGGCGGAAATACAGATGGGAGATCGTCGAGTGCGTCGGATACTGCTTCTACGCGGCGTACGCTCTCGCCACACCACACAGATAACACACACACACATTGGCGTGTCTGTCTGCAAATGTGTGTGTGATTGTGCCCTTTGTTGTCAGAGTGTGGCCCTTTGTGACGGTGACGTTCGTGCAGAACATCGTGGGCGACGTGCTGACCTCCATGGCCAAACCCCTCGCAGACCTCGAGTACACTGTCTGCTACTACAGGTAGGTGTGTGTTGTGTGTGCCTCACACACACTCACCCACACCCACACCCCCATGTGTCTGTCTGCAGCACTGGTTTGTACCACCGTGAGACGGTGACCTGCTCGGGTGTGGACTTCTGGCTCAAGCCCCTCATCGTCGCCACGCCCTACTACATCCGACTCATGCAGTGCATCAGCAGGTCTAACCAGCCCACTCACACGCACACGCACAACACATCCCTCAGACAACGGCTCTGTATCGCTGTGTGTGTGTGTGTGGTGTGTGTTGTGGTGCGTTGCAGGTTCTTGGAAGCGGATGACGCCAAGCGGCGCACCGCCCACGCGGCCAACACGGGCAAGTACTGCGCCGGCATCCTGGTCGTCATCTGCACCTCTATACCATGGTACACACACACACACACACACAATACAGCGTGTCCGTCTTGTCCTGTCTTCTTGCGTCAACCAACCGGCCATCGTCACGTCTCAGGCACGAGTACGGTCTGTCCATCTACGTGAGCCGTTTGGTGTGGGTCTTCACGTACATCTTCGCCACCATCTACATGTTCTTCTGGGACGTCTACATGGACTGGGGGCTCGCATTCGACCCAGACAACTACCTCAGGTACCTGGGGGGCCTGCCGGACTGACGGAGTGACACACAGGAAGCAAAGCAACACACATACGTAAGCAGCTGCAATGAGGTGTGCTGTGCTGCGGTGTGGTGTGGTGTGGTGCTGACAGGCCTCAGCGGATGTACCCCCCGTGGCTCTACTACTCCATCTCACTCGTCAACCTGGTCGGTCAAGCCGCAACCAACACAACACATACTCAGACAGACGCACACGATCGGCTTGCTGTCTTTCTTCGTTGATGCAGTTCGGCCGGCTGTCGTGGGCCATGAACCTGATGCCCATCGAAATACTCGACAATGAGGTCAGGGAATGACTGAATGGCGGGCACTTGGTCCATGTGTGTGTGTGTGTGTGTGTGTTGCAGAGGCTGAACTCCAATCTGATCACGCTTTGGGTCTCCACCATGGAAATCCTCAGAAGGACACTCGTAAGCTGCACACAACACTCCCGCCATCCATCCATCCATCCACTCGACGTGTGTGTGTCCCCCGCGTCGCGTCGCCTCGTTCAGTGGGCGCTGATCCGTCTGGAGAACGAGCACCTGACCAACTCGTCCCGCTACCGCGCCATGCTGTGGGTGCCGCCCCTGCTCGGCGCAGAGAGCGGCCACGTGACCGAGGTGCTCGAGGGTAACCCCATCAAGAGCATTGGAGGGGGCAAAAAGGGCAAGGACAAGGACAAGGACCAGCGGAAGATATCCATGCCAA
This sequence comes from Vitrella brassicaformis, assembly GCA_001179505.1. Lineage (NCBI taxonomy): Eukaryota > Vitrellaceae > Vitrella > Vitrella brassicaformis. The sequence goes on along the minus strand of CDMY01000295.1, from coordinate 318,973 downwards.
GGATCGCCACAATGGGATAGCTATTACTAACGGGCTGGGCTGACGGTGGCTTTGTGGCACGTCTCCGTGTCTGTCTGTCTGTCTGTCCGTGTGGTTGGGCGGTTTGTGTTTTGAACACAGAGAGGCAGAAGGGAGCAGAGAATAGGTTTGTGTGAAGGAAGGGCCGGATGGATGGTGGCCTTGGTTGGGGGTGAGTGATATGCCCTGCCGCGTCATCCGGCGGCACACAACGATATGAGGCGTCGATGGCGATCGATGTCCGTTGTGGTTGGCTGGCTGAAAAAATAAAAAATGGCTGAGTGAAGAGATTTGTGGAATGGAATGGCTTCGTCCGTCCGTGTGTCGTGTGTTGCCAGTGTGTGAGATTTATCATTTTCCATTTCTAGAATCCATGAGTGAATGCGTCGATGCACACGAGAGTCTCCATCCACTCGTCATCCATCGACCATGAGACCGACCGACCGACACACACGTCAAAGTCAGCAGCAGGCTAGGCTATGCTAAGCTATACACACCCTCTTCGTTCGTCGCATCAGATCAGATCACACCAGGTCGTCAGGTTTTGACGCGTATGGTGCCTGTAGGCACGTCGACGACAGTCTGCGTCAGCTTGCACTCCACCTGACACCGCGGCAGCTCAAAGACGCCCATACGCGTCGTCTGAACGCTGAACTGCACACTCCCACACGAACGGGGACCGATGCGCCTAAACACACGCATCACACACATCCATCCATCCATCCATCTATCTGTGTGTCCGCTGCCATACCTACCCGAGTGTTTGTTTGGCCTGCACGACGACCAGTGGCGGCCCCGTCCACCCCCACTCTCCTTGTCCGCCGCTCCCGTCCCCCTCCTCCAGAGTGACCGTCACGTCCGCATCGCTCGACGGCCGGCGATTGCACACTGTCACCTCCAGCACGAAACACGAGAAGGGCGCACACTCCGGCGGACCTGAAACAGACACACAGGGGGGTTGTAGAGTGGCTGCGGTGATGTCAGTCAGGCTGGGCTTACCGTCCACGTCGACGTGTAATGGGGTGTCGGGCCTGCGGGGCCGCTCGACCGACACACTCGACCACACCCCGTAGGTCTGCTCGTCCCCCGACACACTGTACCCGCCATAGACCCTGACGCATCCAGCCATCCATCCATCCAGCCACCCAGCCATTGGCTCGCACACACAGGCGTTGTGAGTGAGTCTGTCTCACTCACCATTTGACAGCTATGGTAGTTGGGGTGGTGGGCTGTGTGGGGCTAAGTGGGTCCTCCCGAGGCAGCCGGAAGACACACGACGTCTCCTCCTCAGGCGACAACCGTTTGGGCAAGTCATACACCTGACTCACACACATACATGGAGGTCTCTGAGGGTTTCTGCGGCTCTCACTGGCATCACCCGACCCACCTCATTCGTCGCGTCCGTCATGGTGGTCATGACGTCCGTCACTGTCAGCGGAACCGAACCTATATCGTGACACACACAGAGAGAGGGAGAGAGAGAGAAAGAGTGATGGCAGAAGCGCATGGCGTGCTCCTGACCACTGATTTCGTGCGGCTGACTGACTGACTGACCAGTTCGGTTGGCGACTCGCACGGCGAGGTACATGCCGTGTCTGTCGTGGGCCCACTCGTGGCCCATGGTGAGCGGCCGCCGCAGCTCGATGGGGTAGCTCAGCCGATACGTCGACGGCAGCTGAGACAAAGATGCCCGCAGGGACGACTCGCGGCCAGCCTGACATACACACACACAAACACAAAGGGTGACTGTGGGCAGCTTCCCCCACACCGACACACCTTTTCGGTGTGTCTGAAGAGCTGCATGATGTCGCTCAGTATGGGAGCCCTGCTGTCATGGTCACCACCACCAGCACCACTGCTGCCCATGGACGATAACGTGGCGGCAGGTGAGAGTGCTTCCTCGACTGATGTGGGGGGGATGCCGCCGTCGAATGAGAGTGCTGACGACCAATGCAGACCACCCTGACGCTCCGCCAGAGGCACCTGAAAGAGTGAGTGTGTTTCAATCCACACGTGTGTGTGTGAGTGTGGGTGTGGGTGTGAGGGGTCGCTTACCTTGAGTCTCTGCCTCAGTCTGCGTGTGGTGGCCGGGTTGACGGCTGGCTGCTGTCGTGCCAGAGTGAGGTTCACCTCAAGCGTCAGATCCTCCCTGTCAAGACACTCCTCGAGTATGGCTGCAGCAAAAGACAGACAATACGAGACAGACAGACAGACGGACAATGCCACCCCTCCCACCCACTGGTGGCTGACCCAGTGGTGTGGTGATGACATGGGCGATGCGCATGTCCTCCACACGCGCAGCCTCACCCACACCCACACCCCGACCATGGGGCGTCCAGTCCTCCTACATGCACCACACCGCACCCACCGCACATACGCCCCGAAACCTCACACACAAGATGCCCACCTTATTCGATGGTGCCTGCCTTTCTCACCCGCAATGGATGGTCGTCGACTGGTTTGGCTTCCCTCGGCGACGGCGCTTCATGGTGCGTGCCGCTGCCGCTGCCGCCACCACCACCAGCAGCAGCTGTTGCGATGGGCATGAAGTGTGTGAAGGTGCGGTGTGGGGTGTCGCCTTCAGGGATACATGAGCGGGTGCCGCTGTCGATGTACCGAGGAGCCAGCACCGAACGACGCACCTGCAGGCCACACGAGGCACGGCAGACAGACGGAGAGTGGTCGATGGCCCCCTCCCTCTCTCCCTCCCCTCCAGATAGGCACATCGTGCTGTTGGGTAACGGTGACGTCGATTGAGATGTCGAGGGCCTTGTAGCGCTCAATCCACCGATGCTGCGTGGCCTTGTCGTGGAAGGACGCCGGCGGCCGCAGCACCACAGCCAGCCGAAGCACCTCACCTGAACACACACATTGATGGACACACTCATCAGCCAGCCAACCAACAAGCCAGCCACGGCCGTGGATCTCACCCACCCTGGAGCAGCACATTCCTGCACAAACAAACACACACACACACACACACACACCGGGGTGAATGCTGCCGACAGACCAGCCGTCATAGCCGTCATAGAGCTCCACGCAGCGCCCCCACCGGCATGTGGGGAAGTCGTCTTGCAGGATGCGCTCGACGTGCAGCTTCTGTCCCACGACGGGCAGCACCACCGACGCCTGCACGTCTGCGAAGGGCGTCACGGGATCGCCACGAAGCGGCGGGTGGCGCGGCGGCGACGCAGTGCTCAGATCATCGCCACTCATCCTGCAGGGAGCAAGAAACGCATGAGAAGGAGTGCACATGGGTCGGCCTACAGAGCGTCTTCTCACAGTGCTCAGGGTCACCCCAGCTGAGAGGGGACGTCTGCAACCTCGCAAAGCAGCAGCAGAGGCGCACAACAAGCTTCCCGAGACTTGTTGTCGCCAAATTGGTGCAGATCTTCCACAAGGGCTGACAAATGAGCGCTGCTGGTGTCTTCGGAGCTCGTTATTGACGTCAGGTCCGAGAAAAACACCAATTCGATCCTCACTCGATCAGAGCGGAAGACGCTGAGCGTGACGTGGAGCCTCACCTGACCGTTCGGGTGGCCGGGCCGACGACCAGGTGCGTCAGCAACATCTGTGTTGGATCGGAGGAATGACACGTGACTTTGTGATCTGTGTCTGTGTGTGCAGAGTGTTGCTTGGCGTGATGGCTCAGTCGTTGTCCGCCGCATCGCAAGCACCTTACACACAGGCGGTGCCGCCCTACTGCAAGGGACTGGATGACGTCGACACCATCCCCGACGAGGGCGTCAGTGCTCTGAGCCAACGGCTGTTGGAGGGCTGCATCCGCTGCAACTTCACTCACGCCAGCCACCAAGTCACAGGGCTGGTACGTCAAGGAGCCGACCCGAGAGCCATCGGCGGCCTGCGCGTCCGCGGCATCACATTACCTCCGTCCTGGCGATACGGCTGCCTGTCTTTCGCCATTGACAGTCCAACAAACGGCCCATCTCTCTATGCGAAAAGCGATGCTAACTTTAGCGTGCCGGTGGTCCTTCCCCAGTGGTCCTCCAGGCAGCTGCAGCGTGACGTCATCAACACACTCATCGATGACGGGGCGGACGTCAATGCGGGTCAAGGGTACACCAGGCCCATCCAAGTGGCCGTTGCGGCGGGCAATCTGACGGCCGTCGAGACCCTGCTGGCGCGCCAGGCCAACGTGCGGGGTTTTGCGGTGATGCGGCTTCCTCAACCCCACGTCACTCGTCAGGGGGAGAAGCAGTTGCTGTCGGTGTATCATCGGCTCATCCAACACGACAGCACACTCCCAGAGGAGCGGTTCGGTGGAGAGAATCTGGTCCATTGGGCAGCCATGGCCCGTTCTGCCTTCTCGCAGCAGTTCATCGACCAGTACCTGGACCTCATCACCAGCCACGGCGCCGAAATGACGGCAACACGCTACGGCAGGACACCATTGCACATGGCGGCACGGTGTGGCTCCCCCTATGTGGCTGATTGGCTGTGCCGCCAGCTCACAGCCGAGGACATCAACAGAGGGAGCCCGAACCAGCCCAACGAGACACCCCTCTCAGTGGCTGCGCAGGTCCTCGATAATCTCATGCAAGAGCAGCAACAGCAACATGGACATGGAAACGGGCTGGGCGAGGACCAGGGAGAGGAGGAGCGGCGCCAAAGATCGATCCGCCACCACAAGACCATCACCCGGACGCTGCTGCGGGCCGGGGCGGCCCCATCCATCAGCCGCATCCCCACAGCCACAGGAGAGCAGCGCCGTCGTCGTCAGCTGGTGCTCACCGAGTACACCACAGTGCTGAGTGAGCTGCCCGATGTGACCATGTCGGCCATCAACGCCGCCCTCGCCCCCCAGCGCGACCACTCGATGCTTCTCGCCCGTCTGCTGCCCCTCGCCCCCCACCACGACGGCGCCCACCCCCACCCCTCCCCATCCAACATGGCATTCGGCCCACACGAGGCAGAGGCCATCGGCTGGAAGATTGGCGCTTTCCTGCACGACCCTTCCGCTGCTGTGGCGGCCATCGACGAGTACCTGATCGGTGACTCGCAGCTCAGACGTCGCGTGCGCTCGGCCGTCGGCCACTTCGTCAAGTCGGCGGCCACACAGACGAGCAGCAACAGGGAGGTGGTGGGCAGAATGGCCAGTGTGGGCGGCGTGATGGTGCGTGTGCCGCTGCAGTGCTTTGTGGTGGGCGATGTGGGTGGCCAGACGATGGAGTTGCGTGAGGTGATTCACAAGGCTCGGAAGGACGAGGCGGCCCAGTATCGTGTGGTGGGGGTGGTCAAGGGCTTCAACGAGCACCTCGGCGACCAGGACTGCCAATTTGAGTGGGGGCAGCTGGGGTGCCTATCGAGGACCGGACTATTCGTGTCGCTGGGCATAGAATGAGGGCGGCAAGGGCGACATAAAGGTGTGTTTAGCCTGTCTCGGTGCATCATTCAGCGGACTGCTGTAATTGGTTTCTCCTCTATTCTCATTATGTTCGTGGCTGCCTGACGCGGCTCATGCGTTGTGATGCGGACTCGAGAGGGAGATGATGGTAAGAGTTGAATTGCTATGTACGTCGGTTGGCTGGGCTGACTCATTGAATGCATTGCCGAGTCCGCCTGTCGTCCCTGAAGCTCACAGTGGCAGTGGGTGAGAGGTGAATGGATTTGTAGCTGAATGGATTTGTAGCTCTGAGGGTAGTGTGATAGCCGCATGTTGTTTCTGAAGTAACTGTACACACAATCACACGCAGCAGCGCAACTCCATGCCATGCACCAAAGCATTGAGTGCATGCCATGCACCAGGGAGACAGAGAGACGGAGATATATGGATGGATGAAGAGAACGGACGTATGCACAGGGAGGGACAGACAGAGAGAGAGAGAGAGAGTAAGAAGGAGAAAAAGACCACAGACAGACAGAGACAGGCACACCTGGCCGCTCAGACGAGGGCCTCGACGCAATGGCTACAACAGCAATAGCTACAGATGTGGGGTCGTGTGGACTATATCGGCACGTGAGTAGGTCGATATCTGCCCTCCCGATCTCTCTACAGAGCGGCCATGCCCCTCTGTCTGCTCTCCATCAGCGACGCCGCCGCACTCAGCCACAGCCAACTGTACGGCACCTGTCAGGAGACACATAAACACGAGACAACATAGACAGACAAGAGGAAACAGGTGTGCCATGCCCGCGGCTATGCCCCCCTGCTTCTATCCTGTGTGAATCTGACCGACCTCCTCTAGTCTGTAGACCTCCAAATCGACACACGTGAACCATGGACTGGCCGCCAGGGTGGCCACTGGCATTTCGGCAGGGTACCCAGGCAGCGTTGTGAAGTCGCCACGGTACCTTCTGCCGTCGGGCAGGTCCCGTATCAGCAGACACTGGCAGCAGCGGCGAAGGTCGCCAGCCGCCCCACCCCTCTCGGCCCCTACCCACAGGCGGCCACCACCGATGGCCACCTTGCCGCGGTACACACCGCTGTAAGCCACGATCGCTCCTTTTGTGCCGGCAACCGACACATGCAACCGACACATACTGCCGGTGGTGGGGCACGGTGATCTTGGTGATGCCCTCCTCCTTGAACGCACCACTGATGGAGTAGAAGGCCACAGGGCAGCCGGTGGTCAGAGTTGATGTGGGGTCGGCTGGCTGCTTGAGCTGTCCCTCCACATGGCTGGCGAAGGTGTGGCTGCCGGTGTCCTTGATGACGAGCAGCAGGTTGGCCGCCTCGCCCACCTTGGCGAACAGGGCCTCATACGTCCAGCCGTCACGCAAACCCCTGACATGCAGACAGACAGACAGACAGAGGAGACGGAAAGTGCACTTCCCCCGCCACTCTATGTGATGGTTGACTCACTTGAAGAGCAGCTGTGCGGCCATGGGCGTGTTGGCCGCCATGTCGACGAGGGCCTGCAGCTCATCGGCAGGGATGATCGGGTCGGCCGGACGGATGCTCCACACCTGCAGGCGCACAGAAATGCCCACACACACACATACAGCCCCAACACAACCATGTATTCCTCAAAGTCCATCTGACCTGGTAGACCTCCAGTCGGTGTGCCGTGAAGACATGGCTGCCGGCCAGAGTGGCCCGTCCCTGGTGGAAGCTGCCCACATACGTCTTGCCTGACGGCAGGTCACCCCTCGTCAGCCACTGGCGGCAGCTGTGCAGATCGCCAGCCGTCGGCCCTCGTCGTCGTGGGTTCGGGGGCGGTGCACCCGCCCGATGACCCAGCCACAGGCGGCCGCCGCCGATGACCACCTTGCCGTGATGCACCGGCACTGATGACCACCCGCCGATGACCACCCCGCCGATGACCACCGTGTCGTCGGTCTTCACCGTCGCCTCTTTACCGGCGACTACCACACGCTGCTGGTGGTGGGGCACCGTGATCTTGGTGATGCCCTCCTCATTGAATGGGCCGCTGATGGAGTAAAAGGTCACGGGGCAGCCGGTGGTCAGCACTGCTGTGGGGCCGGTCGGTGGGATGAGGGACCCCTCCAAGTGGCATGCGAAGCGGTGCTGCTCTTCATCCTCGATGACGAACAGCAGGCCGCCCTGCGCACCCGTCACGCGATCCAGCAGTGTCTCAAGCTCACCGCCGTCACGCGATCCTCTGATGTACAACACAACAGAAACACGCACAGATCGGGGAGTCCATCCTTTCTCTCATCTCCTCTGCTGTGTGTGGTCTTTCCGACTCACTTGAAGATGCATTTGATGTGGCTGTGTGGTTTGCCGATCATCGAGAGGTACACTCGCTCCATGAGGCCGTACATCTCACACGCATACAGCAGCTCGCCAGGCGATGTGCTCATCGGCAACGGCGTGACACCATCGGGGGCCAGCCGAATGCGGCGAACGTAATCCACCACCCTGTTTCCACACAACACCACACACATACAGATAGTGTGTTCCATCTGGCTGTGTGTGTGTGGTGTTACTTGTGGAGGTTGGTCGCAGACACATCGACAACGGGCCCTCTATACCTGCACACGTACAAAGTGGGTCCGAGGTCAGGTGCATCGACCATGTGATTTCTGCTTGTGTCGCTTCCCACTTGGTGAATCGGTCGTAGAGTATGTTGTAGTCGGCCAGCGTGGCGTCGGTGGTGGCCACCACGCGGCCGTCATCCACAGTCACGCTGAGCACCTCCCTGCCGCCCGTGCCGCCCGCCGATGTGTCGATGAAGGGGCCCATGACGGCCATGAAGTCGCGGAAGGCCTCACTGTTCTCATCGCCGGGCTGCGCGTCAATGCTCAGGTCGGTGTGGGCCATGAAGCGGTCGTGGTAGAAGGCCAACGAGGGGCAGCCGTCAGTGATGTCCGTCACGGCGATGCGGTTGTAGTGGAGGTAACGCAGCTTCACAGCCAACCTGACACCACAGACACACACAGAGATGAGAGAACGAACAGCGATTAGCGATGCATGCTTCCCTGCCCTCCCCTCTCACCAGGTGAAGTAGAATGGGTCTGCGTCGATGAAGTGAATGCCGTCGGCATCTCTTATCATCCAGCTATCGAATCGGTTCAGCAGCACCGCCAGGCAGGTCTCCTCGAGGCCATCCCCACGCAGCACATCACAGGGGAACGCCATGAGTGTGCCGCCCACGTTGAGCAGCAGCGGCCGGTCGCTCAGATTCTTGTCTGCCGGCTTGCTGCCAAGCTTGCTGCTGGCGTCTGCCGTGTCCCTGCCGATGGATGACGAGGTCTTCATGGCTGATGCGGCGCTGAAGTGGCGAGAGAGAGGCTGCGGTCAGAGATGGAATGAGTGCTGATGCTGGAAATCGGCAGCTACAGGTCCAGGCACCTCTCTCGCAGCCAGATCAGCCGTCGACACGCTGCAAAACCGCTGAGAAGTGGGTGAATGCGAGCTTAAAGCCAACCCTAAACCCTAAACCCTAAAAGTTTCGGGGGAGAAACGCGTCCATCTTTCCCCGGCTCCCTCGCTGCGTTGCGGTGTGATCCCCATTGATTTGATAGGATGGGCAACACTCCCGGCGCGCCGGGTCTCCCCGGTCAGCAGGGTGGTCAGCAGGGCAAGGAGGACGACAAGAAGAAGCAGGAGAAGCGCAAACTAGAGAGTGCACCGCCCTCCCACGTCGGCCGCAAGAAGAAGAAATCCAAGGGACCTGCCGCTGCGGCAAAACTGCCCACGGGTGAGGCAGGCAGGCAGGGGCAGACAGACAGGCGGGGATGAGACCGCTGTGTGTCTCCCTCCTATGTGGATGTGTGGTTGCAGTGACCCCCAACACGCGTTGTCGTCTTCGTCTGCTGAAGCTGGAGCGCATCAAGGACTACCTGCTCATGGAGGAAGAGGTAAGTAATGGGTCAATAGTCACCTGTTGGCCAACGGTATGACGCTAGATGCATCTCTCTCTGGCTGTCTGCTCTGCGTGTGTCTTCCCTTGTCTGTCTGTCTGCAGTACATCCAGAACCAGGAGAATTTGAAGCCCCAGGAGGAAAAGAACGAGGCAAGACGACGCCACCAAGCCCAGCAACACACCCAGACAGACAGACACACACACATCTGTCGGTCGGCCGTCGGTCGGTCATTGTCTGTGCTGCAGGAGGAGAAGACCAAGATGGAGGACCTACGCGGCAGCCCCCTGACAGTGGGCAGTCTGGAGGAGATCATCGACGACAACCACGCCATCGTCGCCACCAGTGTCGGCCCCGAGTACTACGTCAACATCCTCTCATTCGTCGACAAGGACCAAATCGAACCGGGCTGCTCCGTGCTGCTCCACAACAAGGTGAGGTGCCGACCCGAGCCATCCCACAGGCACACAAGGCACTCACCTATTTGCTCACGTTGCATTTGTGTGTGTGTGTGTGTGTGTGTGCAGAACCTGTCTGTGGTTGGGCTGCTGCAAGATGAAGTTGACCCGTTGGTGTCGGTCATGAAGGTCGACAAGGCGCCGCTCGAATCGTACGCCGACATCGGAGGACTCGAACAGCAAATACAGGTCGGTGGGTGGGTCTTGAGAAGAACAGCAGACGAACAAGGGCAATGTCAGTCGACTGACTGACGTCTGTGTTGGCTCCATTCGTCCATGCCATGCACATGTGGCCTGCCTCAGGAGCTCAAGGAGGCCGTCGAGCTGCCCCTGACGCACCCCGAGCTCTATGAAGACATCGGCATCAAACCACCAAAAGGTCAGTCCAGTCAGCAGACAAGGAAGACGAAGGCGACACGATAGCATTGATGGGATGCCGCCCTGCCTGCCTTTTGTTGTCTCCTGCATGGCATGCAGGTTTGATTTTGTATGGCCCCCCCGGCACGGGCAAGACGTTGTTGGCCAAGGCCGTTGCCAATGAGACCTCCGCCACCTTTCTGCGTGTCGTCGGGTCGGAGCTCATCCAGAAGTACCTGGGAGACGGTATGATGAGCAACCACATCCATGCGCACAGCGCGAGGCGAGAGAGGGAAGGTCAACGGCCTGCCTATGTGTCGCGTGTCAGGTCCCAAGTTGGTTCGCGAGATGTTCCGCGTGGCCGACGAGCACTCGCCATCCATCGTATTCATCGACGAAATCGACGCTGTGGGCACCAAACGGTCAGTGGGCGACAAGACAGACAGACCATCGGTGCTTTCCTTGTGTGGCGTGGCGTGGCGTGTTTGTTCACACGCGCATCTCTCTCTGTCTCAAACTGTGAGGCAGTTACGAGGCGACGAGCGGCGGCGAGCGTGAGATCCAGCGTACCATGCTGGAGCTGCTGAACCAGCTGGACGGGTTTGACTCGCGCAGCGAAGTCAAGGTCATCATGGCCACCAACCGCATCGACTCGCTCGACCCCGCACTCATCCGACCGGGCCGCATCGACCGCAAAATCGAACTTCCCAACCCGGACACCAAGACCAAACGCCGCATCTTCCTGGTGAGTGAGCTACTGAGTGACGGACCTTCTCTCGTCAGCTGAGAGATGGAGAAGCACCTGTGTGATATGTGTGTGTGTGTGTGTGTAGATTCACACGGGGAAGATGAGTTTGGCTGACGATGTCGACCTGGAAGAGTTTGTCATGTCCAAGGACGAACTCTCGGGTATGGGTGTCACGCTGCAAGCGATGGACGGATGGAGTCACCAGTGCTAATGTTGCGTGCCTGTGTGTGTGTGTGTGTGTGTGCGCGTGTTTGTGTGTACGTCAGGTGCGGACATCAAGGCCATATGCACGGAGGCGGGGCTGCTCGCCCTGCGCGAGAGACGCATGAAAGTCAACCAAGAAGGTGCGGTCTCGACTGACTAGATACACTCTATGGTTGGTGGTGTGTGCGCGTGTGGCTGTGGCTGTGGTCGTGGTTGTGTGTGCAGATCTTCGCAAGGCGAAGGAGAAGGCGCTTTACAAGAAGAAGGGCAACATTCCCGAGGGATTGTACCTCTAGTCGAGCAGCCTACACACACCAACCACCGGAAAGAGTGTTTTGATCAGGGGGGGGGGGGGGGGGGGGGGGGGGGGGGA